>CP139508.1:432430878-432853944 GCA_021014915.2 Artemisia tridentata subsp. tridentata
CCTCGACCCTGTTAGCATGGGCCTTGGAGATAGGCCAACACTCAGACCCGTACAACATAGCAGGTCTAATCGCCACCTTATAAAATTTTCCCTTTAGCTTTAAGGGGACGTTCCTGTCACAAAGGACTCCCGACGCCGCCCTCCATCTCGCCCAACCGGCTCTAATCCAGTGGGTTATGTCCTCATCTATCCTCCCTGATTTGTGAATCATCGATCCCAGATATCGAAAAGACTCCTTGGGTGATAGGATCTGGTCCCCGAGACGAATATCCCTTTCTTCGTGGTGGCCTGACTCGGCCCTCCCAAAATCACATCTCATATATTCAGTCTTCTCTCTGCTCACCTGATGAAGCGAAAAGTGTACCGCTTTTAAGGGGTCATTTAAGCCCTAAATCGTATTTATTTGATCAAATATTGCCCTAAATCGTTCCTTTTGTCATTTTAGGTACTTTTGAGGAGAAATCTGGAAAAGGAGGCATTTTGGACGTTTTTGGAGCATAAAAGTGAAGAAAACGACAAAGTCTCAAAAATCGGCTAAAAGTTACCCTTGACGGCGTCAGATTTTACTCTGGACGGCGTCATGGATTGGCAAGAAAAGGTGGACGTGAAATTTACTCATGATAAGCCAGTGAAAATTGCATGTGAATTCTGACGGCGTCACGCTTTAACCTGATCAAGGGCGTCACGGCTTAAATCAAAGAGGGACGGCGTCACGTTCAAGAGCTGACGGCGTCAAGCCTTGATAAGCCAGAACGGATTTTGGAGAGCTAAAGAGGGACGGCGTCAAGAAGGCCATCCGGGAACCCTAGAAGCGGCGAGGTGACGGCGTCACACTCCATAAGGTGACGCCGTCAGATCCAAAAATCTATATATAGTTTTGCAATTCTTTGTCATTAGTGTAGAGAGCTTAGTGTGGAATTTTTGGGAGAAAACCCTAAGACGATTTTAGCATCTTTTTCAAGGCTTTTTGCCTTGAGATCTTCCATGTTACATTGAAAGATAAGTTATCAATTAATCATTCAATATGTCTATGTGTTGTTTGATTTTATCTTGTTCTTGTCTTTTGTTTAACATGTTAGGCTAGATTTATCTTGTGTTTGCTTAGATCTAATGAAACTTAGCTATTGATTATTGGTTATTAGTGTGTTATTAGTTGTATTGGATGATTGTTTATCTATGTTAGGCTTAAGAAAACTGGCTAACTTCCTATTCGGTAACTTGCTTGAACGTCTTAAGAAACATGAACCAAATGCGTACTAAAGGTTTTTATGGTTGTATTTAATGCACAAGCGAATTCTAGTGATCCCATGTTAGGAGCTTCCTAGCCGGCTCGACATAGGAGTGAAGTAGGAGCTTGTAGAGTTGGGGAAGTACGTACGCCACCCCACGATTGGTATTTAAGGAATACACCCGTCATCCACGCAACTAATACACACTAATCAACCGGTAAAAGATAGTTAGGGAGTAAGGAAATCTAAGTGAACACATTTCTCTACACTTAAGTTCTCACCAACATTTTATTTTCAGTTATTTATTTTATTTTATTTGCATTTGTAGTTATTTGGGTTAGTTGACTAGCAACTAATTCCGCCCACTCTTTCAAACCCGAGATTTTACTTGCTTTCATAAAAATATAAAAACATAAAAAAGAATCTTCCTCAACCCTTAGACCTATTAGAGTAGTCTTTCATACCTAACGAACACTATTCCCTGTGGAGAACGATCAATCCCCCGTACTTACCACTACACTATACTACATCGGTCAGGTACACTGCCTGGTGGGGTTGTAAGCCTCTTGAGATCCCTCGAGAGGTAAAACCTGTTGTAAGGTTGCAAAACCACGCATCAAGTTTTTTGGCGCCGCTGCCGGGGAATAGTTATTGTTTAGGTTGAATTTTTATTTTATAGGTCTACTCACTAGATTCCTTTCTAGTGAGATTTTTATTTTCTTTTTCTAGGTTTTCTTTAGTCTATCTATTTTCTTCATGTCTTTGTTCGTAACCATACCATCCGACATCATGGAAGATGGTAATATCCTTAATCCCAACAACCCACCACCACAACAACCACCACCTCCTAGAGCCCGTACCTTAGGAGAGTATTCCCGTCCTAGCCACCATGGCTATCGAAACACCATTGAGCTCACTCAAGGAGCCAATATCACACCCTTGCGATCCGACACCATCCGGTTGGTGCAAAGCGGATGCGCATTCCATGGACTTCGATCTGAAGATCCTAATCAACACCTCAAGGACTTTCTTAAAATCGTTGATTCTATAGACCTTGATGTTGCCACTCGAGAGACGACCCGATTGCGTCTCTTTCAATTCTCTCTGCGGGATCAAGCTAGTCAATGGCTAGAACGTCAACCCGCAGGATCCATCACCTCTTGGGATGATCTCACCACTCGTTTCCTTGCTCAGTTTTTCCCACCGGGAAGAACTACCAAGCTAAGGAATGATATCTTGATGTTCCAACAACATCAAGGCGAAACTCTCTACGAGGCATGGACTCGATTCAAGGACTTACTCCAAAAAGTCCCTCACCATGGCATAGAACTTTGGCTCCAAGTCCAAATCTTCTATGACCATATCAATCTCTACACAAGGCAAACCATTGACCAATCGGCCGGTGGTAAGCTACGTGATCTAAGTGCGGAACAATCATGGGCTCTCCTAGAGGATCTTGCTCTTTATGACAACGAAAGTTGGAGTGATCCCCGTGATTTGAATAAAACGGTCAAGGCAATATCTTTGCCTTCGAACAATTCAAGCACTTCTGACCGTAGGATCATAGAACTTGAAGACCAAGTCAAGTTTCTCATGAAATCCTACGAGGCTCCTAAACTTTCAAGCCAAGTGAACAAAATCACTTCTTCGTGTGAATTACGTAGTGGTCCCCACGACACTCGTGATTGCATGGAACTCCCCGAACAAGCTTTTGTGGACTACGCATCCTCGCGTACCGACGGAGCGGGAGACAAGTGGTACACTTTCAAACCCGAGCCAAACCATTACGGTGATACATACAACCCTTCATGGAAAAATCACCCGAACCTTAGGTGGAAACAAAACCAAAACGCACAACAACCCAATTCTTCCAACCCACCTAATCGTTTCCAATCAAGCGGTTCCAACTCGAACCGTACTTTCAACAACAATCCTTCCGGCAATGGTAGTACCAATAACTTTGAAGGATTGATGTCTCAATTTATGGCATCTCAAGAAGCTCGTTTAGTCAAGTTTGAAGCCGATTTCAAACAAAAACAAAACGAGATGACCAATAAGATTGACACCTTGTTGAAAGCCCTCAATGACCGAGAAATGGGAGCACTCCCTAGTAACACGGTCAAGAACCCGAAACTAAACGTCAACGCTATTTCATCGGTTTCGTCCCCTAGTTCTTGTCCACAATATTATTCGGTCAATTCCATGAGCACGTGTTTCAAACAAACCCAAGTCGTTCCAAATGACCAAGAAGTTATGACATCCAAATTGGTCAACAACATAGTTGAAACACCTCCCACTCAAAACCTTGACGAAGAATTCAAGGAGCTCCACCTTGAAAGTCCGGTTGTTGATGAGTTGGATGAAAAGAAGCTCAAGTTAGGCGAAAAAGGGACCGCCTTCGTTCAAAACAAACTACCTAAGAAGTTAGATGACCCGGGCTTATTCGTTCTACCTTGCAAGATCGGTAATTCGGAGGCTTATGACACATTAGCCGATCTTGGATCAAGCCTTAACCTACTTCCGTTACCTCTCTACACCTCTCTAAAACTAGGAAAACTTGAAGAAACCGAGGTGATAATAGGTTTAGCGGATGGGAGTGTTGCTTACCCGGTTGGAGTAGTTAAGGATGTGTTAGTGCACATTGGAAAACTAACCATTTTAGCCGATTTCCACGTCCTTGATATGGTTAGCGACCCTACATGCCCCTTGTTGATAGGTAGAGGATTTTTGGCGACCGCTAGTGCTATGATTGATTGTAAGGAATCTAAGATAGCGGTAGGAGAAGGAGATACTTGGTCAGTCTATGATGTGAAGAAACATGCTTATGATACTAGTGATGAACCGACACCCCATTGGTTAGAGTTGAATAGGAGACCATCTAGATATGGACCTTGGATAGATAGAGGCTTCATAGGACCCCAACGCCCATTTTACCTAGAAGAGGACTTTGTGAACCGAACACATACGGTAGAACAACTCTTGGCTAGGGACACCGAATTGGATCCATTTGAAGACCCTCTAGTTTTTAGAAGGATGATTGAGTTCCTAGGAGTTTTGCCAATTAACCTAGGGATGAATAAGTGGACTTGTGAGGAGGATGATCACAAGTGGGATTGGGACAAACCACCCAAAGATGGAGATGGGTCATGGCATATTAAGATGACATTGTATGACCCGGATGGAGAGAAGTTTGAAAAGATATATCGTACTAAGCGGACCAATAGGAAACTTCAATCCAAGCTTAACCCTAAAGACGTCCTCGATGACGAGCTCACTTATATAGGGTAGAGTGACTTTGAGTCTAGCTAAAAGACTCGTTAATAAAGAAAAGCGCTTCTTGGGAGGCAACCCAAGCTTTATTTGCTTTGTGTGTTTATTTGTTTGTTTGTTTGTTGTTATTTGTTTCCGTATGTGTGTTTAATTTTTATTAGTATTGATTCATGTTCAAAAGTAATTTGTGAAAATGCTTTATTTTGTTTTTAACTTCGTCTTAACTACATATAAAGGTATTTTGCAAAAGATAAGTGTAAGGAAAATCTAAATCAGTTTATTAGAACACAAATTAACATGAATCGTAATAATAATAAATTAACATACATATTCGTATTTTTTTGAGTCAAATGCTTGTATCGAGTCATAATGATGTTTTGCAGGATTTCCAGGAAGTAAGGTAAAGGTTTTTCCAGAAATTTTCCGGAAACTTAAAATGAAAATTTTTGTCAGGTCATTTCTGACGGCGTCAGGGTTTATAACCTGACGGCGTCAGATTTAATTTTCAGAAATTTTTGAAAGTTTTGTTTTTAAAAAAAGTTTTTATTAAAATCTCCAACTTATAATCTCCAGGAATCTGCAAAGTTATCATTCCACAAGCATTATATCCTTATATATAGATTTTATTCCGCCGATATTATGCAGGTTTTCGTGTTTGTTTTCTCAGGTTTAACAGGTTATTTTGGACAAGGAAATGTTTTTGGATCAAGCTTATGGCGATGCATTAGTCATGGAGCTTCAACATTACTTTGAAAGAAGATCTAACCGTGTTACTTCATTATCCACCGAGCGAATCAGGGGAGTATTTGATTTCATTCTTTTACTTTATGCTTTTACATCTTGTTATTTGAACATTGGGGACAATGTTCATCTTAAGTGTAAGGGGAGGGTAAAAGTACGATTTTAGAGAATACAATTGCGCTTGATTTTTGTTTGTTTAATAGTAGATGTGTAATAAAACTGAGAGAAATACTTGTTAAGGTAATTTTAGTGCCAAATTTAAATTTTTTTACAACATATAGGAGTGAAACTTTGATCTTAATGAGCGTCTCACGGATAGGAGTTATATGACTAGCACAAAAAACCGTACCACTAAAAAATTTTCCACCCCCAAATATGTGAGGTTCGCCCCTAGAATTGGTAGGAAAAGCATTTATGCTATGATGTGTGTACCGGTAGCACTTAGATTCTAGAACTTGCGTTAGGACCATTCCAAGGCCACAAGTGAGACTACATTCGTGTAGTTAGATTTACTA
Source organism: Artemisia tridentata subsp. tridentata (assembly GCA_021014915.2). Classification (NCBI taxonomy): domain Eukaryota; kingdom Viridiplantae; phylum Streptophyta; class Magnoliopsida; order Asterales; family Asteraceae; genus Artemisia; species Artemisia tridentata. The sequence continues at coordinate 432,436,634 of CP139508.1, forward strand.
CATGATAAGAGGCATTAGGATTAACCCATTGTTTTACACCTGTGTTTTTGTTATAATTACATTGGCTACATTGGTCAAGTAATTCTCCCACACCCTTTGCGTTGTACTCATTTTTAGTACACGATACCCCTAGTACACCCCTCAGAGCCTATCTTTTCGTTTCGACCTTTAAGCATTTTACTTAAAGGAAGAATTTGTTACACCCCACTAAAATGTACACCCAAATCGCCTTAGCCTACCTTGTATGCACTCATCTTTAGTGCATTATTGTTACAACATTTGTTTAAACCCAAGTTAATTATCTAATTGATTACATGGTTGCTAAGTCGAGTCATATCCTTGTACATATTGTTTTGGGACGATTGGGACTCATGGGTAAAGTACTAGTGTAATGGAGTAATGGGGAAGAACATCATTTATTACCCCCATATGTGCTAAATATTTTAAAAAGTACTCCAAGTTTTTCGATTATCTTAATTCGAGTCATTAGAATAGTTATTTGTAAAGTTATGTAAAAGTTCAAGTGTAAGGGGAATGCAACGCCCCTATGATGTATTATTTTGAATGGTAGGGCAAGAGTGTATGCAAAAAAAAAAAAAAAAAAAAAAAAAAAAAAAAAAAAAAAAAAAAAAAAAAAATCAAGAAAAATACAAAAAAAAATGAGAAAAAAAAAACAAAATAGAAAAAACATACGGACTACCATCCCGTTTTATTTTATGTTTATTTTTATGTTTTTGTTATTTTGTTATTTTGTTTCTAGCTTAAGATTGAGTCGAGTCTTGGCTTAGCAACATTGTATAGTACATGTAATTGATCAAGATCTTTAACTCGCCACCAGTAAAACATCCTTTATCCAACAAAACCGTGTTTTCCTTTTCCCTACACCTAACGTTATAACCCATTTAAAAGCCCTCTTTGATAGTTTATCTTAGGTGCTTACGCCTAGTGGAGGAGGTTTTCGATCCTTTCCCAAGCCTATGGTAATCTATTTGCTATGACAGGTAGTGAGAGATATTATCCGTTTTCATTTATGAGATTTATTTTGATGACACTTGAGAGATGTGAGTATCTAAACACTACTTGTGAGGTGCTAGTTTATAATCTCCGTGCTTATTATGATTGAAGTGGAACGATTATTTGTTGTAATTACTTTTATGTTTGCATTAAATGACCCCTAACTTGTATTTTGATTAGAATAAAAGCACATTTGCTTGAGGACAAGCAAATCTCAAGTGTAAGGGTATTTGATGAAGCGAAAAGTGTACCGCTTTTAAGGGGTCATTTAAGCCCTAAATCGTATTTATTTGATCAAATATTGCCCTAAATCGTTCCTTTTGTCATTTTAGGTACTTTTGAGGAGAAATCTGGAAAAGGAGGCATTTTGGACGTTTTTGGAGCATAAAAGTGAAGAAAACGACAAAGTCTCAAAAATCGGCTAAAAGTTACCCTTGACGGCGTCAGATTTTACTCTGGACGGCGTCATGGCTTGGCAAGAAAAGGTGGACGTGAAATTTACTCATGATAAGCCAGTGAAAATTGCATGTGAATTCTGACGGCGTCACGCTTTAACCTGATCAAGGGCGTCACGGCTTAAATCAAAGAGGGACGGCGTCACGTTCAAGAGCTGACGGCGTCAAGCCTTGATAAGCCAGAACGGATTTTGGAGAGCTAAAGAGGGACGGCGTCAAGAAGGCCATCCGGGAACCCTAGAAGCGGCGAGGTGACGGCGTCACACTCCATAAGGTAACGCCGTCAGATCCAAAAATCTATATATAGTTTTGCAATTCTTTGTCATTAGTGTAGAGAGCTTAGTGTGGAATTTTTGGGAGAAAACCCTAAGACGATTTTAGCATCTTTTTCAAGGCTTTTTGCCTTGAGATCTTCCATGTTACATTGAAAGATAAGTTATCAATTAATCATTCAATATGTCTATGTGTTGTTTGATTTTATCTTGTTCTTGTCTTTTGTTTAACATGTTAGGCTAGATTTATCTTGTGTTTGCTTAGATCTAATGAAACTTAGCTATTGATTATTGGTTATTAGTGTGTTATTAGTTGTATTGGATGATTGTTTATCTATGTTAGGCTTAAGAAAACTGGCTAACTTCCTATTCGGTAACTTGCTTGAACATCTTAAGAAACATGAACCAAATGCGTACTAAAGGTTTTTATGGTTGTATTTAATGCACAAGCGAATTCTAGTGATCCCATGTTAGGAGCTTCCTAGCCGGCTCGACATAGGAGTGAAGTAGGAGCTTGTAGAGTTGGGGAAGTACGTACGCCACCCCACGATTGGTATTTAAGGAATACACCCGTCATCCACGCAACTAATACACACTAATCAACCGGTAAAAGATAGTTAGGGAGTAAGGAAATCTAAGTGAACACATTTCTCTACACTTAAGTTCTCACCAACATTTTATTTTCAGTTATTTATTTTATTTTATTTGCATTTGTAGTTATTTGGGTTAGTTGACTAGCAACTAATTCGCCCACTCTTTCAAACCCGAGATTTTACTTGCTTTCATAAAAATATAAAAACATAAAAAAGAATCTTCCTCAACCCTTAGACCTATTAGAGTAGTCTTTCATACCTAACGAACACTATTCCCTGTGGAGAACGATCAATCCCCCGTACTTACCACTACACTATACTACATCGGTCAGGTACACTGCCTGGTGGGGTTGTAAGCCTCTTGAGATCCCTCGAGAGGTAAAACCTGTTGTAAGGTTGCAAAACCACGCATCATCACCCGAAGACCATTGTCCTCTAGAGCCTCCCTCCAGTGCTCAAGTCTGTTGTTTAACCCTTCCGGCGATTCTGCCACCAACACGATGTCGTCAGCGAAAATCATGCTCCACGGGATGCACTCTTGAATCCCTCGAGATAACTCATCGAGAATCAATGCGAAGAGGTACAGACTAATGGCAGATCCCTGGTGGAGCCCAACTTCCATCGGGAAAAAACTCTGAGATCCCCACTGTGGATCGTACATGAGTCTTAGCCCCCTCGTACATATCCTTAATAACTCTCACGTACCTCGTTGGAGTTCCTTTATCAATAAGAGTTCTCCAAATTAACTCGCGCGGGACACTATCATATGCCTTTTCAAGGTCAAGGAACGCCATATGAAAGTCCTTTTGTCTTTCTCTATACTTCTCCATGAGACTTCTGAGAAGGTGAATAGCCTCAATCGAAGATCTTCCTAGCATAAAACCAAATTGGTTCTCAGACACCCTTGTCTCCCTTCTCAACCTTCTCTCAATAACTCTCTATCCCAAAGTTTCATGGTGTGGCTAAGTAGCTTAATGCCCCTATAGTTGCTACACACTTGCACATCCCCCTTGTTCCTTGTAGATGGGGATGACTTCACTGAGTCTCCATTCTTCTGGCATCTTAGCATCGGAGAAAATCTTGTTGAATAGGCATGTCAGCCATTCTACCCCCTCATCGCCCAAACACCTCCAAGCTTCTATGGGGATTTGATCTGGCCCTACTGCTTTGTTTCTTCCCATCTTCTGTAGAGCAACCTTCACTTCTGGTTGGCTAATCCTCAAATAGTAGCACTCTGGTCGTTGGCTAGGGCTCTCTTCTTCCCCGGTTCGTTCAGTACTCCCTTCGTTGAAAAGAGAGGAAAAATACTCTCCCCATCTTTTCCTGATATCCTCTTCGTTCACAATAGTCCGACCGCCTTCATCTTTTATATATTTAATGTTTCCTAAATCCCTCTTTCTTCTCTCTCGGGCTTTAGCAATCCTGAATATATCGTTAGCCCCCTCTTTGGAGTCCAATTTCTAATACAAATCTTCGTAAGCTTTGTCATTGGCCTGGGCTACAGCCTTCTTCGCTTCTCTTTTAGCTACTTTATACCTCTCTTCGGCGGCGGTAATGTCAGCTTGGTAGCCCTCTCGGCATGAGAGAAGCTCTCTGAACTTAGCTTGTTTCACCGCAACTTTGGCTTGGACTTCCTCGCAAAACCACCAAGATTCCCTGCTGGGACGCTGGGTCCTCGCTGAAAAAAAAGTAGAAACAAGGACAAGTTGGAGCCTCGCCATGCAGACGACGAGACTTCCTTTGGCGAGCAACGGCGAGGGCAAGGAGTATGGTGATGAGGGCAGGCGAGGCTAGCACGTCGGAGTGGCGAAGAGCTACTAGCACCACACCTAAGGCTCTTACATCAAACATTCTATTTTTACAAATCATTAGGGTATTATAGTATTTTCACGTCAAAATATAACTTTTCTCCTTTCGCTTGTTACCGAATGTGTTTTTAATCCTTAAATTTATATAAATCGCACTTCTTACTTAATATTTTATTTATCCACGTTGCAACGAGTATTTGAATAAAAGTTTGTTTTCACACATAGATTATTAAAAATAGGTAGTTTTCAAAGATTAATTAGTTAGTTTTTTGATAATCTTTAATAATACGCAAATTTGCATGTAAATAAATTTAACTATAAAGGGATAATTACTAATATGCCCCAGTTGCCCAATGCGTTTGCTTATCCGACCAGATCTCACAAAATTCTGATATTAGATCAGGGTTTTGGGCAACTACCAAGCGTCATTTTTCTGCAAGTGACAAGTGTCATTTTCTGACTATTTTTTTAGCAACTTGTGTATTTTTTGGGCAACTGGATGACACTTGTCATTGTATGGGTCGAGATGCCCAGTTGCCTGGTCTAATATCAGAATTTTGTGAGATCGAGGCAGATAAGCAAACGCATTGGGCAACTGGGGCATTGTACTAATACGCAAATTTGCATATCCCTAAATTTAACTATAAAAGAAGAATTCGATAAATGAAACTCGAAATAACACGGCTTCCCTCCGGATGCAATGCGCAGGCATCATATATCTTGTAATATATCAAAGCTCATAACTCATTGTCTTATGATTGTTAGATCAGGCGTATAACGAACAACCATTCACGCATGAAGACCATGAATAACCCTTCTCACGTTATGAGCGGATTTTAGAGGTGTAACTGTATCCTAGGGTATGTTTGTATTTAATTGAAGTATGTTTATGTAGTTGGTTTAATAGTCATCACCACGGCTGTTTGATGATTGATTTGATGAAGTGGGTGAACACTACGGTGACAGTTTTGTATGTAGTCACCGCGGCACATGGGCTTATAGTGTATATTAATGCCCATATAATTCAATATACTGTATAAAATGGAGCATTCATCCATGGATGTACAATTTATTTTGAAATCAAACTTCAACAAATCTTTTGAATCATCTAGCCAACCAAATAAAGACCATTTTGAGAACCGACCCACAAAAATTGGTCCAGAGCAGGTCTAGGCCGTGAATGTTTCACTAATCAGTAAGTCAAATATATAGCAATTAGTGAAGCGTTTCTAACATGTTTACTTTTGCATATCAAAGATTCCTAGAATACCAACAGTAGCACCATTTCAATCCAGTTACTTGTGAATAGGTCGATTCGGGTTATGTTAATCTCTAATGGGCCAAACACAGAAAATAACATATAAAGATTAAAGATGTTGGACAAAAAGTATTTTGGGTCAATCCAAGTATCCAACACGACCCATTTCGAACCATTCCAAAAGTTAACTATTTTAACCCAGATACTTTTATACTCTTTAACCAAACCTGCCCATTTTAACAACGCAAGTCCTATGATAGTTTGTGAGATATGAACGTCGTTGAAAAAAACCAATATTTTTCCATTTGACAGTCTTACAATAAACAATTTACTCCAACCAAAAAGAAAAAGAATGCCATTAAACTAACTATTCATTACAAATTAAACTAACTACTCATTAAAAAAAGAATGCAATCGTCTTTTTGATAATGAGTCTCTATGGATTTATAAATGCGACAGGTGCAGATACTATGCTCATCTAGCTAGATTGTGCAACAGCTAGATACGAGCCGTTCATGTCCATCCTCATGTCTCCCGGTAAGACTACAACTGTAAATATCAAATTTATACTTTATCACTGCATAAATGCGTAGTACATGACACACATGCTAAAGAGTAGTAAAATGTCTTTTTTCAACTTCAACTTCTTAGAAAGTGCAAGAAACACGAATAAGTTTGGATTTTGGCCGAATCCACTCGACAGCACTAAATTTGAACAGTTTTTTCATTTAAGTCATTCAACTTTCTTATTACTAAAGACCTGTTACTACAGGTACCATTTATAGAAAAAAAAGTTTACTTAATAACCACGAAGTTTAATAAGTGTTTCATTTAACTAACTCAGTTTGAGTAGTTGTGGAAATAAAACTTGGTGCGGTAAATAGGAGTGAATGAGAGTTAAAAATTGGTTACTAGCTCGACGTTTCACCCTTTTTAATGAATATTGTGTCACAAAAAAAATCAAAATTAAATCTCACTCTTTGTATCCTGCAAATAATTAAAGACTAGGTGTAATTGTATAAACACCTGCACTCCTTTAGGGTCAGTAAATGAGTTTTGGATTGTTGTGACACTTTTGGGTGTTTCCATCATAATTTAGTGATTGAGTTTTTATAATACTGGTTGATCAGGTATGGGAAAACTCCTTCAAAACTTCAAAGATGATGACTATCCTCATCTGGTTCGTCTTCCCTTTCCAGATCAAACCATGAACCGAATAAAACACTTATTTTCTAAAGAAATTGAGTCTAGTATATCAGAAACTAATGAAGCGAAGCAAACACATACTAGTCATCAGCATCTACTAATTCTCGTGTCCTCAGTACACTTTCATGTCATAGCCCAATGAAAAAGGTTGAACTTATATGCAACGGATGTGTGAGACCAGTTATGAATTCACCATTTTACACATGTGCCGATGAGGATGAGCGTTGCAACTTTGCACTCCATGAATGGTGCACCCGACTGCCCAGGTCACCCACAACATACCCTTGTTTTCATGCCAAAGGCTCCTTATAAAAATGCACTATTTCCCAATAACAGTTTTCTTTTCTTTCTCTTTTTTGTTAAAATAATGGGGGTGTCTTATAAAAGAAATAGTAGATGTAGGCTCAGGTGATAGACTATTGATCGAGTAATGTGGTGATCTGAGCTTCTATAACAAATCTTTTTTATATAATAAAACAAAACCGGGGACTTTTTCATTTGAAAAAACTCAACATTCCCTTATTAAGTAATAATTTATTTATTTTAATTCTTTTTAAACATGTTTAATAAAAAAACTCTAAATATTTCCTTATTTGGCCAAAATTTATTAAAATTCGTTTTTATACTTCTTTTCCAGAAAAATTGCGTACAAAAATATATGTATCAAAAGTATAATTTTTTTTTTTTTTTTTTTTTTTTAATAAGGGGAGTCAATCCACAAAAACCCAATCCTTTAGGTCGAATCAATGGATACCCTAATTTTATTTATTTATTTATTTATTTGTTAATTTGATGTGCTTATTGTTAATCTGTTATTTGTTAATACAATTTTGTTGGTTGATATGAGCTAGGGGTACAGGGTACTGCCTGCATTTAAGAACAATCATCTAAATGGCCCATTTTTACTTCATTTTGACTCATTCCCAACCCGCCCAATATATAGTTCCTGTTGTCAAGTACTCTTCTTTATGTGGATATGTTGTAGGTTTAGGTTATCAAAATCACAAAAGGAATATCTTCTTCGCTAGCAGGTAAGTCTTATCTGTTGTATGAAAAATTATTAAAGAAGAGCTTGGTGACAATAACGATGATGTCGCTGCTCTTGAAAGAAAGATGCAAGATGCTGGAATGCCTCCAAATATCTGGAAGCATGCACCGAACGAATTAAGGTGTGAACTCAGGTACGTAAACATATCTTTTTATAGATGATTTATGTTTATGCATATACGTCCATTTAATTCAAGGTAATTACTTATTAATTGATAATATACTTTCTGGTCTGATTTGTGCATTTTCTATTATTAACCTTTTTTTACATAGAATTGTCATGATAGAATATTTAAGCTATTTGTTAACCGTAGCACCAAATTCTTTATCAGGGACTGAAAAAAATACAACCTCAACAACCAGGGTATAATAGCTTTAGTTATTTGTACATATAATTGTCATGAAAAAATGCAACCAGGCTTCTTGCTGATTTGCCATGGGAGACTAGGTTGAATTAGACCTAAAAGCCTCAAAAGATCGGCTCGACAGTGACCACTATGGCTTAGTGAAAGTCAAACAAAGGATTATTGAATACTTAACAATTCGTAAGGTTGACCGACCTCTATTTAATATTACAATTTTATTGGAAAGTAACTAACTGAATTCTTGGATTGCAGCTCAAACCAGACGCCAAGAGCCCGGTATTATGTCCAAACATACGATCAGGAAATCACACGGACATTGGAGCACGCAGATCAAATGATGACCAACACATCCATATCGATGATGTATCTAAGCATCTGGGTGATGATGTTTACAAGTGGGCAAATCTCCCGAGTTCCTTTAAGTACCTGTTGCCCAAAAACAATTGAGTCACTTTAACCAAAAACAATTAGTACCTGTTGCCCATGGTCCCAAAAGTAATGGTAGAGTGAGATGTCGTTCCTCTGAGAGGATTTAAATTAGAGGAGAGTTATTTTACATACCAAACTTTTTCTACATACCAAGGGACTCATTTCCACCTTCCATCTAGTTTAAACTAATGGTAGAGATTAACCTAAGATTTAATATGGAAACATAAGTCCATGTCTTTTTTTCTCTTTTTCTTTGTCTTTTTGTCTTTTTTATTAATTAACTTCTTTTTTAACCTTTTTTTTTTGTCTTTGTTTTTAATTCACGTTTTTTTCTAAATCAAGTTTTTTTTTTTTTTTTTTTTTTTTTTTTTTTTTTTTTTTTTTTAATTCATGTTTTTTTCACTTTATTATGTTTTCATACGTCTACGATTGTTTTCGACCGTTTTCGTCCGTTTTCATATGTTTATATACGTTTTCAGACGTTTTTATCCGTTTTCATACGTTTTCGTCCGTTTTCAGATGTTTTTGTCCGTTTTCATACGTTTTAGTTCGTTTTTATCCATTTTTGTCCGTTTTCAGACATTTTCGTCCGTTTTTGGCAGTTTTTATACGTTTTCAGACGTTTTTGTCCGTTTTCGTCTCTTTTTTTACATTTTCGTCTGTTTTTTTACGTTTTCGTCTGTTTTCAGACGTTTTCGTCCGTTTTTACGTTTTCGTTCGTTTTTTATACGTTTTCATACGTTTTCGTCCGTTTTTATATATATTTTTTCGTTTTCAGACGTTTTCGTCCGTTTTCATACGTTTTCAGACGTTTTCGTCCGCTTTCATATGTTTTCTGCAGTTTTTATACGTTTTCGTCCGTTTTCGTTCATTTTTCATACGTTTCGTCCGTTTTCAGACGTGGTTTTATGCTTTCATACGTATTCGTTTGTTTTCTTATGTTTTCGTCCGTTTTCATACATTTCTGAATATCCCAATTGATATTCTTAATATCACAAGTGATTTTCTGTGATATTCAAGATATCACTTGTGATATTAAGAATATCAATTGTGATATTCAGAAACGTATGAAAACGTATGAAAACGGACGAAAACGTATGAATGCAGACGAAAACGTAAGAAAGTGAAGAAAAAAAACGTGAATTAAAAAAAACGTGAAAATCACTTGTGATATTCAGAATATCACTTGTAATATTCTGAATATCACAAGTGATTTTCATGTTACAAAACATTAGTTGAAAATCACTTGTGATATTCAGGATATCACTTGTGATATTCAGAGTATCATTACTTGTGATATTCTGAGTATCATCAATTGTGATATTCTGAGTATCATCACTTGTGATATTCTGAGTATCACAGAATATCACTTGTGATATTCAGAAACGCGAATTAAAAAAAAACGTGAAAATCACTTGTGATATTCAGAATATCACTTGTGATATTCAGAGTATCATCAATTGTGATATTCTGAGTATCATCACTTGTGATATTCAGAAACGCAAATTAAAAAAGTGAAAATCACTTGTGATATTCAAAATATCACTTGTGATATTCAAAATATCACTTGTGATATTCTGAGTATCATCAATTATGATATTCCGAGTATCATCACTTGTGATATTCAGAAACGTATGAAAACGTCTGAAAATGGCTGAAAACATTTAAAAACGGAATAAAACAAATGAAAATGGACGAAAGCGTAAGAAAACAGACGAATATATAGGAAAACGGACGAAAACGTGAATTAAAAAAGGTAAGAAAACGGACGAATATGTATGAAAACGGATGAAAACGTAAAAAAAATGGACGAATATTCAGAAACGTGAAAATCACTTGTGATATTCAGAATATCACTTGTGATAATACAGAATATCACTTGTGATATTCTGAGTATCATCAATTGTGATATTATGAGTATCATCACTTGTGATATTCTGAGTATCATCACTTGTGATATCCTGAGTATCACAGAATATCACTTATCATCACTTGTGATATTCAAAAACGTATGAAAATGCCTGAAAATGGCTGAAAACATTTAAAAACGGACGAAAACATATGAAAATGGACGAAAACGTAAGAAAACAGACGAATATGTAGGAAAACGGACGAAAACGTCTAAAAACGGACAAAAATGTATAAAAACGGAGGAAAACGTATGAAAACGGACAAAAACGTAAGAAAACGGACGAAAACAGACAAAAACAGATGAAAACGTATAAAAACGGATTGAAATGTATAAAAACAGACAAAAAAGTACAAAATCGGACGAAAACGTATGAAAATGGATGAAAACAGATGAAAACGTATAAAAATGGACGAAAATGTATAAAAACTGACAAAAACGGACGAAAACGTATAAAAATTGACGAATATGTAGGAAAACGGACGACAACGTCTGAAAACGGACAAAGATGTATAAAAACGGACAAAAACATATGAAAACGGACGAAAACGTAAGAAAACGGACGAAAACGTATGAAAACGGACAGAAGCAGATGAAAATGTATGAAAACGGACGAAAACGTATAAAAACGGACGACAGAGAAAACGTATGAAAACGTATAAAAACGGACGAAAACGTATAAAAACCGATGAAAATTGACGAATATGTATGAAAACGGACGAATATGTATGAAAACGTACGAAAAAAAAAACGTAAAAAAAAAATAATAAAAAAATAAAAAATTATAAAAAACGTGGTTTAGAAAAAAGACCAAAATTTTTTTTTTTAAAACGTGAAACTAAAAAAAGACAAAAAAAAAAAAAAAAAAAAAAAAAAAAAAGATTTAAAAAAAAGTGAATTAAAAAAAAGACAAAAAATAAATAAATAAATAAGAAAGACAAAAAGACAAAGTAAAAGAAAAAAAAGACATGGACTTAGGTTTCCATATTAAATCTTAGGTTAATCCCGATTAGATAAAACTAGATGAATGGTGGGGATTGATCCCTTGGTATGTAAACAAAGTTTTGTCCTCAAATGATCCCAAATCTTTAAATTAATGGTGAGTAATCCATCCACAGGAAAAGGCTTATTTAGATCTAGAATAACATTCTCTACATGAATCGTTAATTACATTATGACATTAAAGCCTATTTTTACTGAAGTCCAAAGAGTTTGTGACCCAATTTTTTTGGTTAAAGTGACTCAACGTTTGAAATGTAGTATATGATTTTGGATTTCCAACCATTTTTTTTTTCTTTTCAAAAAACTTATAAAATTTTATGATAGGTGAACTAACAACAGTAACATAGTAACCAAACAATCAATATTCCGACATAAAAATAGACTATTCTCAAGTTTGTGTCTCATATACTCTTATATCATTTATTTTATTTTGCTTTTTCGCTTGGATTGTAATAATGTATCATTAACACGTTAATGTTATCGATAATTGGTAGATTTGTTAAAAGAATTTAGGAATGCATAAACAATCATATAAGGATTTAGTAAACATTTTGGTTTTTGTTTGAGTTGCTTCACGAAATCGAACTTCAACAAATCTTTTGAACCATCTAGCCAACTGAACAAAGACCAATTTGAGAACCGACCCACAAGAGTTGGTCCAGAGCAGGTTGTCTAGGCCGTGAATGTTTGACTAATCAATAAGTCAAATATATAGCAATTAATGAAGCAGTTCTAACATGTTTACTTTTGCATATCAAAGATTCCTAGAATACCAACAGTAGCACCATTTTACTTGCGACTGAACGAGCCTATGTTGTGGCGTTTGAAGAACTCTCTGAATCCGTATGCGCTGACATCGTAGTTATACTGGAAACACAAAACAGGAAAGGAACGGATGGTCAGTATAAATATACTGTAAAAAATGTCAAGCCCAAGAAACAGCTCCATGTGCATATCTGCATGCACTTTAATACATACATGTGTATATCTATACAGAATACAGGTGTACATGTATATGCGTGTCCAGACACATATAAACTAAATTAGTGCAAAGAACTCACAGGTAAAACTTTCACGGCGTACTTTGTGACATTTGGATCAACAGCGTTTCCCTGCGGAGATGTCTGTACCAAATGACAAAATCCATATGAGCGATGAGGGTATATGTCTGATGACAATTTTGATATAGAAAGAGACCAAGATAAAGAGTATGCAGATAACGAAAACCAGTATAAAACTTACTTCTGCTGGACTATGAAACATTTCTATAAATGGATAATCCTTCTTTTGTCGTGTCATACAGAATCCAATATATTTTGGACACTCAACCTGAAATACACCATCAAAAAACCAAAAAATAATGAGAATTTGTCCAAAGAATGCTTGGAAATTCCAAATAAGTACCGTTTCACTAGCATAGAGTAATTGCATTTTATTATAATGAAGAGGCATGATAGCATTAGAAGTAAAAGAAATACATGGGTAGGAAAAGTAGCTTTCTCCTAATTAACGTAAATTTTTTAATAATACACTTCACCGTGTAGGTGGAAATGAAGAGCAACATACTAAGGATGTGGTTCCAAAATTCTGTTATGAAGTTTTCACTAGTGGGCCATTTCAATCCATTTACTTGTGAATATGTCGATTTGGGTTATGTTTAATCTCTAATGGGTCAAACACGGAAAACAACAAACATTTTTCCATTTGACAGTCTTACAATAACCAACTTACACGCATAAATTTTATTTGTGGATAAAACTCAGCAGCAGCTTCCTCCAGAACTTTGTCAAGATGTTTGGTGTAATTACTCCTAACAAACGAGGAAAAAAAAATCCCATCAAACTAGGTGTTCATTCATTGCAAATAAAATACAAAAGATAACAAGAAGAAAATACATATAGCGTATGAAAGGATCTTTTGATTACTTGATTGTAAATGCAACAATCACCGGGTGACCTTGATGCAGAAGATGAACGAATTCACGCTCTGAGGTAAAATGGATAACCCTTGATGGCCCAAGATCCTTTGGATATCCGGTATAATACCTTCAAGATAATAATGGCAGTACGATAAAATATAAGAGACTGAACTACGGAGTGGTTCTGTGTTTTTGCATAGAATAAGCTTATTCACATAAACTACAGAGCAATTAACTATCAACATTGGTGATTTATTATTAAGCTCGTAAGATATGCTTTATGATTGCACCATTTTCATGCTAAATATCGATGTGAAAACATGCTATAAGATCATTTATTTCACCTAGCAATTTCAGTAACACCATCTTATTTCCTGAAGAAAGAGTTACGTTCTGATTCATTTGTCAACTGCGCTACTTCTCTAAAGGCAAAATAACAAAAACTCTTCATTTACAGCTCTAACCCCGATATTTAGTTTATCAGCATTACTTGTGGCTAAAACTTTAATGTAATTGTACTCTTTAGAATGTTGAAAATACGTGCAAGTTTTGGAGTTTAAAACCAGTTTATCGTCCTAACTTATAGTAAACTGATTCTGTAACCGAGAGTCTAACACACAATAACATGAAGAAAAGATGCAGAATCAACGAAATAGCAAATACCAAAGAAAAATAATCCTTTACAACAATAACTTAGTGCGTACTTGCAGGTGGAACGAAGATTCATCATCATATTGTTGAAAAACGATTGCTCCCCCATCTATATCTGTAGAAGTTATAAAGAAAAACGCTTCCGAGAGGCTTCTAATAATCTGGACAAAAACATCAAAGAAAGCAACTGTAGATTATTTTACTACACTATGAGAACCCAAACACAGAATTACTAATTGTGAAACACGTGCATAGTAGAGCAAGATCAGATTAGTGTGTGCGAGATCCATCATATATATAAAGGTGCTTCAAGACATAAGACCTAGCAGAGCAGGAGTACCTCGACTGTTCTTAGAAAAAGCATGTTTTGCCTATAACTTTACAAAGTTGATATCATGTCACGATGTCAAGCTCAGGGTTTTGCTTGCTAGTCTCGCTATATATGGCAACAAGCAGCCATGAGAAACAAAAATGCACTATTTCCCAATAACAGTTCCACAACAATATAAACAGAAGTAGAGCGTTCAATTTCATATGGTGGTCTGCCTTAGATAAGAAGACAAGATATATATCAGTATCATCTTAGTAACAGATGTAAAACCGCAAATGATGCATCACTATATGATATCCCAAAAATAAAATCCAACTAGACCCTGATCATGAGCATCTGAGCGATTCGCCCCTAACAAACTAGATTGTTTATTTCATGGAGAAGCAATAGAATTTGTTGGTTTAGTTTGACCTATCAAATACTAGTCCAATTCATGCTACAATCAAAGGCGCGTTAAGAACTCCTTATAATAAATAAACCAACATATGTTTTCAACAGAAGAAATAAGCACACACGCTTCTCAGAGTCGTTGATCTTGTAAAGGACAATCCTTTCACGCAATATATCATACATTCATTTCATGTAAATAAGTACGCGTAAGCCAAAAACAGCTTAATTGGGACAAGAACCAATCTTGAATCCATCACGAGACAAATGACCACTGAAAAAATCTACTCCTTAGCCTATATTTCATCTAAATCACAAACCCGACAAACGAAAACATATAACAGCAAGAAATGAAACATTTCATTAAACCTAGCTACTGATTCTGCAAGTAACAATAGTCACTTTGCAATTCAACACCAAATACTATGTACGTAGTATGTAAAATAAAGGTACATATATCATTTTTAGGTAGAATAATAGGAAATTGATTGGTTGGTACCTTTTATATAATTTGATTTCAGATGAGGGTTTGGATCTTGTTCAACTTTTACTACTTAGTATTGTTTAGGGTTTTAGGCGACCCATGGGTTTTATTTTGACCCGGTTAAGTTATTTTAATCGATGCTTCTTTTGTCTTACTAGTATAATAAGGGTTCGATAGTCTCTCTCTTTTAGATTGTTTTGAAATAAGTGTTCACTTGTTATTTCAATCAATTAAATAAAACTTTAGTGATAGAGATTTTTTAAAACTTTATGCATTTTCAAAGTTAATATTATGGGACAAGAGGGTTTTAAACTTAAACCAGAAGTACGATGTAACAGGAAAAGTCACAAGGATTGCTTTTTCCATCAAGTTATTCAACGTACAAAACAAACAAAAATCGTGTATCTATATTAAGGGTGAGCAAATGGACCGGATGGACCGGACTGACCGACAAAACCGACCGGACCGGACCGGACCGACCACATTCGGTCCGGTCCTCGGTCTTGGCATTTTGGCTAATTCGGTCCTCGGTCCGGTCTGTCCGGTCCGGTCCGGACCACAAACCGATTATTTAGCCTTGTTGGACCGGACCGACCGAGACCGGACCGAACCGACCACATTCGGTCCGGTCCTCGGTCTTAGCTTTTTGGCTATTTCGATCCTCGGTCCTGTCGGTCCGGTCCTGAACCGATGCTCACCCTTAATCTATATGCAAGTACATCATATATATAGACAAACATTATACCAAGACATGACTTAATAGCAATTGAAAACAAACAAGCCCTAAAACTTGTTTAGTAAGACCACTCACATCGGCAGCTTCAAAGCTGCGTTAAAGGGGCAAAAAATGGCCTTAACGCACGTTAACATGGTGTTAGCCATTGTGAGTAGCAGCGTTAACGTGGCGTTAAGGGGCTGCGTTAGCCCCTTAACGTCACGTTAAGGGTGTTTTCTGTTAAAAAAAAAAAAAAAAAAAAAAAAAAAAAAAAAAAAACTTTCGGCCCTTGTTGTTTGAGTACGAATTTTTTTTTTTTTTTTTTTCATTTGTGCCCCTTGTGTTTACGTTTAACGGAAATGTTGCCGGAATTTTTTCCGGTGAGAAAGAATACTCGAATGGAGAAGAAAGAGAGAAGTGGCAGGTTAATGTTGGGTAGGTGGCATGTGACTAAATAAATGTCCAGTATATATAAATAAAGAAAGTGGGTAGGTGGTGCAGTATATTTATTTATAAATGAAGTATGATTATAAGTTTAGGGGTTGAATTTGAAAATTTATGTGTAAAGGTGAGTTAAGGTGTGTTAAAGCTGAGTTATTGACGTGTTGGTTAAAGCTGAGTTAAGTTAAAGGGTGAAAAAGCTGACGTAACATGCCTTAAAATTTAAAGCTGAGTTAACTGATGTGAGTGGCCTAACAGACGTTTTATGATTTCTTTTAAACGTTATTTTCTAAATGCTACTATACTTGAGAAAATATCTAGTGTTTAATATATATATTTTTTTGGTTTCATAAACCCCTTTATAAAAAGCAAATTACTAGTCTACTACTAACCATAGTGTTTATTGTTTAAGTATTTTTTTTGTGGGTAGAACAATTCTTTAAAATGTCCTTCGGTCTTGATGTTGTCAAGCTTTCCGAAAATCTGCTAAGAAAGTGAACGCGTTAGTCTCGCCCCGGGTGTGACCCTAGGACCAAACTCCGGCGTGAGAGTAAGTATCGGAAGGCGAGATAATAGATATATTAATGAGTTAAGTACTGTGTATAAAAGATCAATTACCCTTACTGTAGAAATTGCTCCTTTATATAGGAGACCCATTTTTGTCTCCATCGGATACGTCCAAGCGTGATGGTGACCTTTTTGGGCGGCAACTGGGACTTTGCCCTGTTTGGGTCTTTTCCTTGATCTGCCATGGCTCCTGCAACTCTGTCACATACCACTAATACTAAGGTTGACTTTCTGATCTAGAGATAGCCGTTGGACCGAACGGCTCATGTGGGTCGTTCGGAAGTGGGAGTTCGTTCGGATTAAACCTTCCGGAGACATACATTCCAAGTTCGATCTATTTTGGGATTAATCATTTATCCGGACGACCTGTCCGGTTCGTTCGGTCCGTTCAGTTAGGGCCAGTCGGCCATATACGCCGACATGTCCCCCCCAGTATCATAGTATCGTGTAGCGATGGTGTGATACTTTGATATTTTGTCTTTCGGCTTGCCGATGTGATCAATCCGCTGGGGCTTGTTTATCGCAATTCATGCATAAGATGCCAAAAGTCATTATTGCTCTTGTTTATTGGAGCGCCGCTGTTTTTACCGCGCTATTGAGATTGTGACACGTGGGAGCGTGCGTCATCGTGTGGATTAGGAGAGGCCACGTCAGTGTCTGACACGACGCGACGTTTCGCGCCCTTTCTTCTTTGCCTATAAATAGCCTCATTCGCGTCATTTTAACCACCGTAACTTTTCACATACCTCTGACACATCTTTCGTCCGTCCTTTCCGAACATTTTTCCGATTGTCCATTGCGTCGTTCGTCCAAACCAAGAGGTACGTTTCACCCTATCATTGTCTTATTATCTTTGTTGTCCGGCTATACCCTATTTCTCCTTCGGTCAAGCGATGTCCCACCGGTCGGTTTCGCCTCGGGAAGATGACTTTTCCGGAATCTAAGGGTTTTGTTCCAAAATTCGATATGCAAAAGTATACCAGCCGAATGGATGAGACAGATATGACGTTGATGCTAATGGAAAACGGTGTTCCGGAGGAACTTAATCCAAGACTCCCACCGGCTGACATGACTATGGATCGATTACCCTCTGACGCCATAGGTCTGTATCTGGAGTATTTTGCCGAAGGTGGCATCACCGTGCCTTTCTCGGCGTTCTTGTTGGATGTTATCAAATATTACCAAGTTCATATTTCCCAAATGGTACCGTTGGGTTTACACCGGGCTACTCTGTTTGAGGTATATAGTAGGAGCTTGCATATCGTTCTCACGACCCCCCTTTTCCGAGCGTTTTACAAATTAAGCAAACAGGGTCACTGATTTTCATTCGAAAAAAGGGGTGGGAGGGAAAGAAGAGTTTGTTTCAACGAGATCTTGACTGGCTTAAAAGGATGGAAAAATAAATTCTTTTTGATAGATAGAAGAGCTATCCCTTTTGCGATGCCGTGGTAGCATCATTATTCGGATATTTCTGATCCCTTTCCGAAGGGTGAATTCTCTGTTGAAGATACCGATAGGCTTGCCGAGCATGTGATTGATCTTATCCAGATTCCACGAGGGTTTCTTTATGCACTCGGGTTAACATCTCATTGGGAGTATCCGGGTTTCCGGGCGGCGCTTAAGGACGCCGAGGGAAAGGGTATAGCCCTTGTTTTCATTATTTGTTATTTAACGTATACATATATTTTCTTCCGAGTGATATATATACTTTTGACTTGTTTGTTTGTAGCTTTGACGATGTCGGAATACCTACGCAAGCCTGAGCGCCGAATAGGAGCTGCTATGGCCAAAGGAGATCCCCTCCGTGAAGGCGAAACTCTCCCGTTGCACGTGACAGAGCCCGCTCGATCTAACGTAGAGATTCCGGATAAGACAGCTGCAATGAAGGCGGTCGAAGTGCCGAGTGAAAAAGTTTTAGAGGCGAAAAGAAGAAAACAAGAAACTGATGCACGCTTGGGTCAGAAATCGAAAGGAGTGGGAGCCGGGGGAAGCAAGGGAGCCCAAGTTTGGGCAAACGCTCTGCCGGAGAAGGTGCTACCTCCCGTCCATCCAAGAAAAACAACACCGCTGCTGACACGCCTATCATTGAGTTGGATTCTTCTGGTCACATCTCGGCTCCCCGACCCTTCCGTTCTTTTCCTCCGGACGTGTCCGTTAGGCAGCCTGAAGGGGAAGAAGGGGCGAGCAGCCAATTTGTAGCTGGCCAGGATGGTAAGTTGTGTGTCTTTCTCCTTTCTCTTTTTTTTTTTGTTGGTTTTTTTTTTTTTTTTTTTTTTTTATTATTATTATTATTTATACGCTTCGGCTGTTATGTTTTTTGACAGCCTGAAGGGGAAGGGGAAGAATGGGCGTATCCGTTAGGCAGCCTGAAGGGGAAGAAGGGGCGAGCAGCCAATTTGTAGCTGGCCAGGATGGTAAGTTGTGTGTCTTTCTCCTTTCTCTTCTCTTTTTTTTTTTTTTTTTTTTTTTTTTTTTTTTTTTTTTTTTTTTTTAATTATTATTTATACGCTTCGGCTGTTATGTTTTTTGACAGGGAGTCCTTTGGTTTCTCACGGACGGGGGAAAGATAAAAGACA
The DNA here is from genome assembly GCA_021014915.2 of Artemisia tridentata subsp. tridentata. Lineage (NCBI taxonomy): Eukaryota > Viridiplantae > Streptophyta > Magnoliopsida > Asterales > Asteraceae > Artemisia > Artemisia tridentata. The sequence goes on from CP139508.1 coordinate 432,456,062, forward strand.
TATGGAGGGTTTCGATGAGATGGGTGAAGATGAGTTTACTTCAGGGGAGATTTTTGTGCCTAAATGGTCCGTGACGACAGATGCTCGTCTGACCGGTTCTTCCGTTTGTCGCGAGATGATGGCTCATCTGTCGACTCCTCGTGAGGAGCAGTATTTAGAGGGTTTAAATGATGAAGATGCCTGCAATCGTGCCTGGATGTTGCTTGGAAAGAGTGTCGTAGCCCAATCTGATATCCTACTTCGGTTTGAAACTTTACTTGATCAATTCCACAACCTTAGTGCAGTGCATCAAGAGTGTGCCGGACGGGATCCGGAGGCACTAGAGAAGCTGAAAACTGAGCATTCCGGTTGTGGTGTTACTGTGCAAAGTTTGACTGATCGGATTTCTGAGCTGGTGAAAGAGAAAGAAGAGCAAGCCCAGTGAGTTAAGTCTCTAGAGGCCGAGCTGGCCAAAACAAAAGACTTATTGGCTGGTGAGGAAAAGGACAATCGGGAACTCAGGAAAGAGAGGGAGGATCTGGCGATCCGAATGGGCAATACTGAGATTGAATGTTTCAGAGTGGTCAAGGAATTCTTGCCGAAAATGGTCCGCCGCCTTCTCAGCAGCCACAAGTATAAACAGTCTTTGGCTATTCCATTTAATCTTTTGTCTATGTCTGGGTTTATAGATGGGGTTGCCGTTGATCGTACTCCGGAACAAACGGCCGAGATTCTGAGAATGTGGATTTGGATGCTGAGAAAAATTACAAGTCTTTGTTCGATCAACTCTTCGTGACTGAGTATTCGTACGTTCGAAAGGTTAGCAATGCTTGCTACAAACCCTTGGCCGAGATCCTGGAGCTCTATCCAGATCCTGCTCCTGTCGAACCGACCGAACCGTTGACAGCTGATGACTCTGTTGCTCCGAATGTTATATTTGACGTTATCGATGCTGATGTTGGTGGTGGAAGCGGTGTAGCCGGGGGAACTGTGGTTGTGGATAACGTTGCCGAAGAGAATGAAGACAAGGTTGTTGATGAAAATGAAGATAATGTTGTTGATGAAAATGTTGAGTCTTAGATCAGTTTGTTGTGGGGTCCGGACTGCCTCCATTTTGACTATGGGCAAAGGCTGTTCCGGATACCTTGTGAAGCTTGCTTTTAGTCCTTTTATCGCTTGGAAACAATGTTTATCGTTTGTTGTGCGCCGCATGTGGCTGCCTTGGATTATTGTAACTGATATGTAACTATTTTCCACCGAATGACTGTGACTTGTCTTGATCGGATGGTTGTTATTCCGGTCTTTTTGTTAATGATTAATCACTTAACTTTTGTTATATCCATCTTGTTTCGTATGTAGTTGTTTTTTTTTTTTACATGTACGTATACCTTGTAGATTGTGTCTCGTGATTACTTCGCTGTTTGTCGTATCGCTGGGTCGAGCGTGCTTCGGCCTTCCCCTTGATATTCTAGGTTTGAATGTTACCGTTGAATCTCTCGGCATTTTTGAGATCAAATGTCACCGTTAGGGACGAATATGCTTTGATTTGTACCAATACGATTTCAGGATTGATTGTTGCCGCTAGGGGCGAATACGCCTCGGCACGTTCCTTTACGTTTTTAGGATTAAATGTTGCCGTTAGGGGCGAATACGCCTCGACACGTTCCTTTACGCTTTAAGGATTAATTGCTGCCGTTAGGGGCGGATACGCCTTGGCACGTTCCTTTATGTTTTTAGGATTAAATGTTGCCGTTAGGGGCGAATACGCCTCGGCACGTTCCTTTACGCTTTTAGGATTAAATGTTGCCGTTAGGGGCGAATACGCCCGGCACGTTCCTTTACGCTTTAAGGATTAATTGCTGCCGTTAGGGGCGGATACGCCTCGGCACGTTCCTTTACGTTTTTAGGATTAATTGCTGCCGTTAGGGGCGGATACGCCTCGGCTTGATTTTGGCTACATGGGCCGAGCGGAGGTAGCTAATCTCCGCCGGAGCCATGCGAATGCCTTGTCTTTGTTTGCAATAACATGTGGGAAAATTTTCTCCTCTCCAATCCGGAGGAGAATATATAACATTTCCTAATTAACTTGTTCACAATGGCTTATAGCCTTACATGCTTGTTTCTACATAAAACATTTCCTTAAATTAATCGCGTGCCATTTCTGGGGCACCTCTTCCTCATCCATAGTCTCTAGCTTGTACGAGCCACACTGATACGCTTCGGTTATCCGATATGGGCCTTCCCATTTTGGGCCTAACTTGCCCTGGTCCTCCACTCGGCTAGCTTCATTCTTCCAATACACGAAATCTCCTGGTTTGAATGACATTGGTCTGACCCTTTGGTTGTAATATTTCTCCATCTGGGTTTTATGCCGAGCCTCCCTTATCGCCGCCTCCTCCCTTCTTTCCTGTAGCAAATCCAGGTTTAGACGCATTTCCCGTTCGTTCAGTTCTTCTATTCGGCGTGTATCTTCTTCATCAATCCCTTCCCGAATCACCATCGTCCGGTGAGTTGGCATGCCGATTTCCGCAGGTATGACCGCCTCGCTTCCATAGGTCAAACTGAAAGGGGTTTCCCCGTTGCTCTGCTTGAGGGATGTCCGATGGGCCCACAAAACGTTCGGCAGCTCATCCACCCAGCCTTCTCTGGTTCGGCCCAGTCTTGTCTTTATCCCTTCCAGCAGGCTTTTGTTGGCTCTTTCGACCAAACCATTTGCTTGTGGGTGTGCCACGGCCGTGTTGATCTGCCGAATTTTTAATTTTTCACACCAATTTTTGAAATGATTATCAACGAGCTGTTTCCCGTTGTCTGTGACTATGACACTCGGCAGGCCGAATCGACAGACTATGTTATCCCAGACAAATTTTATCACATCCTTTCCCGTGACTCTAGCTAATGGCTTTGCTTCAATCCATTTTGTGAAGTAGTCAATAGCCACTATAACAAACTTTATTCTTCCTGCGGCTTGTGGTAATGGACCCAAGATGTCCATCCCCCACTGATAGAACGGCCAAGGAGCCATGATCAGTGTTAAGGTTGTCTTTGGGAGTTTTGGCACTGGCGCATGTATCTGGCATGAATCACACTTCTGAATCTCGTTACGAGCATCTCGGTGCATGGTGGGCTAATAATATCCTTGCCGCATGGCTTTTGCTACTACTGATCTTGGCCCTGAGTGCATACCACAGGCCCCCATGTGAATTTCTCGGATGACATAATTTGCTTGTAGTGGTCCGACACACCGTAGCATGGGAACCAGGTAAGCCTTCTTGTAGAGCACCCTGTCTTCCATCACATACTGACTTATCTTCATTCTTAAAGTACGAGCTTCGTTCTGGTCCTCCGGCCATATTCCTTCCTCCAGACATCGAACGATGGGCGTCATCCAGTTCTCCCCTTCTTCCGCGACTATATCGTTGATTTCTTTCCCTTCGGTAGACCTTTCCCTCAATACTTCCACTAATACTTCCTTGGTCAAATGATCGAAGGCTACCGTAGCCAATTTGCTCAATACATCGGCCTTCTGGTTTTGACCTCTGGGGATGTTCCGAATGGAGAAATGCTGGAACTTAGCGATGCATTCTTTTGCTTTAGCCAAATACCGGATCATACTTTCATTACTTGCCACATAATCCCCATTTATTTGATTCGATACTAGCTTAGAGTCTACTCGCACTTCGATACATTGCACATGCATCTTTTCGGCCATACGGAGTCCGGCTAGGAGGGCTTCGTACTCCGCTTCGTTGTTGGTGCTGTCAAAATCTAGCCGAAGGGCGTAGGTATATTCTACGCCGTCCGGACTTACTAGCACGAGTCCTGCTCCGGAGCCTTTGCTGTTGGATGCTCCATCAGTGAACAGTAACCACTTACCTACCTTATCCTTTTCAACTTTCACGGCCGGCTGGCTGAAGTATCGGTCTAAACTTTCTCCGATGGGAGTTTCCGAGAGAAAATCTGCTAAAACTTGGCCTTTTATTGCATTCCGTGGCTCATAGGTGATGTTGTACGCGCCCAGTTCTACAGAATATTTAGCCAGCTTACCCGAAGCTTCGGCCTTGTTGAGTATCTGCTTGATTGGCTGATCGGTGATGACTTTGATTGGATGTGCTTCGAAATATCTCCGTAGTCTTCTCGACATGTGTAGCAACGACAATGCCAGCTTTTCCATCGGCGCATAGTTCTTTTCGGCTTCATTGAGCGTCCGACTCACGTAGTGCACCGGATGCTGTTTTCCTTTCCTCTCTGTCAAAAGAACCGCACTGACGGCTTCTTGAGAAGCAGCTAGATAGACATAGAGTGTTTCCTTAGGTATTGGCGTGATCAAGGATGGAAGATCTGATATCAGTTTCTTCATCTCCTGGAACGCGTTCTCCGCATCTTCCGTCCACCGATATTGTTCTTTATTCTCCTTAGTTATATTTTTCAGAGTTTCGAAGAATGGTAACGACCTTTCGGCCGACCGAGCCAAGAATCGATTTAAGGCTGCCAACTTACCGCTGAGGCTCTGATCCCCTCGGAAGTTATCATATACCCCAAGAACTTCCCTTCTTCCATCCCGAATGAGCATTTTTTGGGGTTCAACTTCATGTTAATCCTTCTCAAGTTATCAAATGTTTCGGCAATATCACCCAACATCTCATTTTCCTCTTTGCTCTTGATGACCATGTCGTCCACATATGCTTCTAAGTTCCGTCCTATCTGTGACTGGAAGGCTGTGTCCACCATGCGTTGGTACGTTGCTCCGGCATTCTTCAGTCCGAAAGGCATTTTGGTATAGCAGTACGTTCCTTGATCTGTGTAAAAAGCTGTTTTTTCCTCATCTTCCTTCGACATTTGGACCTGATGATACCCCTTATATGCATCTAGGAAGCACTTATATTTGAATCCCATGACCGACTCTATCTTCAAGTCGATCTCCGGTAGGGGGTAATAATCCTTTGGACAAGCTGAATTGATGTTCTTGAAGTCAATGCACATGCGCCAGCTTCCATCACACTTTTTGACAAGGATAGGGTTAGATATCCATGTCGGATACTTAACCGGGCGGACGATTCCTGCCTTTACCCATTCTTCCACCTCCTTCGTTACGGCCAAACTCCGGTCGGGGGCCAGCACTCTGCGTTTTTGGCGCACCGGTTCCACCGACGGATTGGCGTTCAGCGTATGTTCGATGATGCGTCTCGAAACTCCCGTCATGTCCGTCGGCGTCCAGGCGAAAACATCCATATTTTTCTTGAGAAGTGATCTAAGTTTCCTTTTGCACTCAGGTGACAAACTTCCTCCGATGGTCACAAGCTGTTCCGGGTAAGCCGGGTTTACCATAACTTCCTCCGGAACGTTTGCTTCCGTCACTCCTTCTGCCGATCCTTCGTCCTGCTCATGAGAAACTCTTTGAGTTTCTTCCAACCTTCTGCATTCCGAAATGACTATTGGCCGAGCCTTCAAAGTAGCTATTCCCTTGGGAGTTGGGAATTTCATCATAGCATGTATGGTCGAAAGGATTGCTCTTAGCATTTTCAATCTGGTCCTTCCCAGAATTACGTTATATGGCGAAGGTGCGCGTATGACGGTAAACTTCATGGTCATTCTCCTATACAGTCCTCCTTCTCCAAACGACACGTCCAGTTCTATTTTCCCCAAAGGTTTAGTCACCTGTCCAGCGAACCCTAACAGATCCGTTTGAGTTTGCTTTAGTCGATACTTTATCTCCGGGCTTAAGTTATCAAAGCAGTGTTCGAACATGACCTCCACCGATGCTCCCTCATCCACGAATACTCTCCTTACCAAGTACCCTTCCATTATGGCTTCGATAATGAGAGGTTCGTCGGATACATCTCCGGTAGGTATGGGAGGGAAAGTAATGGGGATATTCATCCACCCTTCTTCATGTTCTCTAGACTTGCGTTTCTTCTGTTGTGTCTTTACACTGATCATGTTGATTATTTTGTCTTTGGCCGGGAGATCTCTCTTCGGCACACCTTTCCCTTTTTGACGCACATCTTTGACCAAATGATTCAACTTCCCGGATTCTAAGGCCAGCTCTAGCTGCCTTTTCAATTGATAACAATCATTCGTGTAATGCCCCTTTTCTCCATGATAGTCGCAGTATCTATCCTGATTCTCTCTCTTCGGAGGATCCCGCATCGGCCTTGGAGGAGGCAAGCGTAGCTGTTGTTCGGTAGCTAGGATTTCTTTCGGTCGATTTGTGAGTGAGTCGAGTGTTAAACGAGGAGCATTGTGATTCTGATAGTCATTACGTGCCGGGAGGTATGGTGCCAGGCGGTCTCTATGCCGATACTGGATCTGCCGATCTTTGTGGTGGTACCCAGACTGTCCTTCGTTTCTGTTATCATTCTCTGACCCTCTGTATCCTCGGTCATCCTTCCGAAAGGGTCCAGTTGACACTTTCCTATATTGGTCATAGCTCTCTCCTCGTGGCAGTTCGGTACTGACGAACGCCTCTTCTGATCTCACAAAGTCATCCACACGGATCATCATCTCATCAACGGTTCTAGGAATTTTGTCAGCAAACCTCTTGGCCAACTCCGGGCATTTGCAGCCATTCATGAATGAGGAAATCCTCATAATTTCCGGGGCTCCTTGTATGAATCCTGTTTCCGTAGTCCACCTCTCTTTGAATTCCGGCAAAGTCTCATTGGCCTTCCTCACAATCTTCATTATCTCCGTAGGGTCCTTGGTGCATGCTTTGTGTAAGGAGAAACGAGTTTCGAACTGAGCCCTTAGATCCGCCCATTCGTCTATGCTACCTGGAGGAAGGCGGTCGAACCATCCCCTCGCTCTTCCGTCCAGTGTCTGCTGGAACATCCTGCACCATACAGGCATCGGCCATTCTCCTTGACCTGCTGCTCCGGTGAACCGGTTGAGGTGATCTTGAGGATCCGTCGATCCATCGTACAACTTGATGTGTGAGGGCATCTTGTGTTCCGGTGCTGAGAACTCAATCAATCGCCGTGTGAAGGGCGACTTTCTGACTTCTTTGAAGGGTTTCGCCAAGTCTGCGTCTGGCACTTTGTCTCCCGTAACGATCCCTTTCTTTTCCCCGACTGCCTCAGCTTTTTCCAAGTTATCCTCTTCATGGAAATCCAGGCGCACCGGATGCACGGTATTCCGCTTGTTGTGTTCCTTGATCATAGATTTAAGAGCAGAGACATACCCCTCTATCTGCTCCTTGGTGACTGGAGGGGATTCGACACCCCTTCCTCCGGATGACTCCGGATGTTCAGAGCCCGACATTCTATAGCCTTGGTAGATTGAATGTCGGTCCCACGGATGGCGCCAATGTTTAAGTATTTTCTTGTGGGTAGAACAATTCTTCAAAATGTCCTTCGGTCTTGATGTTGTCAAGCCCTCCGAAAATCTGCTAAGAAAGTGAACGCGTTAGTCTCGCCCAGGGTGTGACCCCAGGACCAAACTCCGGCGTGAGAGTAAGTATCGGAAGGCGAGATAACAGATATATTAATGAGTTAAGTACTGTGTGTAAAAGATCAATTACCCTTACTGTAGAAATTGCTCCTTTATATAGGAGACCCATTTTTGTCTCCATCGGATACGTCCAAGCGTGATGGTGACCTTTTTGGGCGGCAACCGGGACTTTGCCCTGTTTGGGTCTTTTCCCTGATCTGCCATGGCTCCTGCAACTCTGTCACATACCACTAATACTAAGGTTGACTTTCTGATCTAGAGATAGCCGTTGGACCGAACGGCCCATGTGGGTCGTTCGGAAGTGGGAGTTCGTTCGGATCAAACCTTCCGGAGACATACGTTCCAAGTTCGATCTATTTTGGGATTAATCATTTATCCGGACGACCTGTCCGATTCATTCGGTCCGTTCGGTTATGGCCAGTCGGCCATATACGCCGACATTTATCATACCCGTTATCTTTTTCTTATGCCACAAATTGATCAAAATTGTAAATTGTGGTCTTTTTTCCGTTTAATTTGAGTTATGAAATGATAGCTTTACCGGTTTTGTGTATGTTATCACTTATCAAAACTCAAATTTAAACCTACATAATGACTCAAATGAGAAAGGATGTTGCAACCACTAAAACAAAAAAGATGGTAAGTCATTGATCTTTGTGTTTAAATTGCATAAATTGTGAGCCTAGATGTACTCAAAGTTTCAAACAACTCTTTTTTTTTTTGAACGGTGACTTTCATTTTTTGGATAGGTCACACCTGCCAAACAGCAGGCCCTCATCCACCACATACCCAGACTATGTTGTCTGAACCGGGTCCACGCTGGCGTAGTGGGGATTAACGGCATCCACCCGGAAACCGTACCGCCTCCACACGAGTTTTACCTCGCTGGAGTAACGGCCGGATGAAAACCGGGGGCGGCTCAGATTCGAAACTACTACAGCAGCTTCTCCTCTTCATCGCCTAGTATCATGGAGCATTTGTGGTCCTCGTGTGAGGACTTCCCGGCCGGTCACCCAAGCCAGTACTACTCTCACACAAGCACGCTTAACCGGCTATGTGGTTACCACTAGACCACAAAGCCCATGATGTTTCAAACAACTCTTAATTTACCATTATTATCCATTTGTTACATCCTCTAAAAAAGTGATATGCACATCATAAAATAATATTTGTAATGCATATGGTACAAGTACAACACCACATATGCATATTTGTGGTGTGAACATCAATAATTGTGGTGTGCATATCAACTTTCTAAAAACTAGATATCAAATAAATTAAACCTATATTATACAGAGACGTAATGCTTAATTTTTGTTTTTTGTTTTTTTTTATTTTTTTTCTCTTTGAATATGGTACTTTTTAGTTAATGATAAACTAGATTTGCATAATAAAAAATAGTAAAATAAACATAAGAGAGGGAAGTAAAATATGAAAAGAAACTACAGAATAAATAAAACTAATGAAAATAGGGCTTCAGGGGCGGAGCCAGGATATTTTCCGAGAGGGGGCAAAATATGATAATTTTTAAAAACTACACTAAAAATTGGTTCGTTGGGGGGGCAAATTACAAAAATAGCCGAAAAATTTCGAAAATTTACACTACAATTTTTTTTGCCGCTTTAGTTTTTCTGAAAATAGGGCTTTAGTTTTATTTAAGAAAGGTTAGAAAAATAAAAAGAATCTAGATATGACCGTATCGAAGACATTTTTCACAAGATCACACAAGATTCTATTTGGGATGTTGTCAATCTTATTTATAAATGGCTTAAATGTTTGTTCATTTATCCATGTGGGACAAAGTCACCGATAACTTGTTCCCTTCTTCAATCTTTTGTTTCGAGTGGCTTAACCACCACAGCTCCGCACTAACAGCCTCACCTACACACAGAAACTTTTAATTTCATCCGCTTGAGATGTATATAAGAGAAATGGACCAATGCCACATCTGTGTTGTTTTCTGATGACCCGCAAAAATTATTTTCGGTAGCTCATAAAGTTGACACACGTGTAACTACTCGATGTTGATGTGAAAACGATCATTTTCATGAATCTTGAAGAACACTTTTCGAGAGAGTTTGAAAAACTGAGAATTGGTGAGAGATAATCTCAGAAGCTGGTTGGTTAGCTATAATGCAGACTATATAGCATTAACTCATTCTAGTAATTTTTGAAACAGGATATATATGACCTGTGCTCGCTTGCAGCAACACGAATGGTTTGTGCACGGTTTAAGTCCATATATATATCGGCTAGTCATGTTGCTGCATACAAAAGTTCGAAAATTTGCTCCTTTTCTTGAGTTGGAAAAATATTGTAACCATAGAAATCGAATTGAGTTGGTTACTTTTTATTTACGTGTTCTCGTAATTAACAATGGTTAATGAATCTGGACCATGGACAAAAACTGATCGATGTAAAGGAAAAGAAACAAGGTTCGAGTCCAGAAACGAACTGAACATATGGAATCGAACATTAGAAACATTTTCTATTACATAAAATACAAATCATTACAGCATTACTACTATAATCCTAACCATTATAACTCTAAATAAACATTTCAAAACAACACTACACCGAGCCGAGCTACTCAAGCTCCCTTGGAAAATTTGCTCGCTCGACTCAGTTACAAACTTAATACTCTTTTTTTTTCAGTTTCGTCTCGGACCAGTGTACAATCAAAACTTAATACTCTTTACACCTAGCGTTTTCTACTCGTCTTATTACTGAACACTTTTACAAAAGAATAAACCAGACACGAACTCTATCGATCATATCCCATTGCTACAACAGGAATCCGAACCTTATGCCCTCGGTTTCCTTTCAATACAACCTCCCCAAAACTATAAGTCCCGGTGACTGACCGCACAGTTAGAATCACAAAGAACTTACGGGATGCACCTGGTTTAAGGGTAAAGGCTTTAGGGCTTGTTTCAATGGCGACTGCTGGTGACATTCTGGCCGTGATTTTGTATGTTTCTTCTTGATCGACATTTGTGACTGTTCGTGTCACAGTTTGGGTTCTTACTAGATGAGACACCGCGATTGATGGTGAGTTGAGATTGTATGGGTGGCCAAGTGTGTAGTTGCACGGCTGGTGTGTGTAGTTTCGTATTTCGTGTGAGTCGAGCCCTGGTGTGGTGCATAAGAACCCGAGATAATCTTGATAACCTATAAAAGATATATTTAAAAAGCAAGTAAATACCAAGTACTAACCAAATTGCATGATTGTTTAAACGGTTAATAATGGTTTAATCCTTAAAATATATTAAAAAACTAAGTAAAAATAACGAACCTGCATCAAATATGAGACCAGGATCCAAAGCGGCTCGGGGATTGACATGACCGCTGCCATAATCAAATGGTGTGGCGGGGACAAATGTCATTGTTTCTGAATCCGAATATTGTTGGGCTAGAATCGGTCTCTCGCCTCTATCCAGTGTATTTGATGTTGTCATCAATGCCGACTTGATGGCAGCAGGGCTCCACCGAGGGTGCTTTTGCTTAACAAGAGCTGCAATCCCGGCTATATGTGGTGCAGCCATACTAGTTCCAGATATCATGGCAAAGTGTTCTCCTACTCAAACCAAAAAAATAAAAAGAAAAATATTGATTTATTAATATTATCGACGGACGATTTAAGTACGCAAATAGTATCAACGATGGACGATTTAAGTAATTTTGATGTGTCGAATTTTTACCTATGTAATTAGGCTCATCAGTTCCATTGGCGGACCAAGAAGCCCAAATCAAAGAACCGGGAGCTAATATATCAGGTTTTAAAAGATCCGCATCTCGAAAGCTGTAGTCTTTTATGTTTGGGCCTCGAGCAGAGAATAATGCTACCATTGGTGCTGATTTGTGAAGTATCGGCTCCAGACCGTCTCCGATGGATCCTACTGCTTTAAAACTCTTCACTCGCCCGGTCCAGTCCCTTGAAGTTGAGGCGTTGTAATAATCGATAAGATCCTACAACAATACACACAAACTATAAGGTCCCTTGATTCAGATATTGTGCTAGTAATATATTGTGTGGCAAATTTTATTATTTTCGGACTGATAAAATGACAATAATTTGATAAGTTTGTAAAGAAAAGGTTTAAATTACCCTTGACTTGCTAACATCGGTTATGAGTATTCCGGGAATGCCAACGGGTACGGGATCGAACTTTGTTCCCGGGGAGGCATTTTCAACAGCAAGAACAAAACCTATAGCACCGAGACTCTTGGCTGTTTCTGCCACCTTTGCCATTGATGCGGAACCGATTACAAAATTGAAAGAATACCCACAAAGAAGTATGTTCCCTTTCACCATATTTTTATTCAAAACTTCAGGCCTCTGACAATCAGCGAAACTAGACTTCCCCGAAGAATCCAATAAAACATCATTGGCTGCAATAAGGGTATACTTTTGATTCCTACGCGTAGCAGCTGCTCAATTATATCGAGATTTAAGTAAGAAAAAATGCATAAAATCACCAAAACAGACGTTCTTGTGAAATAATATTTAAAAAACTGATTTAACTTACGTGACATGCCGATTCCAGCTAAGATTTTCCCATTTCCGAGTGTCAAATGGTTTTTATATCTCCGATCATCAACTGCAGCAGCTACAGATGCGATCCACGGGCTATACGACACCATGGTTTTAGCAAACGGGCCTCCGTTTCCAGCTGCTTGTGCAACAAATACTCCGGATTTTACAGCCGAAAGAAGTACAACATCAAATGGGTTTAAAAAAGTAGTCCTTGTGGTAGCTGGAGGACTATTAGGACCCACTGATAGATTTATTATGTCAACACCATCATGAACCGCTTGTTCAATGGCAGCAACGAAATCGGCAACAAATCCTCCAAAAAGCCTGTAGAGTGCCTTGTACACCGCACTCCTATTCAAATTTATTGTTATTAGAGTTAGCAAATAGACACGTTGGGGGCTACTAACGGGTTTGGGCAAAACGTGTAATTTTGGTACAGACTTGAAACGGGCTGGATTGACCAAAAACAATATTAGTTCAAACTCTTTTATAAGTAATGTGTGTCTATATGACTGTATATGATAGTGTTAATAACGGTTTAGTCCTTAAAAAAAGTGAAGGGATGAAAACGATGACGAAAAAAAAAAGTTAAGATAAAAAAATTGTCAATTTTTTAAAGGTTAAACCACCATATGTTGTGAAAAATTTTAAAGGTAAAATAGTGATCAAACCTAGCACGAGGAGCCATTCCGCTTGCTCTTCCATACTCATATCCATGTAGTTGTACAGGAATCCTATTATTTCCCGCAGCAATTGCTGCAGTATGACTATAACAACAACATTAGCACTTTGAGCAAATATGGTTAATAAATGAAAAGACAAACAAACAAACAACACCAACCTTCCATGTCCATCACCATCTAAAGGCGAAGCAAAATCAACCGAAGGATTAAATGCACCAGAAACCGTAGCAGCTTTCGCAAAATGCTGGGCCCCAACAATCTTTCCGTTGCAGAAGCTCTTTTTAGTATCTGGATCAACTTCACATTTTCCTCTGTATCTCGGAAGCGGTTCATAAGGCTCGATTCTAGGGTTTTGGAAGCTTGGATGGTGTAGGAAAATACCCGAATCCACAAACCCAATGACTATATTTTCTCCGGCTCGATCAAATCCACCACCCGTCGGCCAGACTCCGGTCAGAAGGCCTAAAAATTGGGGAGTGTGGGTGGTGAGTTTCCTCACCTTCCAGTCTCGGTCGACTGACTTCACACCAGGGGTCCGCCTAAGTGTTTCTGCCTACTAATATTCGTATAAATGTATAAGACAATTGCAACACTATCTATAGGGATGTTTAAATGAAACAAATATATAGCCTGATAATCAGGAATATAATATGTTTATCTAAAAACATATTTGTACGGTTATTTTACTTTGCTTATAAAGTCACATATATGAAAGTAAAAATGTTCAGATTGTGACCTGTTCAGGCGAAATATGGACGGCAAAACCATTGATAAGATGCTTGTAGCTATACAGTTTCGTGTACGTTTCTTCTTCAAATAGTGTTTCTAGAAGCGTGTCATGTCTCGTTTCAAGGTGTTGAGAGTATGATGCAACCGAATCACTGAACACATAGCAAAATAGTTACACTAAATACTACTGTACTTGTAAATCGTTGATCATTACATCGTTCAAAAATACTACTAACCTTGTGACATCAAGTTTCTGATCAGAGTCAGAGTCGACAGCAGTGGCTTCAAAACCATCAATGTCACCCCTATAACTTATCACTGGATCTCCTTCAATCGTCACAATATAAACCTCTGATTCTGCAATAATTAATAAGCTGAATATAGCCGAAATCATAAACTTTTGCGCTACATTCGTCATCATTTTCACTGGTCCACTGATCACCACAAATATCTGTTTCCAATCAACCAAATTGTGAATCGAATCAAATCGCAAGCTTAAACTTAATAATATCAATCACTAAAAACACAGAGAACCAAATGATATCACCACTCAATTTTTTTTTGTTCAAATCTTAAGACTACTAAATATAAATTCCTAAAAAAAAAATAATCTTTGTTTACTAAGAAATCAAATTAAAATAAAATATCCATTAGAGTGATAACTCATAAAATGTACACCGAATTTTAGATCTTTATTTACAAAACAAAAAACTAAGTAAAAAAACATACACATTACAATAATTATGTCCACACAACTAATAAAGGTCCCTCAATCAATTCAGAAATCATTAAACATCATTAAAAATCCAAACTTTATTCACATAAACACACTACTAATCATTAAAAATATATTAAAAAAAAAACATAACACTAGATACATACCAATTGAATTAATTAAATCTGCAACACACCCTTTAAATCACACTTGATCCCTGTAATATATACACACACACAAAAATGCATCAAATTTAAAACCAGTGTACACAAGTTAAGTATCCAAAAAACAAAAAAAAAAAACAATTGTGTGAACTTTACATCTTGAAATTAAAAACCCATAAAAGAAATATAAAAAAGATGCAAACTTTACTCACATTAATCCAAGAAACAAAACCAAAAATGGAATCTTTATGGATCTGCAGTAAATGGGTAACTTTTATTTTTATAAAAAATGTGAAATGAATAGCTACATTACTAAAGGAAGTGATGATGAGTACTATAAAGTTGGGATGTTGGAGTGTTGTAAGAGCAAATAACAGTGAAAGTGTGTTTTAATGAGTTGAGGTGGTTAGGGTTTTTTACTTTTTGAGATGGCGCCAGATAAGGTAAAGGACAAAAGTCAAGTGTTGCTGTTGGGTAAATTTATTGACATGTGTGGGCCCAGGTAATGTTGTTTTTGGAGGTTTATACTTTATACTTGTGTTGTTTTCACTTTTATTCGGTGGATTTGTGGTCCAGTGTTAATCGCTTTGTCGGTTAAGCGTGCTCGTGTGAGAGTAGTATTGGTTTGGGTGATCTGTTGGGAAGTCTTCACATGAAGGTCACAAATCTTTGTTGGTATTAGCCAATGAAGAGGAGAGCCTGTAAGCCAATATTGCGCAGGTTCAAATCCGAGCCGCCTCCGATTTTCATCCGGCCGTTACTCCAGCGAGAAATCTCGCGTGGAGGCGGTACGGTTTCCGGGCTGACGCCGTTAAAAATCCCCACTACGCTAGCGTGGACCCAGTTCAGACAACATAGTCTGAGTATGTAGTGGATGAGGGCCTGCCGATGTGGCGGGTGCGACTCCAATCCAAAAAATGAAAGTCGCCGCTAACAAAAAAAAAAAAAAAAAAAAAGGTTTTCAGATTGACTCGGTCGAACTCTTAGTTCACGGTTAACCGGGTGGTTTAACTGATTTTTTTTAACTAGTTGAACCGGTCTGATCAAATTAAGTTTTAAAACATTGCTTTTACAACATCTCACATTCAAGTTTTACTAGTCCAACAAGTTGAGATACGATAATGTTTGTAGTTGGAATTACCCCAAACCAAAATATTTATGTTTGTTTAAGCTCGAATACAAGTTAGGAGGTTCAAAATGCACGTTTATGCGAGTTCACATGATACCGTCACAACAATCATGGAATGGTATTTACTCATCATAAATTTTTTGTGATCGGAATTAGTTGTTTTTCTTTTTTTGTTACTATCATGACAGAGTTAGTCTCTTTTATAAAACATAAACGCATTTTGTTCATGTTTCTCGTGCCTAAGAAACTTGAGTGATTGTCTAAATTATTAGGTTGTTAATTTTGTGATACCTGAAGCATACACCACCATAACGCATAATCTTAGTTATGAGAAAACTAACATGCATATGCCAACAACAATCTCACAAACTTGCACTAAAGGAAATAACATGTTTTTATTCGCGCAAAAACGACCCTAATTCTCATGACATATTATGCAACTCATTTGACATGTTATAACACCTCTAAAAATAACATTTCATTTTGTTATTGATACTATAGAAGATTAATTTATTACTACAAAAGTACTAACAATAAAACATCAATGATACAACTTGAGGTGAAATTATATTATTTCCTAGATCTTGCGATTTTCTAGGAATTAAAAAACATCTAAAGTTCAATATTTGAGACATTCAAGTTGTTGTCGGATTCCATTTCCTTGGTAAATTCATCACCAAAAATACTCTGAAAAAATCTCACGTGCTATACATATGCATCTATTTTTATAAGTATTATCATCTCCGTCCTAAAATAAGTGTACAGTTTGATTTTTCAGAGTCAAACTAGTTATCTTATCTATTTTTGCGGGTGTTATATAATATTTGATGCAAAATATATGAATGGATTGTGTTTTAAGTGTATTTTTTATTGGTATAATTTTTCATCAAGTATTATATAACAAAAAATATATATATTTTAGGTCAAAGTTGAACTTGTTTGACTCTGAAAAGTCAAACTGTACGCTTATTTTGAGACGTAGTGACTATTTATTAGGTTTTTATACGTTAAATTATGATAAGATCGATGAATAGTACTGTATACATTGTTTAATATATACCAGTATTTATGTGACTGTTCACAACCCACATGATGGAAAATGAATCTCATAGGTTTGTTATTCAATAAATCAACATCGTATGTTTAAGATATGATTGCGATGGCTACCAAATTATTCCCATAAGGCCATAAATCGTAAACCATGATGTGAAAAGAAAGGGATAAAATGTAGTGCCGTTTGGTAATATTTTCTTTAATTTGTTTATTAATGAGCGACGTATACATATGATCGAGGAAAGAACATATATTGTAGATTAAAGTTAGCAAAACAAAACTACAACATGCATACAAACATTAATATATATGCATTTACCATCAAAATAACTAAAACAGTAGTATAGCACTTGAACTAAGGTTGCAAAAATCGCGAATCGATAGTCGGGTGGTCGACCACATTGTAGCTTATAATCGGTCTAGGTGGATTAATCGGTCGGATTGGCATTACTGACAAATTTTAGTTATTTCCGGCAAGTTTTGTGTATTTCCGGTGAGTTTTAGGTATTTTCGGCAAGGTGTTTTCTAAAAAAAACATTGTAATAGACTTAAACAGTTACTATAAGTGATAAAAATAAGTTTATTGTGAGTTTTGGGTGCTTCCGGCAAGATTTATAGGTTTCCAGCAAGTTTGACCACCATTGACCGCCGTTAACCACGGTTGACATATTTATTTGACCCAGTTACATAAATCGGTAAGGTCGGTGGCCTTGTAGAACCTAATCGGCAATTAATCGGCCTTGTAGACCTTTTTTTGCAACACTGCTTTCAATATCATAGAGACACGCAGGCAACTCTTCAATCAAGATTATACATTTTTTAAGTGAGAAAATTACTGGGTTGGACATACACAACCTGACATGTCTCAAATTGCCCAACCTTTTTCAATTTATCCAAAATACCCATACATCTTGCGTAAAGATTGACGCAAGGTACGCAAGATGAGTTGTTTGCATCGTAGCCGTCCAAAAAACGTCCAAAAAAAAATATTTAAAAACATCCCGCGTATGAATTTACGCAGATTGTTCAATTTTACGCAAGATGCAAAAAAAATATATATAATACTAACCCGCGTAATTTGCTACGCAGGATGTATACTTTTTACGCAAAATGGGAAAAAAACAAACCTAGAGAAGGAGCAGAATGTTATTGGGAAGGAACAAAAGCTGAGTTTGAAGAGATGTGAAGAGACGGTTGCATGTTTAATGGGATAAATTGATATACAAGATAAAAAGAGACATGCAGTGAAGATGAATTGCATTTGCAAAAAAAAAAAACTGATACTAAGCTGTTTATATTACATTGTTCGAAGAAGAGTTTAAAAATAAAAAAAAAAAAAAAAAAAAAAAAAAAGGAATACTTCCCATCTTTACGTATCGAAGCAATTTTATTGGGAAGGGTTGTTGTGTTGTTTGTGTTGTTTTGGTGTTAAAAGATACCGTTAGTTGCTGTTGGTAGTGTTGTAGTGGTGTTCTTGTCGTTGTTTTGGCGGTGTTGTTGCTGTCGTTGTGTGGTGTTGTTGCTGTTGGTGGTAAGGTGACAGGTGGTGGTGGTGGCTGCGGTGGTGAATATGGCGGATTATCGGGTATTTCGCAATCTAAATTATTATTTTTCTATAAAACACGTATTGTTTATTTATTTGTAAAGTATATGTGTTGTTATATATATTTATATGTATTTGTTATTTTAGGATTATCCGGCGGAAGTTTCATGTAGGAGTAAGTTGTCGTTAGTTAGGGATATTAAAAAACTGATCAGGAACACCCCAAGGGAACAGTTATTTAGGCAAACATGTTTTGGTTGGTTGCTAGATATACCAAAAATGCAAGAGAGTGTTGTCTTAGTGCATTATTTTATATGCCACCAAGTGCCGTGTGATGAGGGTGAGACAAACATTGTTCCTTTGAGATATCGTGTACGTGATCTTTCTCGGGTAGGTGAGGTTGAGATTAAGTTTGGTAGAGAGGAATTTTGTCTAGTTACTAGTTTAAGGTTTGGGACGGATTTTAGAAATCTTTATCAAGAAGGACCTATGCTGTTTAGGAGACGAGTGTTCCCCTCGACAGCAGATTCAAAATCAATAAAAGTTGGTATGTTGCGTAGTATAATAAATAGTAAACAGTTTTTTGAGTTGAGTGACGAGGATGCTGTTCGGGTATGTTTGATATGCGTGTTGATGTTGGTGTTAGAAGGGACTGAGATTAGGAAAGTAGTCGAAGAATGGTTACTTAGGTTAGTCGAGGATTTAGATGCCTGGAATCTGTATCCGTGTGGGTCTTATGTATGGCCAAACTTGTACAAGAATATAAAGGATGCAGCAGTAGTGCGTAAGGTAAAGCACTTTGACGAGGGGAGGGATCCCAATACAATGCCTAAGTACTCGTTGAATGGATTTATGTGGGCCTTCAAGGTATGTCATATATAAATTTGTAAACTTCATGTATATGTTTCCCGTTAGCAATTTCTAATAATAATTACCTTCTTTGTAGACGTGGATATTGGAGTCGTTCCCGCATGGTGCAGCCCTATTTTTTTCTCGTCAACAGTTGTATCTCCGATCAATTGCTTGGGGTTTTAGCCGCTTGGTGAACCGAGAGGGTCTAAACATTATTCTGGATGGCGAATTGAGTGTGAGTTTGACATATGAACTAAATTTATTACGATACAATAAATAAATATTGTTTGGCTTTTTTAATGCGGTATATATTGTACTTTTTCTTAAAAGGTAAGGCGACCGTTGACGAGGCTTATCCCATATGACTTTGAGCAAAATAACGACTGGTGGGTTCAAAGTAGAGCGTTTTTTTATGGGAACCCGCCCCCCCCCCCCCCCCCCCCCCCCCCCCCGTCCAGTCATACAGCAGCCGAAAAACCGATCTGTGCGGGAAGATATTCCCCCCGCAGTCGAAGCATGGTTAAAGAAACATGACTTGCAGATCGAACAATTAAACGAAAAATATGGGGTAAGTAGTTTAAAAAATAGTTTGTTTAAATAATTGTTTTGTATCAACATTATTTAATATTTTTTAATTGTTTGTTTAAAAAATTTATTGCATCAATTCCGATTTGTGAAGAATCCACGACCACAAAGAGAATCAAACTTCCTTGGTGGTGAGAACGTTGGTTTTAGTGCCTTTAGTGGTTTTCAAAACACGCAGGTATATTTACATGCTTTTATTTTACTTATATTTACATTTGTTGGTTACTCACTTTTTGTTTTAATTTTATATATAGGAATTGCAACGGCCCAGCCGTCCAACTGTTGCTGCACCTAACGATTCTTTCTTTGAAGATCTTCATGTACCTTCACCTGCGGTGCCGTCTACATGTCCATCATGGTTTCCAACTAGCGAACATATTGGTACCTGTACACCTTATGGGTTCGCTGCGTTTGCCACGCCCGTTCATGACCAGGGAGGTCCATCCCACGGCCCTAACGTTGGTCTTGAGAAGCAGGTAACATATTAATTATTTAAAATAAATATCGATTATTATTGTTTACTAGTAATCATATTGATGTTAAGGATGCGAAGGAGCGACCGAGGAGGGATTGTCGACCGACTAAATATCAGCAAGATCCGTATACCCAACAGGGACCTACCACTATTGTCCCTAAGAAATGTGCGGGTAAAATAAAACGGAATAAGAACACCTCTAAGATTCCACCGTTGAACTTAGGAGAAGCAGCGGTTGATGAGGATGAAGAGGCTGATGCTGTTACTTGTGTTGGTTCTGGTTTTGGGGCTCCAATATTAGTACATAATGTTGACCCCAAGAAGGTAACACTAAAAGATGTTTTAAATTTATTAGTAATTATGTTTCTGATTAACATAGTTACACTTTATCTTTTGTTTTTAGGTTGAGCGTCGGACTTATGTTCCACTTAATGAGTTCCTTGAAAACCCAACAGTTATATCTCTTGACTGCCTTCCAAGGGGTTGGTTGGCAGATCTGAACTTCTTTCAAAAGCTAGTTCCGGATCATTACAGGAACGGTAATGATCCAGGACCAGCCGATAAAATTGGTTGGCTGACTGACGATGTAAGTTTATTGTTCTATATTTTTAAAGGTTTAGATTATTTTATTTTCAAGAACGTAAAATGACTCAATATATTATTGTAAATCAGCATATGAATATTTGGGTGGAGATCATAATAAGAATGAGGCCAGCTAATGCGGAATGGACTGTTTCGAAGTCATGGACAGCCTCGACTTACCCCACTGAAAAAGGTGATGTACCCATGCTTACGATAGCTCCTTGGATCAGGGGAACATTGGATGGTAGCACGCCTCCGTACCCGTCATGGGATGATGTCGTCTTTGTAAGTAAAGGTCTTTCAACGTAAAATGATTCAATATAATCTTATTTAATTGTGTATTTTTTTAATAAATTTTTAATGTAGGTGTTGATGCCGATGAATGTAGGAGGCAATCACTGGGTAACTTTGATCATTAACCTAAGCGAATCCAGTTTGTTGGTTCTTGACTCCCTACACAGTACTGATCGTTGTGGATTTCTAAGAAACTATCTAGAAGAATGGACTGGCCATCTCAACACCTGTTTAGAAGAGTTGGGACACTTTACACGAACAGGGCGGAGACACTACAACTTTACATTTTTCTACAACCACCCACTTTTTCCATGCCCACAGCAACAGAATTCCTCAGATTGTGGAGTCATCACTTGTTGGCTCCTACATCAGTTTATGACAAAAAGCTTTCCACCAAGATGGGATGAGAAAAATATGGAACCCTTTTTCCAAGCAGTTAGGTGTAACATGGCCCGGATGTATTATTTATGTCGATGTGAGGAAACTAGTATGTGTGGTTATGATTAATTGAGATCATCCTTGAAGGTGTATATATTTTAAGTTTAGCATTCATATTGTCTATGTAATGTTTATTTACAAAAAGTTCGTCTTTTTTTTCTTTGTAGTTGAATAAAAGTAAGTTTTATGCTATATTAATCCTTATTAATAGTAACAACTATGGTATATCAAAGCATAAAAGGTGAAAATATCATCAAACTAGGGTTTCATTTTTTTTAGACTTATTTTAACAAAACCCTAACTAGGGTTTAATATATGTTCACCGACAACAAACAGACAAGAAACTTTCATATATTTCAATAATTTGTATCTTGCGTACGACTTTCATTTTCAATAATTGCATCTTGCGTAAAAATGGAACATCCTGCGTAGCTTATTACGCGGGATAATATTATATATATTTTTTGTGCATCTTGCGTCAAATTGAACATCTTGCGTAGCAAATTACGCGGGATGTGTTTTACATTTTATTTTTTTTTTGACGTTTTTTGGACGGCTACGATGCAAACAACTCATCTTGCGTACCTTGCGTCAATCTTTACGCAAGATCAATGGGTATTTTGGATAAATTGAAAAAGGTTTGGCAATTTGACGTAATTTTATCTTTTTTAAGTATCATTGTGAACAATAGGTATATTTTATATGGACATATATCTTTGCTTGTAAATATATCTAATAATGTTCTTAGCTTAGAGGGTGTTTGTTTCATTGTTTGAGCTTATATAGCCGACTTGCTTATTTGGTTTTATGCTTATATTTCATAAGCTCACATTTTGTGATTTATTTTGAAACTTTCAGCTTATATAAGCTTATTTCAAAACTAGATAAGTCATAAGCCGGCTGTATAAGCCTAAACGAACAGGGAACAACCCCTTAGGAGCATGCGATTGTTTCCACTAATAGAAAATTGTAAGCTGAATAGAGACATTTGTAAGATCTTTTGCGTGATAAATTTGTATCTCAAAAATCTGTTATGATTATATAGTACAAGTGGACGGTGGTGGGATAGGACCAACTGGGGGAAGAGGGGCCAAGACATTTGTGTTCGGTTTAAACATCACCATGTGATCATACTTATATAGCCATGTCCCTCCTAAGTCATATGACATGATACCAATTCAAAAAGGCCCCATGTCGACATGTGTATAGTAAAAATGTACTCATTGATGTCTTATTTAATGCAATCAAAACCTTGTTATAATAATTAATTTGTAAATAGCCCATGTAATTATTGCCTTTTTTAATAGTAACCCAATAACTCATGCAATTAATGTATGTACCATTTGTTAATGTGGTATCTTATTCAAAAGTGTTGTAACATCGACCATTACTCATACGAGTATTTCTAACTCACGAGCGGAAAGAAAACTTTGATATAAACCTCATATGCTAGAATGAGCATATCATGTATGTAGATTTTGGCTTCTTTAACAGTTTTTATCCACACAAAAAAAAAACGTACTGTAAATTTACATTTTTTGAAGTGGTATAGGAATAATTGGCTAAATATGCGTTTATTAGTAACATTGTTGATTTTAATAGTGATTTAATATGTGTTTAGTTTTAAGTAATGTTGACGTATGTGTCCGGACGGCCTATCTTGACCGGCCGTCCGGACGACAGGGAGCCATCCGGAAATACCGAAGGGCACTCAACTCATCCGGCCAATACAACTGTAAGTCATAGGACAGGTGGCACCACCTTTTGGACAGATGTCAGCGACATGTCCGCTGAAAACCCGGCGCCGCCAGTTCAGGTATCGAGGCTGGGCACTATAAATACCCAGCTCATTTACTACTCTCAACTAACTAGATTATAAGCATTTACTTCATATTACTGTTCATAACCCCTTGGAATATCAAATACTTACTTTCACGCCGGAGGTGGGTCCTGGGATAACACCCGAGGCGAGCCTAACGCGTGTTGTTGTGTACAGATACCCGAAGGATCCTTAGTAGCCGGAGGGATCGACACACAAGCCTCTCGGAAGAACCGTTAGCCAATTCAACCGAAAGGTCTCCTTTATTTGTCCGAAGTGATTGCAAGAAATTACTTCAACAAATTGGCGCCATCCGTGGGACCTGCCGCTCGATCTACCTGAGGTTCGGAATGACGGGTCCTACACCTATTTTTACCCCTGTCCGGAATGCGGGGGAAGCTGGGGGATTCGGAGGAGACCAAGACTCTTCGGATGTCCGAGCCCTTATCGAGGGTCATCTTTCAGCCTTGAAGGAGTTGTTCAAGCAACCGAGCAATCGCAACCTGATAAGCCCCAGAATGCTGAGGCTCGGTGACGAGCACAAAGATACAGAGGAAGAGGACGTTGAAGGGTCACCATACGGCAAAGGGAAAAAAGTGGACGATGACTTGAGCAAACTGTTTAAGGAAGTGATTAAGTGCCCGTTCACGAAAAGGATCATAGAGTTCTCAGCTCCCAAGCACAAGATACCGACGAACCTAAAACTATATCAAGGAACAACTGACCCAGACGACCACATCAATCGTTTTACCGGAGCAGGAAATCACGAAGAATGGCCCATGCCCGTATGGTGTCGAATGTTCCAACAAACCTTGGATAGGAAAGCCAGGGGATGGTTTGATAAGCTTCCGACAAGAAGCATTGATAGTTGGGATGAGCTTCAGAGGAGGTTTTTGAATAGGTTTAGTATGTTAAGGGTAAGCACTAAGGACCTCACGGAGATCAACAAGATTCACCGGAAGGCTAATGAGAGCCTTCCAGACTTTAAGGAGAGATGGGTGTGCGAGGTCAATTATTTCCCAGACGCTCCAGAAATCATGCAAATCGGTTCGTTTCTGAACGGTCACCACTGCCCGGAATTGGCAAAAAAGTTCTCTGACAAGATCCCTAAGACTGTCGACGAGATGTTGGAAAGGATTGATGATTTCATCTGTGCCGAAGAGGCTTTCCGGACAACAGAGCTGCCGAAGGGAGAGAGAGTGGAATCTCAGCCTAACCCATACCACAGCAGAAGTGACCAACAACCAAGGCCCCTTTTCGGAGGAGATCGCCGCCGGAATAACCTCAAGATTGATTTCAAAGGACGTAGGAGCGACTACTATGCTTCTTATGTTCCCCCGAAGCATGACAACTCTAGCCGGATCGATCCTCGCCGCACTGATATCCGCCGAAATGAGACAAGGCCGATAGATCTGAACGCTCTGACGAAGACACCAAAAGAGATATTGGCAACCGAGCACCAACTGAAGTTACCACAGCCTCCTCCCACGAAGGGGAAAATACAAAAGGATTGTGCGGACCGGTATTGCGACTATCATGGTGAGAAGGGACATTATACCGATGATTGTTGGCAGCTCAAAGAGGAAATAAGAGCCGCATTAAATACAGGGAAGTTAGACCATTTATTGAAAGGTCTCAGAGGAAAAGGAAAAGCCGCCCAAGGGGATAACCACCAGGGGAACAAGGGAAAAATTATTAACATGATCCGAAGCTCAGTAGCCTCTCGAGGAGGAGAAAAGACAAACTCAGAAGAGTGAATGGGCCTTCCAATAAGTTTCCCGTCCATCTTTACGGATAAGATGTCGGACGAGCCCCTAGTGATTGAAGCCGAGGTGGAAGGGATGACAATACAGGGAGTCTACGTGGACCCTGGCGCTTCGATGGAGATAATGTACGAACACCAATTTGAACGGTTAAACCCTTTGGCTAAAGCCTGGTTGAAAGAATCCGGCACTACTCTGGTAGGATTCGCAGGGAAACCTGTTAAGCCGCGGGGATCAGTAGACTTAGAAATCTGCTTCGGAAGTCAAGGCCGATCCCGAAAAGTCTGGATGGAATTCGCTGTGATTGATTCGCCCTCCTCCTACAACATCATATTAGGATGCACCGGGTTAAGGAAATTACGAGCCATCCCCTCGACTATCCACTCGATGGTCAAGTTCCCTACTCCAAGCGGTATAGCAACACTGGTCGCGCGGCCAATAATTCAAGAGCGCCACGGGTCAATGGAGGAACGGATGAAGGAAAAGGAGGTAAGGGGAGAAGCTTGGAGCGCTGAAATAACAGAGGGGTATGCCGGAAGGAATGCCTGGCATTCGGAAGATTTACCGCAGGAACAAGGGAGGGAATCCGTTGTTGGAAAGACGATCCGATGCTACAACCGAAGGGATCCTTACAGGTTGACCAAGGTAGGAATAACGATTCAGGTAACTATTAATACAAAATAAACATTTCCATAATGCTATTTCATTCTCGCCAATGTTTGCTTTCATTATAAACTAACGGAAGGAACAAAAATACCTTCGTAACTAAAGGCAGGTAGTCTCACATGCCGATGGAACGAAACTAACAAGAGAGCAAGCCAAGAAAAGCATGAACCCGCTGAAGGAATGGAAATTTACCAGACGGGACCACACGAGCCATGCAAGGACGGAAAGGAAAGCACCATTGGCATAACGGACAACCGATTGTTAAAAATGTTCCCATGAATATTTGGTTTATATATCTTATGTAACGCCCGAAAAGGCTTGGTATTAACTATTTAAATGACAAATGCAGTTATCCCACCGTTGAAGGGAGGCAATTTTCCTACAATACGTCCTTGCAATACTTGTTACATTCTGAACATAAGTTGAAAGTGACCCCTCCGAGAGGTTCGCGCCCTCCGGAGAGTTTTGTGGTCAATGTTCATAGATGGTATGCCCAAAAAGGGGCCTACCATATAATTTCTGAACATAAGTTGAAAGTGATCCCTCCGTGAGGCTGGCCCCCTCCGGAGATTTTTGTGGTCAATGTTCAAAGATGGGATACCCAAAAAGGGGTTACCATAAATCCTGGCGGAAAGGCTGTACGGCACCCAAAAAGGGGTGACCGAGTAATCATTTATTATACTTTGAACATAAGCCGAAAGTGACCCCTCCGAGAGGTTCGCACCCTCCGGAGATTTTTGTGGTCAATGTTCAAAGAACGGCGTGTGTCGCCCAAAAACGTATAAGCTTATACCTCCGGAACTATGCAAATAGTGAAGGTAATAAAAAACAAGTATTATACGTTCGTAATAAAAATCTGGCTCCAACGTAAGCTTGTACCTCCGGAGCTATGCAAATAGTGAAGGTAATAAAAAATAAGTGGTACGTTCATAACCCGAATGTAGGCCGAATGTCAGCTTGTACCTCCGGAACTGCTTAAGCAGTAACGGTAATAACAAACAAGTGTTCGACACGTGTTCGGGGGTCGAAAACGCAAGCGGAACGAAAGGATAATAGGTGGTCCACAGAAGCTAAAGTTGACCAAGCAATCCGAAACTATCATCTTTGGGAAACTAAGTTGTTACATTTTTGTTCCACACATGTGATATGACCAAAAAAAAAAAAAAAAGAGAGAAAAGAGGAGGGAGAAAGATCAGATAATCATTGATAATGGCAAGTTTATAAAATCCGATAGTCCAATCCGAGTATTCAAATGAATACACCATCACACGAACCAAGATGAAAGCTCCGTAAGATCAAAGCAACATTAAACAACCCGGTTGACCGAAGGGGTAAATTACTCCGAAAATAAATAAAAGCGATGCGTAAAATAAGAAACATGGTACAGGCCGAATTATGTAAAGCAACCACATGGCTAGATATACAAATAAACAGAAATCATACAAATTGTACGCTACAAATTATTACAGTCATCCGAATCAAATAAATTGTTTTTTGGCTCGAAGGCCTTATGTAACACCCCAACCTGACAAGGGCAAAGATGTCACATATACGGATTCTTATCAGAACAAACACAAGCATATGACATACACAATACAATAGGATTCCAAGGGTTACAACTGAAAATCTGATATTACAAGGCTACAAATGAAAGATACAAAATTTCTAAGTCTGAAATAAGAATCTCTTCTAATCATCTCTACTTCCAGAATAGCTAATAAGGTCTTCTAATTCCAAGGTTCTCTCTATTAATAACCCAGCTTCCAACTAAAACCTGCCGCGGGAAAAGAAACGCGGCTGAGCTTAAAAAGCCCAGTGAACAGATATATACAATAAACGAAAATGAAACAAACGGTATTGAACAAATGAAGCATAATGAAGAGGATATAAATAAGGTACAAGAGTAAAGGTTAGGACAGTCATCCACCACGAACCCAGAAACAGAAATATCATATCCATGTAACCATATCAGAAATCCAGAGGGGATGCCTCTCAAGTAACCAGATAATATGAGGGGTGGCCTCATGTATCCAACAGAAATATATGGAGTAGCTAGCTCCCAGAACATGAAAGACGTGGATTGCACCCATCATCAGTCACCACATATCAGATATATCATAATCATCACAGAACAGAACGAACCTAGGATGCATCCATACGCCCCCCAGAACAAATCATATTGGCCATAATATCAGTAGTGTGCATGCATATCAGAATCAGAATGGGGACGGTGTGGCTAATCACTCGAACCACACACGAGTCATGCCAGTGGTGCATCACAGACACGGCCATGTTACCTTCATGGCTAGGGAACAAATTTTGGCTCGGGTATCAAACTGGGAGTCAAAGGTCAAAGGTCAAAGGTTCAAAGGTTCATATCATAATCAGGGTATCATATCAGAAGGTTCAACATCAGAAGGTCAATATCAGAAGGTCAATATCAGGAGGTCAATAGTCCAAGTTCCATAGTAACAGTTCAATTAAAAAGGTTTCAAATTAAGAGTCCATTTAAAGAATCTTTTAATAACGGTCTTCATAAAAATGATCTTTCAAATGGTTTTTCATAAAGATAATCTTTTAAAATGGTTTCATAAAAGTTAGTAAAATCCCAATTAAAAGAGTATTGTATCACATTTGTAGTCATCATTTTAAAATAGCTTTTTCTCAATCATTTTCAGGTAAGAATTAAAGAGGTTTTCACAGTCTAGGTTCATATCATAGATCAAAGGTTCAAAGCAGAGGAATCATGGCAAAGTATCAAGTCAGAGGCTAAACAGATCAGAACATGACAGAGATCATAGGAAACCTTACAGAGAAGGTCAGAATATCTGTACCTTAATCCACAAGCAAAAATACAAACAAGGATGAATAAGATGGAACAGAATCAGGTCTTCTCCTTCTTCACACCTAGAGGGGTAGAAAAATATTACAACCCTTTCCATTTTGAGTAACTTTCCATTTTTAGCAGGTTTCCAAATTTAGTAAGTTTCTATTTTTAGAAAGTTTCCTCATTTAGCCAGTTCCCATAATTAATAAGATTTCCACATCCTCATTTAGGTTAAGTCATTATCAAATCATATTATGGCTTCAGGGTGTATTTTACCAAGTTACAAAGTTCAGGGTGAAATATGGCAAGTTCTCATATTCTAGGGTTATAAATGTAGATATACCAAAGATGGAGGTTTAAAGTGAAAATATCATAATTAACTCATTCAATTCTTAAGTTATCCAGAATTACTCATTTAGTCCCTTAGATTTCATAATTTACATTTTATACCCTTGGAATTACATAAGTTACATTTTAAACCTTATGGTATTTATATTTACACATTAAACCCTTAATTTCCCAATTTTTACACAATGTACACTTATTTCAACATGTTATACGAAAACACCTTTAAATATTCACAATTTACACATTAAGTCCCTCAAGTTATCAAAGTTACATATTTAGCCCTTTAATTTACAATTTCAACCTTTAATTATTAATAATTACATATTAAGCCATTAAATTACCAAAATTACACATAACCCCCTGAATATAATTTATTACTCAAATCAACCTTAAGTTTCCAGAAATTACATATTTAGTCCCTCTATTTTAATTATTTACTAAATCGGATTTAACTTTAATTAATTAACAAATTAAACCCTTTAAATATAAAATTTACACAAGAGACCCTCCTAATTCATTTTATACGATTTATATATGTCCCAAATAATGTTATAAAAATAACCCACAAGTTTTATAATTTACAAAACACCCCCTTATAAATTAAAACAATCCGTATACACTTTTTATTAATCAAACCCTAACCCTAAACATACTAATCATTACCCAATAATTATATCATCATTATAACATCATTAATTAACCAAAAAAAAAACCCTAAATCCAAACCCTAGATCGAAATCCATTTTATTTCTTTTTCTTCTTATTTTTCTAAAATCCGGTTAATTAAATAAATCAAAAATAATTATTTTAGGCCTTGAAAAATCAAAAGAACATTTTTCCCAGATTATATGTGTTATAAAGAGTCCAAATAAAATATGGTTCACACCCAGAAAATTCGTATTACATATATTAGAATTTACGTATGTTTTAAAACCTTTTAATTTAGAACGATTGATCTAGGCTTCTATAAATCGTATAAACATTTTTCCCAGGTCTTATTATTCATATAATGATCGAATAAAATAAGCACATCACCCAGAAAAATCGTATAACACGTTTTAAATATTTAACCCATTTTACACATTTATAATTCATTCGAGCCTTTAAGCCTTGCATGATTCGAATCCTATATTTTTCGTAGATCATATGTAATATAATAATCATAAGAAAAATACCATAGCAATTTTTGAACGTGTATATTAGCCAAAAGAAAAATAAACCTCTCGGATGGTTTTTGCGACAAGAATAATTCCCACGTCCAAACGATCACTCCCAGAATTGTGTAGCTATTTTTCCCATCTCCTTTGCACTTGGAAGAACACTAGAAAAATACCTCCTTGCCTCAGAAAATTCGGATCATGTGTGTGTGATTTAATGTGTGTTTCGGTTTAGAGTTTTAGGGTTAAATGGAAACTAAAATCATGGGATTGGTTATTGGTGATCATGACCAAGTATTAGGGGAGGGTTTGAGCTAAATAACCGGCCTTCCTCCTTTACAAAATCAATTTTCCTTCATTAACTAATTTTCCTTAATTAAATTGTGATTTAAATATTTTTAAATAATAATCAATTATGTATTTGGTACAAAATTCGGCCCATGTGCTTAGTAGGTGAAATTATACATTTTGTACGTTGTAAAAATATTAGAAGCTCGCCTCAAAATTATCTCACTTGATTTGTAGTTCGTTTCCAGAGATTCGGGATTAATTCGGTACTTTAAATAAGCTTAAATAATTTTATTTTTTTTAAATTTCAGGGGTAATTTGTTAATTTTGCATGTTTCAGATTTTAGGGTTTTACACCTTACATCCCCAAGTGTTTTTTCAAAGTAACAGTTTAAAACAGCTTCACAAGAAATCCGAAATAATCAGGAGGCCGACTCATCCCCTCCAGCAGAAGAACCCTAGACGTTAGCAACTTCGGTCTCAGGAACGCTGGAAGTTGATCCATCGACGGCACCAACAGGTTGGTTTTCGGCGAAAGTAGATGGAGCGGGGTCAGGAAAGATCTTCAGGATTTCATCAAGAGATCTAAGGTAGGAGCTGCTAATCTTCTTGATGTAGGGGTACTCGGCGGTGAACAGCCCATCGTACAACGGGTCAAACTTCTTACCAGCCTCCACATCCAGGTCGTCTGTCTCAGCCACAATTTTAGCCACCTCCTTCGGCTTACGACCTACAACCACACCCTCTAAAAAACCGGATTGCTATGACAAGCTGAAAGGGCCCGCCAAATGCTCCTTATATTCATGACTATTCAAGATACGGCGAACCACCTCCGGGATGACTTCCTTCACAACTCTAAACCGGTCCGCCTCCGTTCGGCCCTGTCGGGCGATGAGATCCTTCTTCACCTGGTGGAGGGCTAGATTGTCTTTTACCTCTTCGCCCAGCTTGGCCTTGGCTTTTTCCAAATCAGCCTCCAAGGCACTGATCCGTTTCGCCGCGACCAACCTCTCGTCCTCAACCAACTTCTCCAACTCCTTAACCTGACCCATCAACTCTGATTCTTTCACCATACAGGTGGAATGCTCGGTCCTCAGCTGTTTTAGCTCTCCCCCGTTCTTTCCGAGGTTTCCGCACTGTTGATGGGCACGATACAGCTCATGATGCTCATGAAGAAGATTTTCGAACCGGAGTAACAGGTCCGATTGAGCTACAGCTCCCATACCCAGTAGCTTCTAGGCCCTTTGGGCAGCTTCAGCATCACCCAAGTTCTCCAGGAACGACTCTTCCTTCGGAGTCGGCAGATTCAACATCAAATCCCGACAAACTTCCCAACCATCCAAACGATCATCCTTGCGAACTTTCCACCTCGGAACGTGCAAAGCAGCGGGGTCATCCTCATCAGTTACTTTCTCCTTCCCATGGCCAGAGCCAGCGCCGGAAGAACCCCCTATGTAAAAAGAAAAGGGACAAAAGAGAAGGTAAGAACGAGCAACGATTATTATCAAAATGAATGCAAAGGTAAAATGCAGGGAGTGACATTTCCAAAAAGCTTACCAGCACCAGCGGCCTCGGACGTGAAGCCCACGCCAATACCTCCTTGGCCCTCCGGCTATTTTCTTCCGGCCAAAGAACCTTGGCCCTCCGGCTGTTTTCTTGCGGCTGAAGCATCTAGCTCCACCACATCAGCATCTTCGTTCGGCCTACTTCGCTTGACCGGCCGGAACTCACCACCTCCTTCCACACTGCGCTGAAGGCGGAATCTAGTCCCATGCTGCTGGGACTGGAACGTTTTCCGAGCAGCGTTTTGCTCCTGTTTCTTCCTCTTGGCCTCCAATACCTTATTATCAGGTACTTCGACCCCTGTCAATTCGGTCGTCTTCTTCGGAATGTCGGCATTAGAAGTGGCAGGAGTAGTCACATGCGTCTCGTGAGACTGACCCTCTGGATATTTATCCCCTTGCATCACAGACGCATCCTTTCGGACTTTTGGCTTCTTCAAATACTGAGACATTGTGATAGCTGCAAAAAATAAGAACGTTAAACAGTTAAGAAGTAAGCACATAAAATATACCAGTCAGGGAAATACGAAACAAAGGCTGCAAGGCTATACCCTTCCCCTCGGCATCCCTTATGGCGGCCCGATAGCCGGGATGTTCCCAATGAGATGTAAGCCCAACGGCATAGAGAAAACCCCGAGGAACCTGGATGAGATCTATCACATCCTGAGCTAGTCGGTCAGCATCCGCAACATCGAACTCTCCCCTCGGATACGGATCCGATATATCCGAATCATGATGCCTCCAAGGCATGGCGAACGGGATGGCTCGTCTATCTATCAGAAAGAAGTCGCGTTTCCAACCCTTCAAACCAGTCAAAATTTCCCGAAAGCATACCCTCTTCTCCCGACCGACCCTTTTTTCGAAAGAAAACCAATGGCCTTGCTTACTCAGTTTGTAGAAGGCCCGGAACAGAGGAGTAGTAGGATTGATATGTAAGCTTCGGCAGTACACTTCGAACAAGGTCGCACGATGCATTCCCAGCGGAACCAATTGAGAAATATGAACTTTATAATATTTAATAACACCCAACAGGAAGGTAGAGAAAGGTACACTAAGGCCACCCTCAATAAAATATTCCAAGTACAAGCCGATAGCATCGTCCGGTAGTTCGTCCATTGTCATACCTTTCGGGGGTAGCCGCGGATGCAGGTCTGTCGGTATACCGTAGTCCATAGTTATCTTGTGCACAGCCTCTTCGTCCAACCGAGAGGTGTACTTTCGAATGTCAAACTTGGGAAGAAATACCTCAACCCCTTGAGTATCCTCGTCATGAGTCGAAGCAAGAGAATCCGACATGGTTTAACCGAGGGAAAGCGGGATATAGCCGAACAGCAAAGTAAATACAAGATATGGGTGGTTCGGAACGTACCTTTGCAGACGAAGGACTAATATGAAAGCCGCTTGGATTGACTCACGATTACTGTTTGGAAAATAGTACCGCAAGGCGTCTCGAAGTAATGTATAAAATTACGGTAATAATGAGTGACACAAATGAGGCTATTTATAGGTAAAAAGGAAGACGTGAAATATCACGCCCAGTCAGGCGCTGACGTGGCAACACCTCCACTCACGCGTTAGACACATGCACACGTGTCAGCACTCTGTGATTGCGATTCTTTTTCAATAATAATAAAATATATATAAAATGACTCTCGGCCAGTTTAAAATGACGCAAGACATAAACAAAAAAAGTACATTGACTCACCAGGCAAACATGACAGTTATTCTTTGAAAAAGCAATAATGATTGTTGACAACCTAGACCCCTCGGAAATGGTAAGAATGGGGCGTACGTGTCTGGACGATGGTCATTAAGTCAATATAAGTCGCAAGGCGTATGTTGTAAATCGTAAAGGATTTAGAAAGTATTGCAATGATAATTTCTGTACATCAAAGTCATCATGTTAGTTGTATGTCATGGGTAATGTCAGAATTTTCAAAGTATCACAACATCGGTAAAACCGATACTGTGATACTGGGGGGGGGGGAAATGTTGGTGTATGTGTCCGAATGATGTTTGCCGAAAGGCACAAAGGTATTATTTAAGTATTGTAGGTATATGCGTCCGAGCGACGTATGCCGGAAGGGACAAAGATATTCTTTAAAGTATTACATCATCGGTCTTCAACCGATAATGCAATACTGGGGGGACATGTTGACGTATGTGTCCGGACGGCCTATCTTGACCGGCCGTCCGGACGACAGGGAGCCATCCGGAAATACCGAAGGGCACTCAACTCATCCGGCCAATACAACTGTAAGTCATAGGACAGGTGGCACCACCTTTTGGACAGATGGCAGCTACAGACGCCGCCGTCGCCGTCCCGGGATTTACGGGATTATGTCAGCGACATGTCCCCTGAAAACCCGGCGCCGCCAGTTCAGGTATCGAGGCTGGGCACTATAAATACCCAGCTTATTTACTACTCTCAACTAACTAGATTATAAGCATTTACTTCATATTTCTGTTCATAACCCCTCGGAATATCAAATACTTACTCTCACGCCGGAGGTGGGTCCTGGGATAACACCCGGGGCGAGCCTAACGTGTGTTGTTGTGTGCAGATACCCGAAGGATCCTTAGTAGCCGGAGGGATCGACACACAAGCCTCTCGGAAGAACCGTCAGCCAGTTCAACCGAAAGGTCTCCTTTATTTGTCCGAAGTGATTGCAAGAAATTACTTCAACAAGTAACATAAAAATTACATGCTTACGCTTGCAGCATGGCGTACTTCATCTGGAATGAAAGGACCAAAAGGCTATTTGGCAATGAGAAGAGGCGTTATCAAGATATATTGGTCGCAATTATTAATAACATCAGACAAAAATTGGCAAGCTTGACTATGAAGAAGTCTGCTAAGGTGGAAGAAATGAGTAAGTCATGGAAAGTTATCATGAACATTAGAAGAGATTTTGAGCAGTTGCTAGAAGATTGGAGAGTAAACACTGACTGATTGGAGTGTTTGGATTAAGGAGTTATGGATAGCTGAAGTATCAGTTTTGAAGTATCAGTTGTGTTGGTTTTGTGGGCATAATTTAGTAGTCGTATGTTAGGATCGAACTCGAGACCATGAGATTGCACACTTTACGTATGTGAATTAAAGAATAATAATTATATATAAAAAGTTATATTTAATTATTTATTACACAAATATGTAACGACCGTTATTATTTAACGGATAATGACTAACGACCGTTAACTAATAAAAGGAAAGAATTATAGAGTAAATAATTGGAAAGTCGAGAAGGTTTCGGATCCCTCTTTGGGATGCTTGGCCAATCGGTGGGGGATTGGGTTTGTCCAATCCTACACCAACTTGTCCTCCAAGTTACTTACACTATATAAACAAATCAAGGGTCATTGGTTTTACATCTCTTGTACACACATTATCCCTAAACTTGTTTTCTTGTTTTCTTTCTTTTGGGTCGACCGAAACAAACACCCTCTTAGGGATTCGATCGATTTTTTATGATCAAAACAAAGTGTTTGATTTTTATTTGTGTTAGTTTACTAGCATAACTTTAATTCGTTATAGTACTGTGTACAAGAACGTGGTACAATCACACTATTGATTGTATCTTGGATTGAATTGCAAAAACGGTAAGGGGCAATTCGTGTAATCCTTATAAACCCTAATTAGGGTTCTTGATCATTATATTGAAGAATTGATTCTTGTTTGGCTAGAATCAAAAGGTACGCTTACTATTTAATTTGGTTAATTAATTTACATGTTATATGATCTACTCGCTTCCGCATGTTTACTTTGATGTTATTGTTTAATTATGATTGTCATGTATTAAAATTCCAATAGTGGCATCACGAGCCTTGGATAATGTGTAATTAATTACCAAAACGCATAAAAAACGAATCTTGAATTGTGTTAATATATGTTGGTCGAATTTTTAGGGTTTAAAAATTTTGAACCCTAATTTTTTTAGGGCCGATTGCCTTAAAATTATTTTTAGGGTTTGAGTTTTAATTTTAATTTGATTAGAAACCCTAGATTAACATGTTTATGTGTTTAGCATGCGATCTTGTGGCAACTTGATAATTGTTATGTAGAATCCATGAAAACGTGCATGTTTGGCATGGATTTATTGTTGTGATAATTTAAATTGTTTAAATTTGTTATATGAATTAATGGTTAAGTTTTACACATGTAATTTAATTGATAGATGTCGAATTGGGGAAGACTCCAATATATTAAGTAATCAATTACGTGCTATGTGGTGTATATTTAATTATGGCTTACGCAATTGATTCGTCAATGCATGTGGTTCACTTCCTTGAAGTGGGGGCCTTAGTTGAATATATACAATATAAACCTATAATTGATTATTAATAGTTTTTATCGAATTAAGTTTTCATGTGGCTACATGTTTACACATATTAATTGTTATGTTATGTGTGTTTATTTAGTTGTGTTTTTTTTTATTATTATTACTTGTTTTGTTTATATTATGTTTGACATGTTTGAAACAGATGGGTAATTTTGAATAGAAAAATAATATGGACTAAATAATGATGAAACAATGAATTGTTTTCGATGAGTTAAATTTTCAAGTGTTTAATTGATTGTTGAGTTTTGTACCAATAGTACGAACGGGTCACCCAATTGTGACAAACTATAAGAGGGGTATAAGGAGGATTGATATTAAATTGTCAAACCGAAAGAAACGGGTTTTTAATTGGCTTTTAAAGTTGACCTTAGTTTCTCTGCTCCTTTGTGCGTCAAATTGGAGCTACCAAGTATGACTATTTTTATGTACAAAATCTTCTTAATGGTGAATTAACTTTAATTCCATGCGCCACTTTGTGGTAATTATTTGAAACACTAAGTCTTTGGACTTATACAAAAGTACGATATAATGGATGATAATTAAAGGTAAATTCTTTGATTGGTGAACCCAATACCTCAATCAAAACTTTGATAATTTGATCTTATTGAATTGGTTAATAAAAGGTTTTATTAAATTTATGATACGAAAATGTATGCATGCTTCTTCGTACATATTTTGATTATAAACATCAAAACTAGTACCCTTAAAATTAAGTTAATGCCATCTAATTAAAAGAACACTTGAAGTTGTGATTTACGTCATGTGAGAGCTTGGACTATATTGCAATGGAAAGGTAAATTCATACTTTCATTACTAGCAGAACAACTGATACAACGAAACTATGTTAATTTGCAGTTCTTTAAATTAGACGACTTAATTGAGTTGTAAGTGAGAGCTTGGACTCAAGACATAATATGGGGATAAAACATGCTTACATTGCAACTAGGTTTGACAATGTAAATCCCATAATGATCTAGGAATTGGAAATTGTTTGCCAATTATTGTTCGACAGATTACCTTATTTTATACTTTCATTACTAGCAGATCAACTGATGTAATGAGACTATGTTAATTTGGATCCTAGTTTTCAAGAAAATTCTATGGTTATATGAACATTTCCTTGGGTATTTTATTTTCTTGAAAAATTGTATTATTGAAAATACTAATATTTGAACTTTCTTTATCTGTAGAAATGGCTCAAAACAATAACACTACTATGAGTTCTGCGTTCAAATTTTTCTTTGAACGAGAAAAATTGACTGGCTCTCGGAATTTCAATGATTGGTTTCGCTCACTCAGGATTGTCCTGCGAGTGACAGATCAACTTGAATTCTTATATAAGCCTTGTTCTGCTGAACCTACTATTGAAACTTCAACTGGTGAGGAAAAAGCATTGTAGAAAGCTGAGTTTAAGACACATAATGATGTGGCGTGTTTGATGTTGGGATCGATGACTCCTGCTTTACAAAAGCAGTTTGAGTATTTTTTTTTCCCAATGGACATGCTTAGCGAACTCAGAAAAATGAAACCACAAGCCGTTGAGGTATACGATTTGATGGAATCTCTTCATGGCTGTAAGCAGGCAGCTGGTGAACCTGTAAGTGCACATGTGTTGAAAATGAAAGGTTACATGGATCAACTACAAGCACTTGGCAAGATCTATGAACAAGATATTGCTATTAACTTAATTAATAGATCCCTGAATAAGGAATTTAGTGGTTTTGTGCATAATTTCAATATGCACTGCGTGGGGAAGACAGTAACTGATTTACACGCACTGCTTATTGATTACGAGAAAGGTTTACCACAGAAGGCTCCTACACCTCAGGTACTTGCTATTCAAGAGGGTAGAATTAACAAGCCAAATGTGAACAAGAAGGGAAAGGCTGATAAGGGTAAGAAAGTTATGGCCTATCAACCTGAACCCAAGAAATACCCTCCTAAAAAGAAGGATAATCCAAAGAAGGATCAAGGTTGCCATTAATGTCATGTAGTTGGTCACTGGAAGAGGAATTGTCCTCTCTATCAGAAAGAGTTGCGAACAAATAAGAACAAGAAGTCTGAGCACTTGGGCGCCAGCATTTCAGGTAACTTATTTATGATTGAATTATTTACTCTAAATCATAAAATTAATTCCTGGGTATATGATACTGGATGCGGTATTCACATTTGTAATACGCTGCATGGGTTTAGAGTTGAAAGGAAGCTTGCCTACGGGGAGCAATATCTGCACGTGGGAAATGGAGCACCTGCACCTGTTGAAGCCATAGGAGTGTTTAATTTAGTTTTGCCTTCGGGCTTAGTACTGTCATTAAACAATTGTCATTATGCACCTTTTATTATTAGGGGTTGATAACGCTCATTTTGTACATATTTTAGTCGCGTTATTCGTATGTTTGTGCATGTTATTTAGTTGTATTTGTGAACATTTTACGCTTAAAAGGTACAAAAGATGTATTCAGGTTCAGGTACAACTATGTCGAAGGAAATAACGAAAAGACGAAGAAAAGTCGACAAATCAAGAGTATGTGCACGAAGAGAAGTTTTCCGTTCAAGATAATGATTCATGCTATGATTATTTCCAAGTTCAAGTAAAAGGTTATGAAGTTATTCGATGAAAGAAGGAGTCAAGATTAAGTGCTAAAAAGAGTGTTAAAGGATGAAGTTATATGCCAATTCAAGGTTGAAATACATGTGCAAAACAATTCTCAACCCAAGGTTGAAGCTGAAATTCAAACCCAAGGTTCAAAGCCCAACCTGAGGTTGAGCAGACATCCCAGCCGCAGGTTCAAGTCTGAACCGCAGGTTGAGAAATTTCTGAGATGAAGAGTTGCATTAAAGTGGATTTTAAGTGCCATTAACCCCAAAGTCCTATCATATACTTCTCATAACTCATTTTTCCTGCACCTTAATGACACTTTGTGCCCAAGAAACATGCTTGGTGACCAAGGAGTATTCAACTACAAATAAGAGTGCTTGGTTAAGTGTTTTCATGATTATCCATCATCAAATTATCATACCATCTACAACCAATTCTCTCTACACTTGGAGGATTCTCTCCTACCACTCCCCACCATTTTTAGAGGTGTTGGGGAGTTGGTTTGGTATACATTCGCAGGACATATGACTTGATCATCCTTACAACATAAGGCTTGATTATAGTTCACACCAATTAAACACCACCTACATCACCAACAATCCTTATTACCAAACACCCCTAAGTCATATACTCACAACATGAGGACGATTTCCAGGAAGGTTTAGGGATGGATGATTTTTATTTTGGTAGTTTCTTTTGGTTGGAATCACATGGTTGGAATTGTAGCACTTGATGCTTTGACTCTAATGTTTGGTATTGTTTCTATTAAATTCCATCATATTAATGCCTTTGCTTATGTTGATCATGAGAATTCCTTTGTGTGTTTTGTTACATGTTTGATTACAATTATCTCTTTATATTTGTTTGGGAATTATGTAGACTTTCGTGTGAATGTTGAATGATTAGCCGGTTAGAAAAAGTGATTGTTCTCATAAGTTTGTTTAAATATAATTCGTGTTCTAAAACTTGTTGATTAAACATTGTTGGATTTAAAGGTTGAAAGAATTTCTAATATTGTTTAATTCCAAGAAGTTGGTGCACAAATGGATTGGTATTTGATAATTGACAACTATTGAGTATTCAAGTTTTTAAATGAATTCGGGAATATTTAATCACGAGATTGGGTTGAAAGGACTCGTAAGAACTAATGTTACTAATCATCTTTTTCATACATTTGATAACACAAAGAGCTAGCGTAATGGGATGAGGTATTGGCCGAAAGGACTCACCCGTGAAACTAGTAAAAACATGGATTTTCTTGATATTACCCATTGACTAGAAAACCTTGTGATAATTGGTATGTGCCTTCTATGTTTCACCCAAACATGTTCAACATTCCATCACGATTGGTTATTATTCCTAAACAAGTGTTTATGTGCTTACATCATGCTTTTATAGTTGCTTTTCTTGGTGCTTTGATCCGTGACAATCATAACCATCAACTTGTTACTTGCTTAAACAATCAAACAACATTTGAGTACAACCAAGTCTCTTGGGACGACCTTGACTTACCAATCCTCTTGCTACACACGGACGAGTATACTTGCTCGTATGTGTTCCTAGTTAACTAGTAATTCTTTTATTATAAATTTAAAGCTTGTTGGAACGCATCAAGTTTTTGGCGCCGCTACCGGGGATTTGGTTTTTGTTCTTATGTGTTTGTTTGTTTGTTGCTCTTGCATGATCCTTTGATTGTTTGTTTGAATTGAATGCTTGTTGAATTGTTTGTTTGTTCATTTGCTTGATATATTGACTTGATTGCTTGTTTGTTCGTTTTATTGTTGAATTGAATTGATTTCTTGTTTACTAATTTGTTCGAATTGCTCTTGCTCATGAATGATTGTTTCTTTGCTCTTGTTTGATTGCTCTTGCTTGCTTGTTTGCTCATGATATTTGCTCAATTGCTTCACTTGCGTTTTGTTTCAAAAATCTCTTAATTCTCATCTTTTGCTTAATGATCTTGGCATCAAAATAAAGTGTTTTGTTGTTGGGATTTGGTTTCATGTGTTCTAAAAATGCTCATTCAAATGTTTGTGCTCGAATCGCTTGCGGGAAAAAAAAAAAAAAAAAAAAACCACCAATTGTGTTTGTCTTAATTTTCATATGCTCTTTTGTGTTTAACTTTATTTTTAAGTTTAATAAAAGTTTTAAACTTGTTTATAAATAAATATTAAAAAAAAAAGTTTGTCTCGAAAAAAAAAAAAAAAAATGCAAACCGCCGGTTCAAACTCTCGGTAAATCAAAAAAAGTCCAAACCGCCGGTTCAGAACCCAGCCACCCGGTTCAATTTGTTCTTACCCGACCCAGCCGACCGGTTCAATCTCAGCCGCCCCGGTTCAAACCTTCTGTGACCCAGTTCATTCTCAGCCGACCGGTTCAAATCCGAACCGCCCCGGTTTAAACCTTCTGTGAACCAGTCAAAACCCCAACCGCCCGGTTCAAATTTGAACCGCCATTTACTGTAGCAAAAAAAAAGAAAAAAAAATCAATAATAATAATAATAATAATAATAATAATAATAATAATTGTTTATTTGTTTTTCGTTTACTGTTCATAAAAAAAATAAAAAAATAATAATTTTTTTTAATTTGTTTTCTGTTTACTGTTCACAAAAAATAAAATAAAAAATAAATTAAAAAAAATAAAATTTATTTATTTTTGTTTATTTGTATTATTGCTTAAGTTTTAATTAATTTAGTTTTTCTTTAATAAGTTTAAATGTTTTATGAAATCATTCCTAAAAATGTTTGAACATCACTTTCTTTAAACTTAATTTTGTTTTTGCATTTTAAAATCTTGTTAATTTTGGCACGTCGTAAATAAATAAGTACTTGTTTTTTATATGTAATGTGTGTATATGTGTTGAATCATGTATGTAATATGTTGTTTATATATACTAAAATTTGTGGTTTTGGTGTCATAATACAAACAGTTGTAGTTGCTGTGATTATAGTGTAATTGATCAGTGTGCGATGATATTGTAAAAATGTTACTTATGTATATATCATTCTATATTATTGTGTCTTATTGTCCTATATTGTGTATGCATGTGTGTATTCTAGCATGTTGTTATTATGAATGTCTTGCTACTATATTATTTTTGTTGTACATCTTCGTATTACTATTGCTGTGTTTAATCATTTGTGCAATGTTGTTATGTTACATGACTATGATTCCTACTTGTGTACTTTAGTCTAGTCTATTAAATATTAACTTTATATTTCTATGATATTAATTTTTGATATGAATTAACAAACAAACAAACATTATAAGTACTTGTTTTTATAATGTTTCGAACTTTGTGGGTATGTTGACTGGAAACCCTCACGAGACTTAACTCGTCCACTCGGGCCACCGAGGGTTTAAAAGGCTTGTTGCATACGCTAAATGCAACCTTGATGCCTACGAAAGTGAGTTTTAGAATTTTACGTGTTTCTGTAGTTTAGTTTCTTTTTGCAGATTCAATAAGCTCTTGGAGATTGGATGATTGTGGCATTATTCTCTTGATTGGACATGTTTGATTGGAAGAGAAATCGATTGATCTCGCGTACTTAACATCTTATCATATGGAGTCGATCGCGATTTCTTGAGCCCGTGATGTTTCGTTTCTCTCGGTCTTTTCTTATCTTAATTTTTCCTACTTTTTCATGCTTTGAAGTTTATTTTTCACATTGAATATAATGCGTAACTTAAGTGTGGGGGGAAAGTAAAATAGTGAAAAACGAAACTAGTTTTAAATTTTCATATTTTTAGGCCAATTTTTAAAGTTTTGTATACTTGTTTGCCATTAACTTCTAGTTGTTTTCAAACATATAGGTTAATATATTAGAATAACTAGATCATCCCACTGGTGAAATCGGTAAAATTTTGAAAAATTCGAGATGTGTCCCGATTGACATTGCAATCCATTTTAGGATCGATAACATTTTGCTAGCGCATTTATAGCCCTTTACCACTAAATATGTGAGGATTTAAGACTATTTCATAGAGCATATATCTTTTATGCTTGAATCTTTTTGCTATGAGTGTGCCAGTGATTTTATTTATTCTAGAACTTGTGCTTGCAAATCATTACCAGACCGCAGTGAGATCACCTCGTGTGATATAAGTGTATTCGTGTGACAAAGAGGCACCCTTAGGAATTAAACCAAATGGCCTTCCGTTTTACATCTAATGATATATTAGCTAGCCACATCGGTTAGTTAACCTCCCATATGGACTAATTTGTTAGCGCTCATTTTTAGCGCTAGATACCCTTAGAACACCCTCCGAGCCAATCTTTTCATTTTTGTTACATCCAGAAAAAAAAAATTACACTTTAAACCTTAGTCTTACCATTGTCAAAGTCTAAACGGTTGGTTGCTAGTTGCTTGGAATGTTGGATGGTTTTTGATGATTATTAGTTAGTCACATTTTGTCATTTGTGTATGCCATTCCGATAAAGATGAAGGTGCGCAACTTCTTATTTGTATTTTTGTGGTGTGCTTATGAAAAGTGTGGGGGAGATGTGATGTATGAAGGAGAAAGGTGTTGAAAAAATAATATGAAAAAAAAAAATGAATAAGTCATCGAAGAAAAAAAGAAAAAAAAAAAAAATATATGTGATGACAATTATAGCCAATGTGCTATATTATTATTATGAAGATGAAGGAAGATGAAGTATGTTTGAGATATCGATTAGCCAATGTGCTAAGACGTGATATACATATATATTTGGTGATTGATATATGAAGAGGAGAAGATTGTAACTATAATCATTTACGGGTTTGTAGTTTGTTTGGTAACTAGCAACATGTGACTTTGACTTGACTTTATTTTTCTTTTAAAACCAATTTCATAAATATTTCCATGCCTTATCCATACCCCTTATTAACCCGAAGCCTAAACGTTACAACCCGAATAAAAGTCCTCTTTAGATGTTTACACTTGGTGCTTACGCCATGTCGGTGGAGTTTTGTTTCTTGTACAAGCCTATGGTAATAAACAGATCATGACTGAGCAAAATGAGTGTGATTTTCTTATATACTCCACCACCAAAAATATATGAGTGTTGAGTGAATTATACTTTCATTCCTTTTCGTGAGGTGCTTAGCCATGTTATCAAGTGAGAGAATCAATAGGGTATTGTCAAACATCTCGGTTTTTCACCACTAAAGCTTAAAACGATGAATCGTATCTCGTACTTGTACTTGGTAGATTTGCATCATATTTTTATTAATCATTTTTTATACACCATGTGGAATCTATTTTTCCTAATTGCTAGATTTGCTTGAGGGCAAGCAAACCCTTAAGTGTGGGGGAGTGTGCGCTCAATTTTCGCTTATTTATAAAAAAAACCAAAAAGATTTTTCGATATTTTCAAAAAATTTCATAAATTTTTAAATTTTTTTTCTTTTCATTTTGCCATTTAGTTATGTATTTTAATTTTTCTTTCCTTAGATTTGCTTGAGGGCAAGCAAAGTTTAAGTGTGGGGGATTTGATAACGCTCATTTTGTACATATTTTAGTCGCGTTATTCGTATGTTTGTGCATGTTATTTGGTTGTATTTGTGAACATTTTACGCTTAAAAGGTACAAAAGATGTATTCGGGTTCAGGTACAACTATGTCGAAGGAAATAACGAAAAGACGAATAAAAGTCAGCAAATCAAGAGTATGATTATTTTCGTTCAAGATAATGATTCATGCTATGATTATTTCCAAGTTCAAGTAAAAGGTTATGAAGTTATTCGATGAAAGAAGGAGTCAAGATTAAGTGCTAAAAAGAGTGTTAAAGGATGAAGTTATATGCCAACTCAAGGTTGAAATACATGTGCAAAACAATTCTCTACCCAAGGTTGAAGCTGAGATTCAAACCCAAGGTTCAAAGCCCAACCTGAGGTTGAGCAGACATCCCAGCCGCAGGTTCAAGTCTGAACCGCAGGTTGAGAAATTTCTGAGATGAAGAGTTGCATTAAAGTGGATTTTAAGTGCCATTAACCCCAAAGTCCGATCATATACTTCTCATAACTCATTTTTCCTTCACCTTAATGACACTTTGTGCCCAAGAAACATGCTTGGTGACCAAGGAGTATTCAACTACAAATAAAAGTGCTTGGTTAAGTGTTTTCATGATTATCCATCATCAAATTATCATACCATCTACAACCAATTCTCTCTACACTTGGAGGATTCTCTCCTACCACTCCCCACCATTTCTAGAGGTGTTGGGGAGTTGGTTTGGTATACATTCGCAGGACATATGACTTGATCATCCTTACAACATAAGGCTTGATTATAGTTCACACCAATTAAACACTACCTACATCACCAACAATCCTT
Organism: Artemisia tridentata subsp. tridentata; assembly: GCA_021014915.2. Lineage (NCBI taxonomy): Eukaryota > Viridiplantae > Streptophyta > Magnoliopsida > Asterales > Asteraceae > Artemisia > Artemisia tridentata. The sequence continues at coordinate 432,500,955 of CP139508.1, forward strand.
ATTACCAAACACCCCTAAGTCATATACTCACAACATGAGGACGATTTCCAGGAAGGTTTAGGGATGGAGGATTTGTATTTTGGTAGTTTCTTTTGGTTAGAATCACATGGTTGGAATTGTAGCACTTGATGCTTTGACTCTAATGTTTGGTATTGTTTCTATTAAATTTCATCATATTAATGTCTTTGCTTATGTTGATCATGAGAATTCCTTTGTGTGTTGTGTTACATGTTTGATTACAACTATCTCTTTATACTTGTTTGGGAATTATGTAGACTTTCGTGTGAATGTTGAATGATTAGTCGGTTAGAAAAAGTGATTGTTCTCATAAGTTTGTTTAAATATAATTCATGTTCTAAAACTTGTTGATTAAACATTGTTGGATTTAAAAGTTGAAAGAATTTCTAATATTGTTTAATTCCAAGAAGTTGGTACACAAATGGATTGGTATTTGATAATTGACAACTATTGAGTATTCAAGTTTTTAAATGTATTCGGGAATATTTAATCACGAGATTGGGTTGAAAGGACTCGTAAGAACTAATGTTACTAATCATCTTTTTCATACATTTGATAACACAAAGAGCTAGCGTAATGGGATGAGGTATTGGCCGAAAGGACTCACCCGTGAAACTAGTAAAAACATGGATTTTCTTGATATTACCCATTGACTAGAAAACCTTGTGAAAATTTGTATGTGCCCTCTATGTTTTACCCAAACATGTTCAACATTCCATCACGATTGGTTATTATTCCTAAACAAATGTTTATGTGCTTACATCATGCTTTTATAATTGCTTTTCTTGGTGGTTTGATCCATGAAAATCATAACCATCAACTTGTTACTTGCTTAAACAATCAAACAACATTTGAGTACAACCAAGTCTCTTGGGACGACCTTGACTTACCAATCCTCTTGCTACACACGGACGAGTATACTTGCTCGTATGTGTTCCTAGTTAACCGGTAATTCTTGTATTATAAATTTAAAGCTTGTTGGAACACATCAGAGGTGTTGTTTCCTTTTCATGTTTGTTGGATTTGGGTTTTATTCACACTATCACTAGTAATGGAATTTTTGTTTCTTTAAATGGTATTTTTTATTTTAATACTATTGCTGTGAATGGTGTGTTTAAAATTGACATGAATGATTATGTATCCAATAATAATAATTCAATGTATAGCATAAGTAAGAGAATTAAGTCAGACTTGAATTCTTCTTACCTTTGGCACTGTAGACTTGCTCATATAGGCAAGACTCGCATGAAAAAGCTACAACGTGATGGGCTTTTGAAAAGTATCAATGATGAATCCTATGATAAATATGAGTCTTGTATATCTGGGAAGATGACTAAGAAACCTTTTCATAGTAATATGGAAAGGGCTTCTGATCTACTTGTTTTAATACATACCGATGTGTGTAGAAAACTTAGACATGTGTCAAGGAGAGGTGCTAGCTACTTCTCAACCTTTACAGATGATTTCAGCAGATATGGTTGTGTTTACTTGCTTAAACATAAACATGAGGTGTTTGAAACATTTAAGGTTTTCAAAGCAGAAATAGAATTGCAACTAGGAAAGAAGACTAAAGCTCTTCGATCCGATAGAGGCAGTGAATACTTAAGCCAAGAGTTTAAAGATTATTTAGCTGAGAATGGAATTGTCCAGAATCTCACATCTCCATATACTCCACAACAAAATGGTGTATTTGAGAGAAGAAATCGTACATTGTTAGATATGGTGCGATCAATGTTTAATCTTACAACTCTTCCTTTATCTTTTTGGGATTATGCCATAGAATTTGCTGTTCACATTCTAAATATAGTTCCTACCAAGAAGGTTGATAAGACACCATATGAAATAGGGAATGGTAAAGCTCTTATCTTGTCTTTTTTAAAGGTCTGGGGTTGCGAGGCGTACATCAGACGTGACTCAGCAGATAAACTCCAACAAGGATCTGTAAAGTGTATCTTTGTAGGATACCCAAAGGAAACGATGGGTTACTAATTTTACTACCCACCTGAAAATAAAGTAATTGTTGCTAGATATGGAGACTTTCTTGAAAAGGAACTTATATCTCAAGAATTCAGTGGGAGAGTTTATGATCTGGAAGATGATCATGTAGATACATTACCTTCTGAAAACACTAGCGTACTTCCTGTGGAACCTGGTAGTCTGGGTCCTCCACCTGAAGTTGAAGTTGTTCCCATTCGTAGATCTGTAAGAAATACGCGTGCTCCTGAACGTCTATGTCTTAACGTAGAAGTTGAGGAAACTATATTAACGTAGCAATGAATGGGGAAATGCAATCCATGAGAGATAACGAAGTCTGGATTGAAGTAGACCTTCATCCCAATACTAAAGTCGTTGGAAGTAAGTGGCTCTTCAAGAAGAAAACTGACATGGATGGCAATGTACACACCTATAAGGCTCGTCTGGTAGCTAAAGGCTTTACTCAAACCTTTGGGGTTGACTACGAGGAGACCTTTTCTCCTGTAGCAGACATTAGAGCTATTAGGATTCTCATAGCTATAGCAGCGTACTATGACTATGAGATTTGGCAAATGGATGTCAAAACTGCCTTCTTAAATGGTCGCCTAGATGAAGACATCTATATGGCGCAGCCTGAGGGGTTTATGAATCCACAATTTCGAAACCGAGTATGCAAACTTCAAAGATCCATTTATGGATTGAAGCAAGCATCACGACAATGGAATAAGAGATTTGATGCAGAAATCAGAAAGTTTGGATTTACTCAGAATCTTGATGAGCCATGTGTATATCACTAAGCTAGTGGGAGTGATGTAATTTTCCTTACCCTATATGTCAATGACATATTGATTATGAGAAAATACATTCCAAGTTTGCAAAGTGTTAAGGCATATCTTGGAAAGTGTTTTTCTATGAAGGATTTAGGGGAAGCTGCATACATTCTGGGAATCAAGATCTATAGAGATAGATCAAGGCGGTTAATTGGATTAAGTTAATGTGCTTACATTGACAAAATATTGAAGAGATTCAATATGCAAAATTCCAAGAAATGATATTTGCCAATGGAAGTAAAACATGGCTTAAGCAGTGAGATGTGTGCTTCAACACCTGCAAAGGTAGCACGCATGAGTAAAGTTCCTTATGCTTCGGCAGTATGATCTATCATGTATGCTGTTAGATGCACAAGGCCAGATGTGGCGTTCGCTCAGAATATCACGAGTCAATTTCAACAGAATCCAGGTGAAAAACATTGGATTGTTGTTAAACATATTCTAAAGTATCTTAGGCATACGAAAGATATGTTTCTTGTGTATGGTGGAAATCCAGCTACAAAACTTAATGTTACAGGTTACTATGATGCGTCCTGGCAATGTGAAAAAGAAAATGCGAAGTCTCAGACTGGTTATGTCTTTGTTATCAATGGAGGAGCAGTAGACTGGAAGAGCAAGAAGCAGAGTACAATTGCGATGTCTACGACAGAAGCTGAATACATAGCTGCTTCAGAAGTTGCTATGGAGGCTGTTTAGATTAGGAAATTCATTTCAGTGCTTGGTGTTATGCCTTCGATTGAATCACCTATTAATATGTATTGTGACAATTCTGCTACAATCATATTTGCCAATGAACCTGGAGTCATGAAGGGCACCAGACATTTTCTACGAAAGTATCACTATGTTCGACAGCAAGTCAGAATAGGAGAGATTAATCTCTTGAAAGTTCACACAAATGACAACTTAGCTGATCCATTCACTAAGGCTTTAGCTCAAGAAAAGCTTACTGAACTTGCCAATGGCATTAGACTTCGTTTAGCTAATAGTTTCATGCATAACTGTGATTAGTATTTGGATAAAGGATATTGTAAACATTTATTATTTTTAATGAAATAAAGTATTTGTTATGTTTATGTTCATTCTTTAATATTGTTGTCCCATATTTGCATTTTAATCCGTGAATAAATTAGTTATTCTAAATTGTCCGTTGTCAATTAATGATATGGGAATATCATTAAACTAAGACAAATGTAAGTTTTGGTATAATATACTTGAAAGTATATTGATGCGTAGACATGCCAATTTCACATGATATTCAATGAATTGAATATAGGATTTATCTCAAACTACATGATTGTACTTTATGGATCTAGTCATTAAGTAAATCATTAATAGTTATCCTCAGACTTTACCAGATAACTGTCATGAATGTAGTGCATTTCTGTGGAATAATTTAACGCTACACGTAACTGGTAGTCATAAGGATTGTTTTCGGAAGTGTTACAAAATTCATGGGTTATGCTTGTAGTAAAGAAAGAATTTGTTCCTTCAAATTTATTTGGAGTTTAATACTGCTAGGCCCCTCGTAGGGTTGACAAGATGTTTGTGTGGCCACGCCCAAGATCTCTCCTGAATATGTTTAGAAGATTTGGTAATCTTGCTCAATCACAAACAACGAGAAACAGAATAGTTAAATAAAGAATGACTTAGATCTATATCTTTATTTAACCTGGTATTAGTGATAAAAGGATAATAATAATGATGAATCATTAAAGGTTTTTGTTGGGAATGCATTTCACACAAATACAAGTCTTGGCCATTTGCGATAATAGGTTGCTTTATATGTGCTATATGTTTAAGTAAAGTCCACGGTCCATTAGTAGTCCATGGACCGTGGTATCCAATGTAAAACCTTCTAGATGCTAAGCACATGTAAGATGCCCTAATCCCACGCCTATAAATAGAAGGCTTGGGGGCATCATTTCTATTGTTGGTTTTCATTCTATGTGCGTAAGCTCTGTCCAAGTGTTTAGTGAATGTTAATCATCCGAGTTCTCTTCTGTGGAAAACTAGAAGGGGGGGTTGAATAGTTTTACGCCTTTTTAATTTTATTATGAAAACTTTGTTTACTTTTAAAAAAACTTAGATTCGAATTTATGTGAACTCAACTCTTGAACAATATGAACAAATATAAGTAAATCTAAATAAACAATGCAAGTAAAGTAATGAAATGAAAAGAAAGATAGAGATGGAAAGATCTAACCGCGAGACAAAAGAATTATAGTGGTTCGGCTACAAGGACACCTTCCTTGCCCTACTCCACTCCCCGAGCACCTAACTCGAGAGTTTTCTTCACTATGTCAACAAGCTCCCTTATGGCGGAGAAAACCTTACACAACTTTTGCTTACACCGGTTTAACGACACAAAGCTAGATGTCGGGTTCTAATCGTAGCTAGAATCAATCTCACAACTTCTACACAACTTCTTCACAACTTATTCACAACGGCTTCACGACTTCTTCACAACTTCTTCACAACTTATTCACAACGGCTTCACGACTTCTTCACAACTTCTTCACGACTTCTTCACAACTTCTTCACACCGGCTTCACAACTACTTCACAACCTAGCACTACTTATGTACTCTTCTACTTCTTTACACCTTCACTACTTACACACCTTAACTTCTTCACAACTTCACTACTTACACACTAATCTAGCCTAAGCAATTATGCTCACACCTATCTAACAAATATACACAACTTATACAAAAATGAATGAATGATTATACAAACAACTTAGGTAGCAAGATGATACTAAGTTGCAATACTTCTTCTCTAGTTGTTGAAGGAGTATTCTTCTTTTGCACTCGAATGGTAGAAGCTTGGATCACTTGGAAACCAATGCTTAAGAATATATGATCAAAGGATTTTAGAAAGATGAGAAGAGATTTAGAACAGAAGGTTTGGGGTGAAAAAGGTGAGAAAAAAGTCCAGAGATGAACCAGTATTTATAGGAAATCTGAGGACCTAGAGGAGCGGGGCGGTCCCCTTAAATAGGTGGCCGGTCCCCTTAATTTTAAGGGGACCGCCTAGTAAAATTAAGGGGGCCGCCCTACCTGAACGTTGCTCAGATTTGTCTTTTTGTGGGGAAGGTTTTTCTGGAACATTTTTGCCATTTTTGGTTGAAAATTTGAATTCATAAATTTATAATGGATTAAACATTTTTATTAAATACCAAAAATGATTTTCTAAAAGATATAAAATGTTTGTGTCATTTTATAAAAAATCAAGTGATTAAGAAAATGTTCCTTTGATCATATAATGCATTAAGCATTTGTTTATTCATACCTTAAGTGATTAAGTAGTAGAAATGAATATTTACAACTAAATACTTGTTTATTTAATAAGTTTATGTTTAATAAGTTTACATTTTGTGATTATCAAAACATAGAGATATCAAAAAGTATTAATGATGTTTTTAGGCATTATTTATATCAACAATCTCCCCCTTTTTGATGATTACAAAACTTAAACTCATTAAATCCAAAAATTTATTTTTGAACAAGTATTTAGTGAGTTTATATTCACTTCTCCCCCTTTTTGTAGAATCAAAAAAGGTTATGCCGACAAGTTTTTGATACAAAAATTGTCGGAACGAGAACTCCCCCTTGATGTGTGCTCCCCCTCGTTTGAGGGCATCAAAGAATCGAGATATGGAATGCTTGCAAAAAATATATTAGAAGTACAAGCATACATAGCAAAATATGGAATATAAAAACAACAATCATGGCAAATAAATATTAAGAACACATAGCAAGACATTCATTAGTATGCTTGAAACATATAACAAGAAGAAGGTCCTAAATTGACAAAGAGAGCTTTCGGACTTGCTTGCGACACGAAAGCTTGGAAAATAAGCATATAGTTATGCTTAGATGGTTGATGGTAGAGTGTTTGGGATGTAATTGGTTGAGTGAGGGTAAGGATGTTTGATTAATAGAGGTATATTTTTGGAGGTGGAGAGTTTGGAGCAAAATCGGTTGAATGAGGGTTAGAGTGTTGTGCTAGTGGAGGTGTTGGATGAGATCTAGTAAGAAGATACTCAGTACAAGTGGAATGTTTATTTAAGGCAATGATTTGTTTTTGAAGAAGGACACAACAAGGACAATAGTTGACATGATTATCAACTTGATTCAAGTTGTGGGGGGGGGGGTGAGGTAAGCAATTTGAGTAGGGTGAGGATGGAGGATGGAGGTTGGCCCTTGTTGCAAGGTGCATAGCAAAGAGATCACTATGGTCATGGATTTGGTTGATCTCTTCACGAAACTTTTCCTTTTCCGTGGGAATGTGGATTTGGTCATTTGGTGGAAGTGGATGAAATTGGGGTGTGTAGTTGGAATTAAAGTTGGATGTTTGACCAATATGATGAGGGTTTTGAAAGGTTTCAATGAGGTTGGTTTAAGATTGAGGTGTGTAGTTTGGAACGAAGGTGGAGGTTGAGGTTATTTTGTGATGAAGGAGAGCTAGAAGGGAGTTGATCCAATCTTGCGTTGAGCAAGGTGTAAGGCAAGAAGAGCACAAAGCTCATGGGCTTCTTTAAGTTCTTCAATGAACTTCAAGTGTTTGGAAAAGGTGATGATGGTGGAGTGTGGTTGTTATTTTGGATGGATGTTTGGATATACAACATAGAAGTAACATGTGAGTTGGTAGGAGGTGGTGGTGATACTCTTGGTGGTGGAGACATTTGTGAGCTTGGGTAATCATGAGTGGATGAGGATGGAGATATGGAAGAAGGAGATATTCCAAGAGTGGTGAGTGTTTTGGATGGTGCATTGGTAGGTTGAATAAGATGTGAGGTGTTGTGAATGAGATTGGAATCATTGTTTAGGGGTTGATCATGCTCTTCATATGGATGAGATGAAGGTGTATTTTTGGGAGTAAAGATGGATGGCTGGTTATTATGATGAGGTTTGTGAAAGGGTTCATTGGAATGAGCTTGAGGATTGGGAGTATAGTTGGGAACAAATGTGGGTGGAGGTGTTGTTTGTTTAGCCACATCATTTGTTGAGATGGACTTGTTTCGGGGGTTAGGTTTTCTTTTCCAAACGGGTTTTTCGGTCATCCTTGCTAACCTTGAGGTTTTTGGATTTGGTTTGATGGGAGATGGCGTGATGAGATGATGGAAGATTATGAGGAATGAGAGTGTTTATAGTGTAGGATTGATGGGATTAAGGAATGGATAATTTGTTGGATGGATTGGAATAAGATATGTTTGTGAATTTTGGGAAGTGTAGGATGAAATGGGCAAAAAAAATAGAAAAGGAACAACACCTTCGACCATCAGATGGCCGGTCCCCTTAATTAAGGGGCCGGTCCCCTTAAATATTAAGGGGGCCGCCCATCTGTTGGTTCCAGATTACTGGAAATGGGTTTTTGGCAGAAAATTGTAGAAAGGGTTGTGTTTTTGGGTTTAGTTTCAAGCAAGTCCAACTCTTTGAGGCAATTAAGCATGTAATAGATATTTATGCAAAACATGTTAATTAAAGAGATTAAGCAATCAAGTAATTTCATCTAGCATGTAAACATACTCATCAAGCAAGTAATATATATGGATTAGGAAGCAATAAACTACACCAAGTATTTTCTTAATTATATGTAAGTGGGAAGATTAATGAACTATTTGAGGGATCCTAATGTGTACCTATGTGCAATAAATGGGAACTTAAGATAGCATGGACTTCTAGACTTGTTACAAACAAAATCTTAATAGACAAACCATGGTCCGCTTGATTTGACTTAGTTCACTTATAAATGTCATGTACATAAATGTAGATGACAAATATGAGATCACCATGCATGATTAAAAAATATTTTTAGCATTATTCAACAATGTTTGAAAGTGGGTTTTTATGTAGATGTTAAAGTTATTTGAATAAAATAGATTGGGTTTTATTTCAAAATGTGTTTATGAAGAACGGGTAAGAAAAAGAATTACCAATCTTTGACTTTGATCGAAACAGAATTATGGACATAGATTAAGAAGAAAAATGACATAGTAAAACGTGTTAATAGAAAAGTGAAATAGTCATCTAAAAAATCATTTTTCCAAAATGTGAAGTTTCTGAATATTTTTAAAGATACTAGATTTTTGACAACAAAAACCATTAATCCTAGATTTTAAAAAATGGTTGTTAAAGATCTCATGCTCAAGGGAATTGGTTAAGGCTATTGTCACATGCTACCCGTTTCTACATATCCTATGGTCATAAGGAAGCGATGACGAAATTCTATATGTTTGATGCGAGAGTGTTTAATGGGGTATAACCTAACATCTATAGTTCCTTTGTTGTCGCACACTTATCTAACTTCATGCCATAGTCTAGGAGAGCTTGTTTCATCCATAGTTTTCTAACGCGAGAAATCTAATCTTACTTCTATGTTAATGATTAATCCACTTAACTCATTTCACTTCATCACCATGAGTTTTCTAATAGTGGACATAGAAGATTTCTATTATAAACGTTATAGCTTAAGAGGACCGAAGGGAAAAGAACAAGTGATTCTAGGTTCTAAGTAGATTCATATAAGCTATTATGTGTATATAGATAACTAGGCATTATGAGCTAAATAGGCATGAAATAACTAGTCATTAATCTAAGCATATATTATAACAATAAACTTAAAAGGAAAGTGTACCTTTTAGTCTTCAGTAGATTTTCTTCAAACGCTTCAAGGTGTCATATTGACTTATGGAAGCCAAACATAGATGAGTTTCCGAATAATTCAATGAGTGACAATTTAGCCACTTGGTCCCCATTGTCCCATTTGTCCAAAATTGTTTGAACCAAACATGGTTTGCATTTGCATGTATGGTGAAAGTATTCCCCAAGGGTTGAAACTTGGTTGAAGTGAATAATTTCACATTGGGTGATTATTGTTATTAGGAAAGTTTTGTCTACCTTGATTTCTTCTAGGTTGAGGGGTTTTAGACCGAGGATGAGGATTATTTGGTCTATTTGGAGGTGGAGTTTTAGATCTTAATTTCGGTTTAGAAAATCCTGTTTTGGCTTTTAATGATGGTTTATAAAAACTTTTTACTTCCTCATCACTCGCAATAGGTATTTTTCTATCTTTTATAAGTATATACTTAGGTTTTGACTCTAATGGTTTTTGTTTACTAGATTGACATTCAAACTTTGCATTTTTATTTTCACTAGTTGAAACATTATTTGAGTTGAATCCTAGACCGGTTTTATCTCCCGAAGTTCCTTGACCACTTATTATTTTCTTAAGTGAGTTACTACTATTTTTAAACTTGTCAAGTTTGGAAATTTCATCTTTAAGTTTTTCGTTTTCATTTTTGACCTCTAGACATGTTTTACATTCTATAAAAACTTCTTTTCCTTTTTCTAAATGTTATAGTTTTATTTTTAATTCGAGTACTTCATTTTCTAATAGATTATTAATATGTTTTAGTGATTTATTTTTAGCCATGACTTTTTGACCTAATTTGCATAACCTATTATATTCATTATCTAGGTCTTTTTCGTCTAATGATTGATTTTTGTCACTAAGGTATTCGGTTTCGGAAAGTACCTCTTTTGATGTCTTTGCCATAAGACATTTTTCGTCGTTTGCTTTGTCCGCTTCGTCTTTGTCGCTATCACTCCATGCTCCACTAACAAAGGCGCTTTGGTAATCATAACCCGGTGGCTTTGGACATTCGCCAATGAGATGGTTTGGGCTTCCACATCTAAAGCACTTTCTTTTCCAGTAGTTATCATTCCTATTTCTTTGAAGCGATCTTCTTTCATCTCGTGGTTGTCTTGTGAATCTTCCTCGTCTCTTTAGAAATTTCTTGAACTCTCTTACGACCATTGCATATTCTTCGTTATCACTCTCGGAGGTTGAGCTATCCTCTTCACTAGATTCCTTCCTAGCTTTCAATGCAATTGACTTGCTTTCCTTTCTTTTTCCTTTGACTATCTCGGAGTCTTTCTTTATTATTGCTTCGTAGACTTTCAAGTTGCCGATCAACTCGTCAAGTTGAAGAGTTGACAAGTTCTTCGATTCTTCAATCGCCGTAACCTTAGCCCGCCATTTTGGATGAAGAGCCCTAAGAAATTTCCTAACAAAATTCTTACTAGAAAAATTCTCATCAAGTGCTTTTAAACTTGTGATGATAGTGTTAAACCTAGCAAAAGCATTATCTATTGATTCCTCTTCCGGAATCGTAAATTGTTCATATTGTTGAACAAGAAGATCTATTTTATTATTTTTTACTTGACTATTACCTTGGTGAGTTATTAGCAAGGAGTTCCAAATTTCTTTTGCGGTTTCACACATAAAGATCCTTTCGTATTCTTTACGTGGTAACGCATTATAAATAACCATTTTTGCCTCATTATTTTTAGCTAGTTTCTTTTTCAAATCATCATTTTGTTTTTCAAAAGGTACAATTTCATCTCTTTTAGTTAAAGGATTATTTTGAATAGGGGGAAAATCACCATAGGTAATAACATGCCAAAGATCAAGAGCTTTTGATTTCACATAAGTTTCGAATCTATTTTTCCAATAAAGAAAACCATTACTTTCAAATAGCGGTGGTCTTTGCATAGATTGCCCTTCTAAATATTTTTCCGATTCCATAGATCGATTCAAGTTTTAAAATACAGTTTATTTTAAAAATCTTGTTTGACGTGGCTCTTGATACCAATTGTGGAAAACTAGAAGGGGGGGTTGAATAGTTTTACGCCTTTTAAATTTTATTATGAAAACTTTGTTTACTTTTAAAAAAACTTAGATTCGAATTTATGTGAACTCAACTCTTGAACAATATGAACAAATATAAGTAAATCTAAATAAACAATGCAAGTAAAGTAATGAAATAAAAAGAAATATAGAGATGGAAAGATCTAACCGCGAGACAAAAGATTTATAGTGGTTCGGCTACAAGGATACCTTCCTTGCCCTACTCCACTCCCCGAGCACCTAACTCGAGAGTTTTCTTCACTATGTTAACAAGCTCCCTTATGGCGGAGAAAACCTTACACAACTTTTGCTTACACCGGGTTAACGACACAAAGCTAGATGTCGGGTTCTAATCGTAGCTAGAACCAATCTCACAACTTCTACACAACTTCTTCACAACTTATTCACAACGGCTTCACGACTTCTTCACAACTTCTTCACGACTTCTTCATGACTTCTTCACAACTTCTTCACAACTTATTCACAACGGCTTCACGACTTTTTCACAACTTCTTCACGACTTCTTCACAACTTCTTCACACCGGCTTCACAACTACTTCACAACCTAGCACTACTTATGTACTCTTCTACTTCTTTACACCTTCACTACTTACACACCTTAACTTCTTCACAACTTCACTACTTACACACTAATTTAGCCTAAGCAATTATGCTCACACCTATCTAACAAAAATACACAACTTATACAAAAATTTATGAATGATTATACAAACAACTTAGGTAGCAAGATGATACTAAGTTGCAATACTTCTACTCTAGTTGTTGAAGGAGTATTCTTCTTTTGCACTTGAATGGTAGAAGCTTGGATCACTTGAAAACCAATGCTTAAGAATATATGATCAAAGGATTTTAGAAAGGATTTAGAAAGATGAGAAGAGATTTAGAACAGAAGGTTTGGGGTGCAAATGGTGGGAAAAAGTCCAGAGATGAACCAGTATTTATAGGCAAATCTGAGGACCTAGAGGAGCGGGGCGGTCCCCTTAAATAGGTGGCCAGTCTCCTTAATTTTAAGAGGACCGCCTAGTAAAATTAAGGGGGCCGCCCTACCCGAACGTTGCTCAGATTTGTCTTTTTGTGGGGAAGGTTTTTCTGGAACATTTTTGCCATTTTTGGTTGAAAATTTGAATTCATAAATTTATAATGGATTAAACATTTTTATTAAATACCAAAAATGATTTTCTAAAAGATATAAAATGTTTGTGTCATTTTATAAAAAATCAAGTGATTAAGAAAATGTTCCTTTGATCATATAATGCATTAAGCATTTGTTTATTCATACCTTAAGTGATTAAGTAGTAGAAATGAATATTTACAACTAAATACTTGTTTATTTAATAAGTTTATGTTTAATGAGTTTACATTTTGTGATTATCAAAACATAGAGATATCAAGAAGTATTAATGATATTTTTAGGCATTATTTATATCAACATCTTCTTCTAATCTCTTCTCTTAATCTCTCGTTGTTATTTAATTATTGTGCTATCGTTATTTAGTTTAAACGTAGCTTAGTTGTGATTGTGTACGTGGTAATTAGTAGACTAGATCTAGTGTTACGTTAATTATAGGGACCATCAAGTGGTATCATTCGCCTAAGGATAGTTATTGTGTGTGTTTAAGAGTAGATTAAATCGTTATTTAGTTTGGTTTAGTCATTTACGCGTGGATTTTTGAGTTTTTGTTCGAAGTTGTGTTGAAAACATTTGTTCAAATCGTTGCTAGTTGTAGATCTTCACCAAATTTTAGTTTTTCACGTTCAAAGCTGCAAAAATCTTCGTATCTACGTAGCTTTATTCGTTAAAAACCAAAATAATCGAATAATCATCATCGTTGTAAGTTCTAGACGAAATTCGGAAAAAGTCGGTGAAAAGAGGGTTTTTCGGAATTGGTGAAAAGAGGGTTTTTCGAAATTGGTGAAAAGAGGGTTTCTCGCAATTGGATAAGAAGAGGGTTTCTCGCAAATCACAAGCATTTTCGGAATTGGTACTCGGTATTTTCCTTACTTGTATAAGTTCGTGAAAATACTTCGACTTGGCATTTAATCTCATCTCTTGTATAAGAGTTGAGAAAGTGATCGAAATTATAATTTTGATAATCTATCGAAATTGCTTGATCTTTCGCAATTCTGATTAATTTATCGAAATTGCCTTTTTCATATCGCAATTCAGATAACTTATCGCAATTGCTAAGCTCTTTCGCAAATTAGACAGTTTATCGCAATTATCAATTCTCTTTCGCAAATTGTTAAAGTTTTCGGAATTCTCTGTTCTTTCGCAATTGGACGCTTCTTTCGCAATTCACAGACTTTTCGTAATTGGCAGTGTGAACAGTGTTTTTCGCAATTGGAGTGAACAGTAAAATTTCTTCGAAATTGGACAAAAACCTCAATTAACCAAAACCAAACCTCATAACTCATAACACACATTTTAATTATCTAAAACGATCAACAAAAACACAAGAATGTCTCAACCACCATACAATTACAACTTCTACAATCAACAACAGCCACAGTACCGTCAACAACAATTTCAGCAGCAATATCCTCAACAACAGTATCAACCATCATACCAACCACAGTATCAACAACATCAAATGCTCATGCATCAACATCAATTCCCTCAGCAACAACAACTTCTTCCACAACCAATGCAGAACTACCAACCATCTTCAAGAGAACCACATTGGTTTACCAAAATGTGTGAAGCCATAAGTAGTCAGCAATCAAGGCATGAAGCAGGTTCTCAAGACACACCACCTATGCTCACACCTGGTAACTATGTGCAGTGGTCCAGTCGTTTTCTCCGTTTCATTGAACTAAGGAAACCTCACGGGAAATATGTGAAGAAAGTCATCATTGATGGACCATATCCAGCACCTACAACAACCATTCCCGGTGATCCAACTCAAGTTCCTCCAAGAGAAGCGACAACAACTCCCACTCCTCTAGCTCAACTAACTGCAGAACAAGTCCTACAACAAGAGGCCAATGAGCTAGCTATGTCTTATATACTCCAAGGGATTCCCAATCCTATCTTCAGGAGTATTGATGCCCAAAAGACAGCCAAGGACATGTGGGAGCACGTACATCTGCTTATGGAAAGTACTGAACTAAATCAAGAGGATTTGGAATCAAAGTTGTACATGGAATACACACACTTCATGATCGAACCTGAGGAATCCTTGGAATCATACTATCACCGTTTCACCAACATCATTAATGATCTGGATCGCCACAATATCATCTTACCAAAGATTGCTATCAACTCCAAGTTTTTAGGATGCCTCGGCCCAGATTGGCAGAAGTACGTCACATTCGTTCGTCGAGCTAAAAAGATTAATGACGTGTCATATGGGTTGTTATATGATTACCTAAACCAACACCAATCTGAGGTTGATAAGGATCGAGTTGCACTTGGAGGATTCTCACCAGCACTGATGGGGCGTGCGTGTCGTTGCGGTTTAGCAGTATTAATGCCTACTCAAGTTTTAAATTTATATTTAGCCGACTTATCAATAACACACACACTTAACGAGCAGTGTACCCGGTCAGTATGAATATAATGGTAAGTAGAGTGTCGATCACTAAGAGTGGAACGTATTATCTAGTTATTCTAATCAGTATTTTAATATCCTAAGTTAGCTATACAACCTAATCTGACGCAAGGGGGTTCAGTCTGAGAGACTGGCACGGTTTGGTTATAATTAAATGGAAAACTAAACTAATGAGCACGAATCAGCGATTAGCACACACGTACACAGATAGATACTCGAGAAAATAAGAAGACCTGTCCTGATAACTAAGTAGCTTATCACTTATTTTATTGCTAGTTTTATATGAAGTGTATATAATTAAACCTTTCTCGTTGGCTCTAATCTTATCGGCGAGTAAACCCTTAATGATTACTTATGTCTATCCTACTTTTCTAGAGACGATAGAATAAATAGGCGAGGAAGGGGCATGGCGACCCAAGCAAGACTCAGCTAGACACAGAGGTTATCAATGCACTAATAAAAGTCACCAAAGACATCAACATATAAACTTTAATTAATGGGAAAGCAATATTAAGGGGAGTGCATGATTTTCCGTAGTCACATGACACAAGCCCATCAATCCTGATGAATTAAAGTGTACTAAAACAATAAAACAAAACTACTTAATGAATTGAATACATGCAGGACCTTCTTACAGCTCTTGTATCTTTGTTTAGGTGTGTCTTGTGCTGCTTGGTCGTCTAAATTCGGCTCTAGGGTATATGGTCTTTGGTCTCTATCTAAAATCTAGTTCTTCGTATATGTCCAAGACTAGCCTCAAATTCGTCTGACCTTGGGGTATTTATAGTTTCTGCCTGAGGGATAGATGCGGCGCATTGAATGAACAGATGCGGCGCATTGACTTAACTTCGCGTGGGGTCCAAGATTAATATATTCTGGAATATTCGTACACCGTCTTCAGATGCGGCGTAACTTGATCTTTGTATGCGGCGCATGTACTTTGGCTGTCTTGTGAAATCTTGATAGTGATACGCCGTATGTTAGAAGTATGTTGCGGCGTATCTAGAGTAGAACGAGCTTGATCTAGCAGACTTTTGACATCTCGCTTGTTTTGCTCCATAATTAGTCCAAAATCGCCAAGTTTCACATAATGCTTGTTTTTACCTGAGAATCACTAAAATAAACATTAATGTATCGATTCTCATATATAATATAATAAAACAAGTCAAATAAATAGGATAAATGATGATAATAAAATATACTTATTTGAGTTCATCAAATATCCCCCCACTTGAACTTTACTTGTCCCCAAGTAAACCTTAGAATTGATCGTATGAAAATGTATCCTAGAAGATATTAGGATTTATTTTTATATTTAAGCACGTATTCGTTTTGTCATAATCGCACAACCAAACACTTAACGAAGTAGAAACCAAATTAATTTTTAATGTAAAACAATTCTAAATTGGTTAGTTGCTTAGTTGTGACGAATATTCTATCATAGGCTTGGCAAGTGTACGCATCTCCCCCACTAAAGCCAAGGAATAACAAGTCTAAAGCGGTAAAAAGGGTTTGTTGGTTAAGGGTTGATCATCCTTTTTAATCTCTATCGATCTCATATTCCATAAAAGGCGACAAAATCACAAATACATGATCGAATCCACGACCACGATACTTGCAATTGCTCAAATCCTTAACTCGAATAGGCTAAAGATAGGACCAAGTAATCTTCACCAATAATATTATATCAAAAAGGGCGACAAAATCATAAATACATAGCCGAATCCATGACTACGATACTTAAGATTGCTCAAATCCCTAATCTCAATAAATCAAAGGTTTGGATGAAGAATGATATAGGGTATGGATAATATTTGGGATACAATTTGGTGTAAAATGAAAAATAAACAAAACAGATAAATTAAAATCCTAAGTGTGGTAAATTACTTTCCCAACCATCCCATGAATAAGACTCATATCATTGAATAACTCACGCTTTAACACTTGAAACACACGCTTTAGGTAGACACGAATTATACTCAACAAGATCTCAATCAAAGAATAACCTTAGTTGGCGTTCCCATAACGGCCAACTCCCATTAAATCCATAAATATAATATACAACAAAAAATAGTGGTGATATCTCCCACTTAATACAAAACTTTACATAAGTTGGTTAAAACAAACTTCCAACTTTTTTATTTATTTATTTATTTATTTATTTATTTTAATACATCAACATATATGTGTAAAATTTCACAACTTTTCTATCACTATTTTTCCGGATAATTTTTTTCATACTCTTCATACTTTCAGAAATAACTGTAATAGTGAAAGTAGCAAACACACGAAAAATAAACTAAAAGTTATACAATATTTACTTTCATACCAATTGCATTGTGCAATTTCCCGACTTAACCAAAGATAATGAATTACGCACGCGAACACAGGTAATTGTAAGGAAACACACTTTGCCTAAAGCAATTAACCACGGATTTTAATCTATAGGGTAGGCTAAGGTGTTAGGGTGTATCGAAACATTATAACAAAGGTGTAAGAAACGATAGGAATGGCTCTGAGGGTTTTTCTAGGGGTATCTTACTCTAAAAGTGAGAGTAAACAAAGGGTTTATACAGGGGTTAACAAACCAGTGTAGTTAGTTAATATCACATAACATATAAAGGCTATTTGGGTGTAATCCTAGAAATTTACCAATTTAGACATGTCATTCCAATTATATAGATAATACTTATTATGGTGGTCTCGAATAGTATACAAGCCAAGTTCTAAAGTTTACAAGTCACCGGCACACTAAAGTTTTAATATTTTTGAAAGAATAGAGTTATGTGTGCGGTTATGTAATTTAGACTTTAAACAAAAACATGCTAAAAAATTTTAAATTTTGATATATTAAGCGCAATTTAAGCATTTTTTGAAAAAGTTTAGGACAAGTAAGTGTTCTAATTCTCCATCCCCCCACTTAAGTTAAACAATGTCCTCGTTGTTGGTGTCAAAGGTTAAAAACTGGAAAATAAAAGAATTAGAACAGAAAAACTCCCCTGAGATTTGCTCAGTATGATCCTCCATTATTCGTATAAGAGCAAAAATCAACTTTCTTGTGGATGAGAACGTTTAAGCTTCATAAATGATGTATCCACAAAAAATGCAGGAATCTATAATACCATCTAGACTTTAACACACCTGAGTTAAGAAGGTTCAAACTTGCATAATACATTAGTAGTTAGTAAAAATAAAACTTAAAAAATAAAACTGTAAATCATCAGGTCAGTCGATACGCCGTATCTTATGGAAGAAGATACGCCGTATCGAGCCTGGAATAAATACGAATCAGAATAAAAGATACGTCGCATCCTTAACCAGGGATGCGCCGCATTAAATAAACTGACAGAAAGTTTTAAAGTCAAAAATAAAAATGCAGAAAATGAAATAAGATATGACCAGTGCAAGTGATGCGTCACATCTTATGATGGAGATGCGCCGTATCTTCTGAAGGTCTGACAGACTCGACACAGAACAGAAAAGTAAAAAATTTTCTTCCGGGTTGTCTCCCGGTCAGCACTTGTCTTTATTCCAGAGTCTTCAAGTTAGACTCACGTTCAGCTCCTTATTATGTTCTATTGATCACTCCAGCTAGCATCTCTTGGTTAGTTCAGAATTAAATTTCAGATGTATCTTAAGCCATCATTTATTCTGAAAATAAACCAACTTGTGCACGAGAGTAGTGAAACGATCAAAGTGAATATCAAAAATCAACTATATTTATTAAATTAAATTAAATGTGTCGTATTAACAAAAGCTAATGCGCCGTATTTTCGTTACGTTTCAAAATACAAGATTTTTGATTTAGAAGATGCGCCGTATCGATAAAGATCGATGCGTCGCTTCTGTTTAAATATTCGAAAAACTGTTTTTTATTTAAATAGAAAATACGCCGTATCTGTTAAAACAGATGCGTCGTATGGCGTTAGGGTTTAGAAAAATTTCTTATTAAAAACAGAATACGCCGTATCTTGGGGAAAGATGCGTCGTACTCGAATTTATTAAACGCGTTGTATTTTATAAAAATTAAACGCAATACGCCGTATCTGTGAAAACAGATGCGCCGTATTGTTTGTATCAGCACAATACAACGATAGCAGAATGCAGAAAAAACAAAAATAAAAACAAACAAAAATTAAAGAAACAAAAACACACAAAAACAGTAAATATACAAACTATACAATGAATGCAATTTATCTAATATATAACAGGGTTAGTGGTTAGAATCTAAAAAAAAACTAAAAAGAAAAACCTAATTAAAATACTAAATTATATTAACAGATAATAACAATTCACTCCCTGGCAGCGGCGCCAAAAACTTGATGGGGCGTGCGTGTCGTTGCGGTTTAGCAGTATTAATGCCTACTCAAGTTTTAAATTTATATTTAGCCGACTTATCAATAACACACACACTTAACGAGCAGTGTACCCGGTCAGTATGAATATAATGGTAAGTAGAGTGTCGATCACTAAGAGTGGAACGTATTATCTAGTTATTCTAATCAGTATTTTAATATCCTAAGTTAGCTATACAACCTAATCTGACGCAAGGGGGTTCAGTCTGAGAGACTGGCACGGTTTGGTTATAATTAAATGGAAAACTAAACTAATGAGCACGAATCAGCGATTAGCACACACGTACACAGATAGATACTCGAGACAATAAGAAGACCTGTCCTGATAACTAAGTAGCTTATCACTTGTTTTATTGCTAGTTTTATATGAAGTGTATATAATTAAACCTTTCTCGTTGGCTCTAATCTTATCGGCGAGTAAACCCTTAATGATTACTTATGTCTATCCTACTTTTCTAGAGACGATAGAATAAATAGGCGAGGAAGGGGCATGGCGACCCAAGCAAGACTCAGCTAGACACAGAGGTTATCAATGCACTAATAAAAGTCACCAAAGACATCAACATATAAACTTTAATTAATGGGAAAGCAATATTAAGGGGAGTGCATGATTTTCCGTAGTCACATGACACAAGCCCATCAATCCTGATGAATTAAAGTGTACTAAAACAATAAAACAAAACTACTTAATGAATTGAATACATGCAGGACCTTCTTACAGCTCTTGTATCTTTGTTTAGGTGTGTCTTGTGCTGCTTGGTCGTCTAAATTCGGCTCTAGGGTATATGGTCTTTGGTCTCTATCTAAAATCTAGTTCTTCGTATATGTCCAAGACTAGCCTCAAATTCGTCTGACCTTGGGGTATTTATAGTTTCTGCCTGAGGGATAGATGCGGCGCATTGAATGAACAGATGCGGCACAATGACTTAACTTCGCGTGGGGTCCAAGATTAATATATTCTGGAATATTCGTACACCGTCTTCAGATGCGAGGTAACTTGATCTTTGTATGCGGCGCATGTACTTTGGCTGTCTTGTGAAATCTTGATAGTGATACGCCGTATGTTAGAAGTATGTTGCGGCGTATCTAGAGTAGAACGAGCTTGATCTAGCAGACTTTTGACTTCTCGCTTGTTTTGCTCCATAATTAGTCCAAAATCGCCAAGTTTCACATAATGCTTGTTTTTACCTGAGAATCACTAAAGTAAACATTAATGTATCGATTCTCATATATAATATAATAAAACAAGTCAAATAAATAGGATAAATGATGATAATAAAATGTACTTATTTGAGTTCATCAAGCACCTACTCCAAATTCACTTGCTCTCGTGGCTCAATCACATTTTGCACCAAACCAAGAGTTTGTTCCACCACCATCACCTCATTCGGGCTTTGCACCTCAACCGTCAAACCAAATTGTCCCTTATGAAGCACCATCTCAATACCCTGAAAATCAACTCATCCAATATGACAACACTGATTACAACATGTACTCAAATGTTGACACTGATGAAGATGATGCCTTTCAATCTCTGAATGAAGGATTTGCACTGATCGCCCGTGCATTCAGCAAATTTTCTAACAAATTGATGAACTCAAATAAGTACATTTTATTACTATCATTTATCCTATTAATTTGACTTGTTTTACTATATTATGTATGAGGATTGATACTTAATCGTTTACTTTTGTAATTCTCAGGTAAAAACAAGCATTTGGTGAAACTTGGCGATTTTGGACTAATTATGGAGCAAAACATGCATAAAGTTAAGAGTCTACTGAAATGAAGAAGATCAAGACTAATCTGCTCCAGATGCGCCGCATCTCACTCATGACATGCGCCGCATCTCTATCAAGATATCACCAGATACGATCCAAGATACAAGAGGACATGCGCCGCATCTAATCATGGAGTTACGCCGCATCTTCTGGCGGTGTACGAATATTCCTGAATATTATAATCTTGGACCCCACGCGAAGTTAAGTACATGCGCCGCATCTTCCCTCAGACAGAAACTATAAATACCCCAAAGACCAGACGAGTTCGAAGTTCCGAACATTATAACCTAAGTCCGAACAGAAGAACCGAAGGACGAATTCAGTCAAGGAGGCAGCACAAGACACACCTAAATCAAAGATACAAGAGCTGTAAGAAGGTGCTGCATGTGTTTAATTCATTAAGTAGTTTTGTTTTATTGTGTTAGCAAACTTTAATTCATCAGGATTGGTGGCTTGTGTAATGTGACAACGAAAGATTGCACTCCCTTTAATACTTGCTTTCCCATCAATTAAAGTTTATATGTTGATGTCTTTGGTTACTACTTATTAGTGCATTGATAACCTCTGTGTTTATTAGTGGCTTGCGGGCATTTGACTGCGGGACATAATGTGGCTCCCACGGTTATTACTAAATTGATCACTTAGGAATAACTTTTAGACATAAGTAATCATTAAGGGTTTACTCGCCGATAAGATTAGGACCAACGAGAAAGGGTTAACTACATACACTTCATATAAAGCTATCAATAAAACAAGTGACAATCTACTTAATCATAAGGACAGCCCTCTTATTGTCTCGAGTATCTATCTGTGTACGTGTGTGCTACTTGCTGATTCGTGCCTATTGGTTTATTTTATTATTTAATTGCAAACAAATTGTGCCAGTCTCTCAGGCTGAAACCCCCTTGCTTTAGGATATTAAAATACTAATTAGAATAACGAGATAATACGTTCCACTCCTAGTGATCGACACTCTACTTACCATTATATTCATACTGACCGGGTACACTGCTCGTTAAGTGTGTGTGTTATTGATAAGTCGGCTAAATATAAATTTAAAACTTGAGTAGGCATTAAAACTGCTAAACCGCAACGACACATCACGCGCATCACAAATCGAACAATTGTTTGAGATCTTCATCGAATACAAGAAACCAAGCAGTCATCAATGATGGAAGAGTAGAGATTCAGAATAGGTCTTCAGGAAGGTTTGGGTCAGGAAACATGGGGAATTCAGGTGGTCAACGATTCAGCTCAGGAAGTGGTCGAAACAGTGTGGAAAATTCTCAGAGAAGGAATTAGTTTGCTGACAAAGGGAAAGGGATTGCTATTACTTCCATCACTTGCTACAATTGTGGGGGTAATGGTCACATGGCAAACGCATGCCCCCAACCAAGAACTATGGGTAGTGCATACCATAAAGAAGCTCTTCTCATGGCACTGAAGGATGAAAAGGCCAGTGGAATGTTGACTGATAAAGAGCAGAGTTTTATGGCAAATGTCTACTCCGATGATGAAATGGAGGATCTGGAGGCTAATGCTGCAGTCATGTTAATGGCCAACATGCAGGAGATGAACATGACCGAGACAGGCCCGGTATATGACTCCGATGGCTTATCTCAGGTATCTGAAGTAGATTGTCTAATTCATGAAATTGCATCACCATCTGTATCTACATCTACACAAGATAATTTTGCTCAACATGAATCATCATTCTTATCTTTAGACAATGATCAAATAAACACAGTGGTTACCTTTGATGATGATCAAATTAACCCCGTAGTTTCATTTGATGATTCTTTTGACGATGACAATTCTGAACATCTTAAGAAAAATGATCTTATGCAAGATTCAGATTCAGAACTCATGACCTTATTGCTTGCCACCCAATCACAATTGCATGCACATAAAACCCAGATGGACAAATGCAATGACATTAACAAAAACTTAAAAGCCAAAGTTGCACTGTTAACAAAGGACCTTGAGTGCTATAAGCAACAACTTTCAAATTATGAAAAACAAGCAAAACGTGAGAAAAGTTTTGAGACTGCATTCCAAGAGTCATATGTGAAAGTACAAAATCTGGAATATCAAATTCGTGAATTGACCGTTTCCAAGAATGAAATAATTTCACAAAAGGAACAAGAAATATTTGGTTTTCGAAAACAGGTTGACATTCTCCAATCGGAAATTTCCAAAACCAAAACAGAATTGTCAACTTGTCAAACAAATTTTTTTGAACACAAAGAAGCTTCAAGGAAACGTGTCGATTCATATCTTGAAGAAATTGTGACATTGGAAGGCAAACTAAAGGATTTTCAAAACGTTGTTTATAAAGCGGGTAATTCTGCAACAGCTCTTTGAAATCTAACTGTCAAACCAAATCCTCGCGGATATGGATTTGCAATCGGATGTGATCAACCTCGTTTTTTAAACAAAGCACTCGAGTCAAACCCTAAGTTGTACAGTGCCGAATTGTTGTTTGATGATACGTTTCAACGTGTGGTTGTTTATAGTACTGAAGAGGAAGAAGAACATTATATCGAGTGTCGATCAAAGATGAGTCATGTAAAATATAACAAACCATATGATTATTCGAAAGCACCTCATATTAAAGAATCTTTTGTACCTCAAAAAGAGAAATCATTAAAACCGTGCTCTTTAAATGAAAAAAATACTTCATCTGAAGTTGATCCAGTTACCACTGTTGCCCAAATCAATGGTCCATTACCAAGTCAAGGTGATAATGAACAAATGCCAAAAGAATGTCGCGTTCTTAAATATTTCAAAACATTAATGGAAGACATTCAACTTTTGGAAAACCCTATTGAAAGAAATTCTGAAATCAAAGTCTCCACTTTTCTCTCTCCTTATGAGAAGGAAAAGCGAGAAGTTTTTCAAAAACAATTCTTGCCACTTGTTAATCACCTGCGACTTTGTGCAACTCAATTGGAACAGGATATCCAGTCAGAAGTTGTATCAATGATGAGTATTTTCAATGCAAAAGATGTCAAAATTGCAAAACAAAAAGGTCAAAAGAAAGCTTTAGAAAAAGATGTTGATCGACTCTTGATACAGGTTCTCATCTATGATGTGATATCTGTGATAATGAATTCGATTTATTTATCATGTCATGAATTGCTTGTTGATGATCATTGTGATGAACTTGAGACAATGAGAATTGAGAATGAAAATCTGAGAAAGGAAAATGAGAGACTCAGACAAATCAATGGTGATGTGGAAACCAAGTGTGCAAACGAAATTTTCAAACTTAACCAAAGGTTGCATTGGGTTCAAACTCAGAGTTCTAATTTTGAGTTAAAATACCAACATCTAAAAGAATCTTTGTCATCTCAAAACATTCATGGTTCAGAACATCAAGATCTTTCAAAAGAAATTGATGTTTTAAAACATCAAATTTTTGAGTATGAAAAAGATATTGGTGACGTTTGTGAAAATAGAAATGAAACTATTCGGTTAAACAGAATCTTGGATTCAAAAAATCAAGAAATAAAACACATCATTGTTGATTTGAAAGAGAAACTCAGAGTTTTAGAAAAAGGAAAAATGCCACAAACAGATGTGATTGCATCAGGAATGAACAAGAATGATAGAGCACCTAAGCAAGTATTATCCCAAACCACTAATGCGAATACTTCAACTTCCACACGATTAGGCAAGACCTCTAAGGATAGCAGACCAAAGACAACAAAGAGACAAAAGAAGCATAGAGTCTGGCAACCTACGGGTGGATTATCTAAGATAGCTGAAGTAGAAGTTAATTCAAGAAGTTTGAATAAGACTCATGATATGTCAAACATAGAATCTAGCTTCTCTAAGGATAATTCTAAGAATGATGTATTGAATGCTAGAGCTTTAAATGTTATGAATGATGTACTTGTTGATGCTTCATGTGTGTTCTGTCATACTAGTTTATTATCTGGTAATCATACAAAGTGTGTTGCTAAAACTCTGTTGACTCGCAAAAAGAAACGATCTAGTGGCATTTCCTCTAGGTTCACTACTGCTGCCAAGTCCATATTAGGAAAACCACCACTAGTAGTTTCTGAAGAATCGGTTGAAAAACCCATAGCTGCATCTAGGACAAACAAATCACCAAGTGCATTTATTAGGAGAATGGCTGAAACTAGTTGGACGTGGCAGCGTTGGTTACAAAACACACCTAGCTTTAAATGGGTACCTAAAATGCTTAAAACATGTGTTACTAACCAAACGGATTCCACCGTTACCAAACTTGCCTCTTTGTCAACTTCTGGTGATGCAGGTGATCCAAATTGTTCTATAGATTGTTGATAGCGGCTGTTCCCGACATATGACCGGCAATCTCAAGTTTCTTGTAAACTTTGTTGCAAAGTTCATTGGAACAGTTAGATTCGGGAATGATCACTTCGCTGCTATTATGGGTTATGGAGATTACGTAAATGGGAACATCAAAATTAGCAGGGTTTATTACGTTGAAGGCCTAGGTCATAATTTGTTCTCAGTCGGACAATTTTGTGATGGTGATCTAGAAGTGGCATTTAGGGAGAAAACTTGTTTCATTCGAGATCTTGAAGGGAATGACCTCATGAAAGGGAAACGTGGCACCAATCTGTATACTATTTCCTTCGAAGGCATGACAGCTTCCTCTCCAATATGTCTACTATCCAAGGCACATCCCACAAAAGCTTGGCTATGGCACAAACGGATGTCTCACCTAAACTTCAAAACTATGACCGAGCTTGCTCGCAAAAAGTTGGTAGACGGCCTTCCAAAATTCAGATACACCAAAGATCATCTATGTCCCGCTTGTGAGCAAGGAAAAAGTACTCGTGCTCATTTTCCTCCTAAATCAGAGCACAGTACTGATCACGTACTTCAACTATTACATATGGATCTATGTGGCCCTATGCGTGTTCAAACTATTAATGGGAAGCGATATATTCTGGTAATAGTCGATGATTACTCAAGATGGACTTGGACTTATTTTCTTCGCAGTAAAGATCAAGCACCGTCCATGATCATCACCTTTCTCACAAAGATTCAAGTTCAGTTATGCAACACCGTCAGAAAAATTCGCACAGACAATGGCACTGAATTCAAGAATTAGACTCTTCGAGAGTATTATGAGAAAGTGGGTATTGAACATCAAACGTCCATCGCTCGCAGCCCCGAACAGAACGGTGTGGTCGAAAGGCGCAACCGAACTTTAGTGGAAGCAGCTAGAACAATGTTAATCAATGCTCAGTTACCAGATTACCTATGGGCCGAAGCCGTTTCAACAGCCTGTTACACCCAAAATAGATGCATGATCACTAAAAGGCACACCAAGACACCATATGAAATTGTTCATCGCAGAAAACCAAACATCAATTACTTTCATGTCTTTGGAGCTCTCTGCTATCCAAAGAATGATCGTGATGATCTTGGTAAACTCAAAGCCAAAGCGGACATCAGAATTTTTGTTGGGTATTGTGAAAATTCGAAAGGATCCAGAATTTGGAATCGTCGCACCAGGGAGATTCAGGAGACTATCCATGCTAATTTCGATGAGCTCACAGAAATGGCTTTTGAGCAAAATAGCTTAGAACCCGCACACAACCGTCTCAACTTTCCTGAATCTTCATCTGCATCTTTACCGTTCAACAGAAAGGATTTAGAAGATTTGTTTGCTCCTCTGTTCGATGACACTCTAGTTAATCGTGCCTCTGATGCATCCACCAATTCCGCTGCTCAAACCGTAATAAATCAAGCACCAGATACACCAGCAACTACGTCCACAGCAGTTGCTGACGATGCACCTCAACCAGAACCATCATCGTCAGTAGATCAAACACCTTCCACTTCTACACCCGCGGCTGAAGATTCCCCCCCCCCCAAATTCTGTTGAAGTACCCATACCAACATTTTATGACGGAGATGCATTCTTTAATCCATTTGCACCTGCACCAATCTTTCCAGATATTGCAGAATCTTCTACACGCAATTTGGAACCGTCAAACCTGCACAATAATTATCAACACTATCCATCCAATCATAAATGGACAAAGGACCACCCATTAGTAAACATCATTGGTAATCCAGAAAACCCAGTCATGACAAGACAAAGACTCCATACAGACGGTGAAACCTGCATTTATGCACTCACCGTTTGTCAAGCCGAACCCAAAGACATTAAGGAAGCCCTTACCTATGACAACTGGATTGAATCCATGCAAGAGGAATTGGAACAATTCAAGAGGTTAGAAGTTTGGGAACTAGTAGAGAGACCAAATGGGGTTTATGTTGTTGGATTGAAATGGATCTGGAAAAACAAGTTAGATGCAGATGGTACTGTCATTCGTAACAAGTCCCGCCTGGTTGCAAAAGGATTCAGCCAAGAAGAAGGAATCAACTCGAAGAATCATTTGATCCAGTTGCAAGGCTCGAGGCTGTTCGCATGTTTCTGGCTTACGCGGCTCACAAGAACATAACTGTTTACCAAATGGATGTGAAGACTGCATTTCTCAACGGCCAACTCTGGGAAGAAGTGTACGTTTCCCAACCAGAAGGCTTCGTGGACCAAGAACATCCGAATCACGTATATAGGCTAAAAAAAGCCCTTTACGGCCTTAAACAAGCCCCAAGGGCCTGGTACGACAAGTTATCTGCTTTCTTACTTGCAAACCATTTTACTAAAGGAACTGTGGACCCGACTTTGTTTATACAAAAACACGGGGAGGACATTCTCATCGTACAAATTTATGTAGATGATATCATTTTTGGATCAACACATAAAAAGTACTCAAATGCTTTCGCAAAACTAATGAAAAATAACTTTGAGATGTCCATGATGGGTAAACTGAAGTTCTTCTTAGGACTGCAAGTTCATCAATCACCCCGTGGTATATTCCTTAGTCAGTCCAAATATGCTCAGGAAATCTTGAAAAAACATGGTATGACCAGCTGTGACACCTATAACACCCCTATGTCCTCCTCATCCCCGAAGCTAGATGCTGACATACATGGGACACCCATTGATCATACCAAATATCGTAGTATGATTGGGTCGATCATGTATCTCATAGCTAGCAGACCGGATGTTGTATTTGCCACGTACCTTTGCTCCCGATATCAGTCAAGACCAACTGAGCGGCATTTGTCAGCCGTTAAAAGAATCCTTAGATACATAAAGGGAACCATTAATTTGGGAATCTGGTATCCAAAGGATTCTGGGTTTGAACTTGTTGCATTTTCAGACGCTGACCATGCAGGGTGCTTAGACATACGCAAAAGTACATCAGGGGGAGTACAGTTTTTGGGTGACAAGCTCGTCTCTTGGCAATCCAAAAAGCAAGACTGCACATCACTGTCGTCTACAGAATTGGAATACGTCGCCATGTCAGCATGCTGCGCTCAAGTCATTTGGATGCGATCTCAGCTGATGGACTATGGATACGTCTTCAACAAGATTCCTATGTACTGTGATTCCAAGAGTGCCATCGCTATTTCCTGCAACACGGTCCAACATTCCAAGTCCAAGCATATTGCTCTACGCTATCATTTCATCAAGGAGCATGTGGAAATGGGTACTGTTGAATTATACTTTGTGGGTACTGAACACCAACTGGCGGACTTGTTCACCAAAGCTTTGCCCCATGCAAGATTTGTGGAACTGGTTCACCAGATTGGCATGAGATGTTTGACTCCAGAAGACTTTAATAACTTTCTTACTCAAAATTAAAAGGAGTCATACATCAAACTATCTTTGTAAATAATTATTGAAAAACACAAAAGGATTTTCCATTTATTACATTAAAATAAATAAATAAATAAATAAATAAAAAATAAAAATAAAAATGCAAGTACAAACCTTAATCAACACTTTATTCATTTTTTTACCATCATCAATTATTTTAGAACAAGTGTTGAGGGGGAGACACAAGTTTTTTAAAATTTTTTCAAAATTTGTACTTGCATCATTTCTTCAACGTTGATGCTACTAAAGTTTGGTGATAATCTAGGATTAAGAGTTATGTGTCAAAATTGCTAAGTTGTATACTTTAAGTTAGTATGGTGCTATGGTAGGTCGATAATAGCAAAAGAGACAAAGCCGAAGGACTAAATGTGCAAAATTAGAAAAGTAAAAAACAAAAGTAATAAAAAACAGTTGGCTAATTAACGGCGGTACATTTATTTCACTGACAAACATATTCAATAACTTCAACCACTTCATCAACGGCCCTAATTGATCAGACCAATCCGTTCAAGATCTGTTAAATTTGTGAGTGTTTAAATGCTTAACATGTGTTTATGAACAACGGTTCTTAAGGATTTCACGATCCAACGGTTGAATTTGTCTGAAATAATTGTTTTAGATCTAGGGTTTTGCGTAAATTGTGCATAATAATTCTGTGTGTTTATAATGATTATTGTTGATGAATATTGGATAAAATGAACCCATAAATGTACTGCCTAACTTGAATTAGACCCAGAAACTCGTATTGTGAATGTTCTTGATTTAGGGTTTAAGCGTACGAATTGGGGAAACTCAATTGCAAGTGTTTTAGTGTAATTAATGTGTTGAAGTGTTGTAGTTATGCCTTGAATTGAGTGTCTGTAACCTTGGATTGAACCCAGAAACATCAAATGCGTATAATTGATCTGTAGGGTTTATGAAGAACACTTGAGCACGTTCAGGTTGATTCTTAGGATTTTGTGGTTGAAAGTTGTTAAAACTTGGTCAGATAACTTAGAAACATCATAGGATTCCATTGAAAAAAGCGTGAAAACATAATCACAAGTGTTAATGATTTGCGAAAAATCTGGTGAATAGTACGTCTTCAAAGTTATCGAAATTTCTTGTATAAGAAGTTTTCGGAATTGAAATTACTTTCGCAATTGTCTAAAGCTTTCGCAATTGTCAAAAGTCTTTCGCAATTGTCAAAAGTTTTTCGCAATCGGCAAAAGTTTTCGCAATCGTCAAAAGTTTTCGCAATTGTCAAAAGTTTTCGCAATTGTCAAAAGTTTTTCGCAATTGTCAAAAGTTTTCGCAATTGTCAAAAGCTTTCGCAATTGTAATTTCTTTCGAAATTATAAATCAACTTGTAAAGTCATGCTAAGCAATTTAAAGGATCACATGTGAAACTAAAGTTTATCTAATGCTAACTTTCATGTATCCTGCAAATTGGTGTCTGAATGATGTTTCAGGAATCTCAGAAATGACTGCACAATCACAACAACCACTACCTATGCTCACCAAAGAAGAACTGTTCCCACAAGGTTTCAAGGCAAAGTATGGAAAAAACAATGCAAGGGTTGTCTTTGATAACATCAAATGTGCTGAGCCAAGTTGTCAAATAGCCATTGAAATTCTCAGAAGACACGAATGCAGGAGTATCTTGGAGAATTCAGAAAATGTCCCAGAGTTGTACATTCATCAAATGTGGAGTACCATTCAGCTCGATGACTATGACAGATACTTCACGTGCACCCTGGACAGAAAACAAGTCAAAGTCACACCTACACACCTACGTAAAGCCTTATCCCTACCCGAACCACCTGAACTATCTAACAGATATTGGCCTGCACCATCAGAACATGATATCCTCAAATTTCTCCTCGACATTGGTTATGATGAACAACCCAACCTTCCACTCACAACAATCTCAAGCATAAATGCAAAATCCATTCCACAACCATGGAGAACCATTTACTACATATTGATTCGGTCAGTTTCAGGAAGAGACAGTGGACATGAGCATCCAAGATTCTCATACGCTCAACTCTTCTGGGG
The DNA here is from genome assembly GCA_021014915.2 of Artemisia tridentata subsp. tridentata. NCBI lineage: Eukaryota > Viridiplantae > Streptophyta > Magnoliopsida > Asterales > Asteraceae > Artemisia > Artemisia tridentata. The sequence continues at coordinate 432,531,953 of CP139508.1, forward strand.
CATAGTTAATCAGAGAACTCTTGACTATGCTGCACTCATCTGGGAAGATCTTGTGTTTCAGATAAGAGCCCAATGTAAGAAACCATTAACAAGAATCCCATTCGTCCGTTACACCAAAATGCTGATCAGTTTTCTCATTGATGAGAACCTCGACATTTCTCCACGACCCGAAGACAGGGAACTACATGTGATGAGAATGGATAAGACTGTCAACTCAGTTTACTTCCCTAAAGACAGTACTCACAAACAAGGGTCGAGACTACCAGAAGAATTGTTGACCGACCCAGTGAAGGAGACAAAGGCTTTCAAAGACTATGACTATGCATACAACATTAGTCAGGTCGGGTTCTCTAAGCATGGTGAAGGAACGGGTTCTTCAAAAACTCGTTCTAAAAGCAGTAAGGCTGGGAGTGCTTCAAGTACTTCAAAGCAACCAAGAAAACCACACCACAGAACCCTAAAAAGACGAGTAAAGACTGATCCGAATCCAAAAATGGAAGAAGGTGGAATTCATGATGAAAAATAAACTGAATCAGATAAGTCAGAATCAGAAGAAGAAGTAACTATTCAGATGCATGAGGAAGAAGCTGACATAAAAGTTGACATTGCTACAACAATAGCAATGGAAGCTAGCATGAAGTCACTCAAAGAAGATGACGCCAGAAGGGCTGATCTAAAGATTGAAGTAATGAGAAAGATGGAAATGGCAAAGGGAGCTGGAGGATCCGGAACTGTTCAAGAAGTAGCTCCGACCCATATTGATCCGGTTAATCAACCCGGAGGGTCTATAGCTGCTACTACCACAACTCAGCCTGATACGGTTTATCAACCCGAGAGGGCTGAGTCAGCTATTCCCCCAACACCATGTCCGGTTAATCAACCCGGCGGTGACAATGAAAAAGAGAAGAAGGTCCTGAATGATGAGGAGATTCCTGATGAGATGCTGGAAAGTGATAAAGAGAAAGAAGGATTAAAACTTGATGACCCAATTGATTGGTTATCTGAGGATGAACGGGACATTCTTGGGGATAAATCTATTGAAGCTGCCAAAGAACTGGAAAATAAGCACAAGGCAGAACAAGAAAAGAAAGAGGAGGCAGAAAGGCTAGCAAAGGAGAGAGAAGAGGAAGTTGAAAAGGCGGAAAAAGAAGCAGATAATTACATTAATACACCTCCAAAAACCCCGCTTCATCTTACTCTCACTCCTCATGAGGAGTCACAATCAAAGGCTCAAACTTCTCCTAAACCCACAACTCCTCCCACCTCCCCACCTAACACTTCACCACTTCCTCCTAATTCACCACCAAAGGAATCTACTACTCCAGTCTCACCTCCTAAATCACCAACTCCTCCTAAGGATCCTACCCCTCCAGACTCACCTAATGCATCAACTCATTCTGAATCTTCTTCACGTTCATCATCACCAACAACAAAGAGAAAAGCAACAACAGAGGAAACTCTTAAAGTAATCATCAAGGGCAAAAGTGTGAGAAGAATCGCAAGAGTAACCAGAGTTGAAGTCATCTCACCAACAACCATGAAGTTGAAGAAAGCTGTTAAACTGGCTCAAGCTCAGAAAGACAACAAGGTAAATGACCAAGTAGCAGACTTGAAGAATATGGTCAAAGGGCTATTTGAGCATGTTGATGAATTGCTGAAAGCAAAGAAATTGATGGATGAATTCCTGGATGACGATGTCAAGAAAAGACTCCTCAAGGAGTCTAAGGTCAACACAAAGCACTATGTCGAGAAGTATATGCACGAGCTTGAGAAGAATATCACAGAACACATTGACCCATAGATCGAAGAAAAGGTTCAAGACATCGCTGCATCAACACACCAACAGAAGCATCTTCTTGAATACACCGTTGAAGAACTTCAGGACACCCTTCTCACAAAACTCATTGCAAAACCTTCCCTAACCTACACAGAAGTACCTATCATTGATGCCATTCGGGCTAATATGGAATCATGCAAGGTTGCAGCTGATAAGGGTAAACGTCCTCGTGAAAATGACGACCAAGACCCTGAAACCCAATCAAAGAAACACAAGGGTTCAGGCAGTTCAGGTCTTCAATTCAAAACCCCAACTGGACCGTCAACTACGACCACATCTCAACCAACAAAAGCTCCAGAATCTGATCCAACTGCTACTGAGCATCATTTTGAGCACTTCACCACCGATGAAATGGATTTTCAACAGCAAGATGATCAACCTCAGTCTCCACCAAAGACCAAGACTACCACAAGCAAGAAATCTTCTAGCAACACAAACGTGGTCTCATGGTTGGACAATGATGATGACACAAATGGCAATGAATGGTTTGATCAACTGGCAAGTGCTCAAATTCATGAAGACGAAGATTCTAAGATAGAAGACAGTACGTTTGCAATCACACAACAAGTCAAACATACTCTGAACATCAAGAAGATGACCAAGAGGGAACTTCGTCGGATAAAGAATGATGCATTTAATCTTCTCAAAGACAAATCTGCGAGCGCAGCTGAGCTAAAATATCACCTTGAAAACATTGCCCGAGCAATGTCAAGTGAGTTTGACTGGACGAATCCAGACATACTCAGGGTTGATGGCAGAGATAGTAAAAATTGTCCTTATATCACAGACTGGACCAAGCCACTTCCCGTGATTCGCAAACACCATTCAAAAATCATCCCTTACCAATTCTTCTTCAACAACGATCTCGAACTTCTCAAGCACGGAGCCAAAAGCAAAACCAAGTATGCAACATCAATAACCTTCACCCCAGCAGCAAGTTACCCACAACCAGCCATTGAGGAAAATGCCATTCACCAAGACCTTTTCATCAAACAACTAGTGAATTATGATCGCGATGCTGAATTAGGAATCTACCACTGGTTCGAGAAACGAAGGACTTGGTACCGAAGTAAGCTAGTTAACAAATCTCCGGATTCAGTAAACAGTGTCCTCAGGATTGTGGCAGTGGTTAGTGTCAAGGGAGTGAAGAAGTATGACTACACATTCCTATCTGAGATCAACGTCAGAAGACACGACAACAAACTCTACTCGTTCTCAGAAGCAGACTTCCCAGATTTAAATCTCAATGATATTGAAGACATGTATCTCATCAAAGTACAAGGGAAGTTGCAACATCTCACCACCGATCTTCAATATGCCTTCAATACGGCTATCTGCCATTTCATCAGAAGAACGATCATCAAAAAACGAGTAGAAGATCTCCAGCTAGGAGTAGAGAGTTATCAAACAAAGTTGAATCTCATTAAGCCTGTACTACATCCTGAAAACACCAATCATAAAGCTCAATACACCATGAAGAGCCATCCAATCTTTGGTTTCGTCTACAGAAGTGCAATGACAATAAACTGCTTCATGTCATTTCACGAGATTCACAAGTTTTGCGACGATACATTGAAAAATGTCCGTGACGGGTTGGTTCATAGAGTTCGTGCTCAAGAATTGGGAAAGACAAAGAGATAGAACAGTGATCAGCTGAGGCAAGTAAAGCAGTTCATCTGGAAGATCGAGAGAAGATTATACCGCAGAGATCAGATACGAAGATTGGAAACCTATGTTGGAGGTCGTCCACCGTTCCCGATCAGAACATATCAAAGGACGGATCTGGTATTCACAACATATGGTAAAGGAGGTTGATGTAAGAATTTGATTTCATAATTCATTATTCTTATTTGATATTCTTACTAATATGATTGTGATATAATGGCTTGTGCACACATAATAGTGCACAACCCGTACCTGTAAAGAAAGGACCCTGAGGTACGCTTCAGTGCCTCAATCCTGATCAAAGGAGCGAAAGCTTCTTTCTTATGAGTAGAATTAAACCATAATTTTTTCTAAGTTTTTCAAAAAATTCTTCTCATAAGGACAAGTATTCCCTCGTCAAGGGGGAGTATTTGAAAAATAATCTTTGTTCGGAATCACAAACGTTCTTGAAACTCTTCCCATAAAACTCAAAAACAGCATATTTTAATCATCAAGTTTTTCAAAAACATCATGAGTATGCTATTTTTGAGGGGGGAGAATAAGTAATGATTAAAATATGGTAAAGGAAAGATGGTATCTCATAAGTGCTCGACTCAGAATTGACCCTCGAATTGACGATAGGAAAAAGTCAGTAGTCGAAAAGACATGTCCTGGACGGGTAATAATTTCAAGCCAGTTCATCTGGTGATGTAAACGTGTCTCGCAAAGGACGTGTCTGAGTAGAATGTACCAATTTCGAGCGATTTTCCTTGAATGTGATCTGGACGGGTAATAATTTCAAGCCAGTTCATCTGGTGATGTAAGCGTGTCTCGCGATGACCATGTTCATTGAAAATCAATCAATTCAAAAAGTGCCAACTCTAACCGGCATGTGCAAATTTACTTTAACTATATATGAGCACATGTTAAGGGTGAGTCTTTCTGAAAAAAACACAAAACTCTCAAAGTGTTAACAAAATATGTTTTCATAATCATAAACACTTTGAGAGATTTTCAAAAGGTTTGGTTTATGGCATCAATAGGATAGTCATGGAGTTATAAGGTGACTAAGGTTAGGAATAACCGTCCTATGATCCGCTAGAGCCGGAGGGATCTACCCAAGGACAATACCAATAGTTTAGAACTAGAAAGTCCTAGGTATGATTGAAAAAGGAGAAATGAAATGAACGGAGAAAGAAGGGGTTGAAGAATTAAAAAGAAAAGTAAAGAAAAGGGTGAAAATAAATAACCCTCCATTTGTTCAACCTTAAGGCAGACACCGGGTTCAATTCATAATCTACTGGTTGATGGGCATCACCGGTATTGAAGATAAAAGACGTCATGGACCCAGTGACGCACTGCACTAACCTTCTAGCCACTCAGGTGTCTCTCAAAAGACACTTGTTTCATTTCACACGGAGAACCCTTCATCATCTATCGACCTCTCACTATGAGATGTGTTGATATTGAAAAGGAGGCACTCTGCTCTATGCCTCCGATGACCAAACAAATGTGCACTAATAGAGTCTAGAGCCATGAGATTCATCAAAGATCTCTTAGGAACACTTAGTATTACACTGTTGTTCTACATCATGGGCAGCAGTTGTAAAATTAAGAAGAGTCCTTCGCAGATCTTAGCAATCTACCGAGAACATTCTTGAGAGAACTCACAATTGTGATTCTCAGTGATAGAATGGAAATCCTGCCAGGGTCAACATCAAACAGCCCTGACAGCAGGTCACTTCGGTAACTCCTTGTGGGTTACGCTTAGTGTTTGCTCCAAAACGGTCTACAGTCGTGGGGTGATCTCCAGCGACTCACTGAATCGTGGGTGCACTTCGGTGTGTCCGTGTAAGCCCTTTCAGGGGTATCCGATTCAGAACGGCCTGGGTAAAGATTAGAGAAAGTCTTCACACTATGCTGTTGACGATCTCAAAGTCTGAACCCGTAAGTGCCGGTTGGTTCGTGATGTACCTGCGGAGGAGCTTGAAGACCTGGAGTTCAACCACCATCAAGATTCCATCATGCTCATATCCTAAAGATGTGTTCTTACAAAGACTCAGAAATAACAAAAGTTCAACAAATGTCAAAGAAAAGTCAAAGTTCAAGCACTACAACATTTCACAAGTCAAAGATTGAAGATGTGAGAACCAGTTGCAGAACTAAAGTCCAAAAGACATATGAGCATGGTGGAAAAGACGTGAAGACACCAGAAGCAGAGACCATTGGAGAACGGCAGATCAGTACCATATCATATCAAAATGTGTCAAGAACGAAAGAACAAAGATTATGAAGACGTCAGAAGCCAACAAAGCAAAGATGACGTCAAGCAACCAAGATGTCCATGACTTAGGGGGAGATTGTTGGGAACGCATTTCACACAAATACAAGTCTTGGCCATTTGCGATAATAGGTTGCTTTATATGGGCTATATGTTTAAGTAAAGTCCACGGTCCATTAATAGTCCATGGACCGTGGTATCCAATGTAAAACCTTCTAGAAGCTAAGCACATGTAAGATGCCCTAATCCCACGCCTATAAATAGAAGGCTTGGGGCATCATTTCTATTGTTGGTTTTCATTCTATGTGCGTAAGCTCTGTCCAAGTGTTTAGTGAATGTTAATCATCCGAGTTCTCTTCTTCTAATCTCTTCTCTTAATCTCTCGTTGTTATTTAATTATTGTGCTATCGTTATTTAGTTTAAACGTAGCTTAGTTGTGATTGTGTACGTGGTAATTAGTAGACTAGATCTAGTGTTACGTTAATTATAGGGACCATCAGTTTTTTCAGGAGACCTCACTCGAGTTGTACTAGAGGCATTGAAGTGTTGCTAGACGCTAACCGATGTGATTACACTATTAAAATATGTCCAAGTGGGAGCTGTTAGTTTTGTGGACATAATTTTGTAGTCGTATGTTAGGATCGAAATCGAGACCACGGGATTGCACACTTTACGTATGAGAATTAAAGAATAATAATTATATATGTTATATTTAATTATTTATTACACAAATATGTAACGACCGTTAGTATTTAACGGATAATAACTAACGACCGTTAACTAATAAAAGGAAAGAATTATAGAGTAAATAATTAGATAGTCGAGAAGGTTTTGGATCCCTCTTTGGGATGCTTGGCCGATCGGTGGGGGATTGGGTTTGCCTAATCCTACACCAACTTGTCCTCCAAGTTACTTACACTATATAAACAAATCAAGGGTCATTGGTTTTACATCTCTTGTACACACAATTATCCCTAAAATTGTTTTCTTGTTTTCTTTCTTTTGGTTCGATCAAAACAAACACCCTCTTAGGGATTCGATCGATTTTTTATGATCAAAACAAAGTGTTTGGTTTTTATTTGTGTTAGTTTACTAGCATAACTTTAATTTGTTATAGTACGTGTGTACAATAACGTGGTACAATCACACTATTGATTGTATCTTGGATTGAATTGCAAAAACGGTAAAGGGCAATTCGTGTCATCCTTATAAACCCTAATTAGGTGTGACAAATGGTAATTTTCTATTTTAATAATAATAATAATAATTTATCAGAAAATGCCTTATTTATTTTCTGACACCTGTTAATGAGGGATTATCTCATTTAATTATGTTATCACACTACGATAACTCAAAAACATTGATACGTGATACAATACATTGGAACGAGCTCACACACGGACCACGAATATCGTTTAAACTAATTATAAACTAAACGGATCTATACTACTATTCCTAGCCTAACAATTTGGCCTGTTACTATTCATGGTCCAACCCAAAGTTTAAATCTATATATTTCATTCATTTCATGCGATTTGAACACACTTTACTTGACACCGATATCTTTTAAATTCGACACATAACATATACAAGTTTTTACACATCTCGAATCTCCATACTACAAATAATCAAGTTCGACAAATCTCATTTCGTAAGTCGAAGGTTTAAGCCATGAACGAGACACAAAGTGAAACGCATCCGAGACATATACAAGTTCAACTAATATTAATCCCTTTTTATTAAACTCGATCAAACTTAAATTGCATCTATACATTTTATCTTTCCAGTCGAATATGAGTTCATATCATTGTTTTCTCATCATTTCCAACGTTTGGTCACGTTAGAAATCATTTTAGACCATTGGCTAGTCGACACAAGCATATATATACTCTGTTTGATCATAACCGAACCAACACTTGAACCCCTCCCCCCCCCCCCCTCCTTAACTCCATATACTCGAGTACTAACCTCATCTTATCCTAAGAATATCTCACAAATCTCTGCTAGAGGAATATATTCCCACAACTTGATCAATATAAAACTATATAACCTTATGTACATGCATATATATACTCGACATACACATACACTTGCTCATTCACTCTTAAACACACTCACACATTTTCTTTGATCCTCTTTTCTCACTGCCGAGAGTACTCAAGGAAGCCAGAAGCTTTTCTCCTTTGATCAAACCAATTCCAAGTTGTATACTCTTCATTCAAACCCTTTTGTGATCATACAAACAAGTAAAGTGCATCATACTCGATTCTAAGTCATTTTAAACGCATAACTCACCACCTAAAGTGTTGTAATTCAACTCTAATTCATTTCCTACTCGTATATATCAATTTCAATACATCATGCATCGTATTATGTTTTATTCGAATGTATATTTACTTTTATACATTTATATGTTTTCTATTTATTTATTTTACGTACATAATCATTGACCTCCTTCATGGATGGCTAGATATACGATATACACCTCTATTCGACACTTATATAATCATTTTATTGCTTATCGAACTTCATTTTGATCATTCATTATATCGTATATAACATATCACAAATACATGTCATTTTTATATTTTGTACCATGTGATACTCAACTTAGAAATAGCCTCGTTAAAACCAATTCATACACACGACATGTCCATTTTATTACACGACCTATTTCTCAGCAAGACCATCTAATAAATTGTTGTTATTAGTTTCCCTTAATAAGCTCATATAAGCCCTTTTTAAGCCCCAAACCTATCGCTACTTAAACAGTTCTGAAATCCTTTATAATTGTCGATTGGGCTTTAATCGAATAAGCAGCCCAATAAGCACTTGCGATAAGCAGTGCTTATAAGCTTTTTGAACATGTTTTTAATACCATTTAATAAGCCCAAAACCCCTATAAACCCAACGGATCATAAAACGTTAATGGGCTTTGGTTAAATTCGTTAAAAGCCCATTAAGCACAAAATAAGCCATTTTTGATAATAAGCAGTTTATTAAGACTCCAATAAGCTTTTTAAAGCTACTGGAACTTTCGGAAAATTTATTACATCATTTTTGTGAAAATTGGACTAAATTTGCAAACATTGTTACTATTCGGGTTAATTATGTCAATTCCGTATAATTGTGTTCCAAATTGTAAATCTCATAACTTAAGGGTAAAAATGGTTCAACCAGTAAACAGGAAGTATAATATGTCATTTTGGAAACTTTTTGGACTAAATATGTAACATATAACTAACGGAGGACTAACGGTGCAAAACTTACACCGTTAGGGTAGAAAGTGTAATTTCTGTGAAAATACAAGGACCGAACAAGTAACATTTATCCATTTTCATTCTATTTCATGTTTTACTCATTTCCATTTAAATATGTGCATTTTGTCATTCGTTTCAATATATTATTGTCGTTACGTTTATATTTATATATCGAACTTTTAACGATTTGCTTAACGTATTATTCAACGACATTCGAGGAAACGATAATTATGGAATCAATAACATAAAAACAAGATAATATTATGTATAATATTATTTTTAAACTTTAAGCATTTTAAGCATAACAAACACACATATCACAAACCAAATCGTTATCCGTTACTCAGTTTCACACTCATTATTCGTGTTGAACCAAAACTGTCAAAATCTCAGACTTCATTATTAATTCAGGTCGTGTGTTGGAGCCGTTCCCATAACTTACTTGATTTCATATTTTCACCTTGCCAGTTACACTCAAGGTGAGTCATAGCCCCACTATTACTTTATTACTCATTTTAAACTACTTGGGGTGAGAAACATGCTTACTTTTCTGGACTATTTAAACAATGCTTTTGTTTGACAAAACTAATACCTGTTGGCCTAAGTACCATATTCATTGCCCCGATTCATGTACCGTTAATTCCTGCTGGAAGCACGAGTGATATAAATAGATCTATTGAGGGTGACACCTCCATCCGTGTTGAGATACAATAGTCCGGATAGGACAAACGGATGTATACCATGTCGAATTACAAGTGACTAGAAATAGAACACTTGCCAGGCTTTATATTTTTACATGCACACATCGCATGCACACTGTCATAGCTTTGGTAGCATGAAACTTAGAGCCGAGTAATAGCACTTTCGTATAACATTTCGCGCTTTGAAATGTTAACTCATAAACTTACTAGTCCAACTTTACTGATTTATGTAAACCTATGAACTCACCAGCTTTTAGCTGACTTTTAGCATGTTTTTCTCAGGTGTTTAATTGTTAACATATGATGATGCAAGGCAGTGCATGGCATGGGCATAGGCACAGTTTTGGAGTGTACACACAACACTCATGACCAGAGTTTTTGTACTATGGGACAACTAATAAACTATTATGGGCCTTGTTTTCCGCATTTCAATTATGTAAAACTTATGTTTTAACTGATGAAGCTTTTAAAACGGATTTGATAAATTTGTTCTCTATTACTTATGTTATGATCCAAATAGGTAACACCCCAGATATTATTTCCGCTGCGATCTGATTTGGGGGTGTTACATTAGGGTTCTTGATCATTGTATTGAAGAATTGATTCTTGTTTGGCTTGAATCAAAATGTACGCTTACTATTTAATTTGGTTAATTAATTTACATGTTATATGATCTACTCGCTTCCGCATGTTTACTTTGATGTTATTGTTTAATTATGATTGTCATGTATTAAAATTTCAACAAGTTGTACAACAGATGGAATAAGTTCTTTGGCCTCTGCTTTCTTGAAGTCAGAGTAGTTTATAGATCATTACAGTGGATAGTAACTTGTAACTTGGAGTTTAACTGGTGTGACTGTACTTATTTGAGCCTCATATGCTTTTTCAGTTTGGCTTTGGGAGGAAATTGGTAAGCTATGTTAGCTCAGTAAGAGGTCTAATTCAGTAAAATGTACCATAAAGTAGGGCTATCCATTGTGAAGGGTAAATGGTCTGGGTGAATAGTGAATAGTGTATGTTGGGTGGAATAGAGTGTGTGTGTAAGATAAACCTTCTTAGTCCACCCTATACACTGTCAAAGGAGGATATGATGGGTCTAATTGAAGGTGTGTGTTCCCTACCTAGTGATGCCCAGCCTTTTTGTCCTTAGATCAATCCAGTAAGGATGTAGCTGCTTAGTTGATTCTAGGGGTGAAAGGCTATGAAATGTAGCTAGGTAGGTATAACCCCTCTTTTAGTGTGAATGGGGGCTATATCTTGCTTTATGATGCCTACTCAATCTCAACTCAAACTATTGTTGATGAGGGTTGAATGGTTTGAGTTTGAAAATGTAGTCAAGAGGATATGGTCTTTTGGTGCATTAAAAGGTGAATATGTGAGCTACATTTTGTCTAAAACTGCAAGCTGGTGTTTGGCTTTAGTAGCAAACTTCTATGTTCTAGTTCTGTCCGAGATAGTTTCTTGTACCCGAGATATCTTTCATGTATTGTCAGTCATGTATTTCGTTTGATAGCATAAAAGAGAATAGGCATGTCTATTCCTTTTGCTTAATTGATGTAAGTTGTCATTGATTATTAATATACAAGTTCACCTTTGCACAAAAGAAAGTTCTAGAATTATGAAAGTTTTATAAGAAAAAAAAAATACTTGGTAAATCAAATATACAAATAAAAGGATCATTTCATCACTTGTAAAGCTAAAAGTTTAAGGAGTGAATTATCATATTGAGAAAGTGATAAATAAAAAAGAAAAACAAAAAAACTACAAAACAAAACGCCGAACCCTTGACCGTAAATTTTAAGACCAACACCCCTTGCCAACTTGGCTACTTCAATCAATGCCAAAACTAAAAAATATAAAAATGTTCATCAACAATGTTCCTTATAGCAACTTTCTAAATATCTTTATTCTTCCAATTGCTAGAGTATTGTTGAATCTTCCAAAGTCCTTAGCTAGGTGGCCTCAAAACACGCGGGGTCGTGATTTTAATGTAAGGTAGTGAATGTGCCGACGTCTATTATTCAATAAACAAGTACATAATATAGAGAATATTAGACTATTCTAGAAATGGGCTTGAGCCCATGATACATATCGACCCATCATACTATCGACTAACAATTAAGTTTATTGCATGAGCTTTGACAATCTCCTTGTCCTAACAGAATGTTTTGCTAACATGAGTTTATTTTGTATGCTCAGACCCACCTAAACTTTGCCCCAAAATAAACCAAACATTCGTAAACATCATACATGTGGAAAACCAGAAGGGGCTGAATAATTTAAGCCTTTAAAATCTTAGTTTCGAAACTTATTGTGAACTCAAGCAATGATAATACGTAAAAGTAAATGAAATGAAAGACAAGAAAGTAATAGAATTATCAAACCAAATACAAAGAGATTTATCGTGGTTTGGTAATAAAGGTCATATTGCCTTACTCCACTTCTCGAGTTTTCAACTCAAGTCAACAAGCTCCTTTCTTGACGGAGAAAACCATACAACGTCGATTAAACTTTGACCAATACAAAACTAAATATTGAGTCCTAGTCTAAGTAGAACCAACATCTCTCTTTATGTATTTTGAGGAATAAAATACTAACCTAACTCTCTATGTTGTTGGTTGAATGGTCAAGTTTTTTTTAGGGGGGGGGGGGGGGGTGATCATGGAAATGTAGTAATGAGGTTATTATGGTCTTGGTACTTATATGGGTGAATTCAAGTAATTTATGTTGCTGCAACAATGGAGGAATTGAAGCAGCTGATAGAATGTCTGATGAGATATGCTAAGTTAGTATGCATCTGATATTGGATACTGATGTCTAAGATCGTTTCTTTTGTACCTGATATCGGATAGGACTATATTGAATGTTTTGTTTCCTGAATGAGGTTTGTCTAATTTAGTGAATTGTTAAAGGCGTGTTTAGTAATGGAAAACTCCTCTGTTTTTCAGAAAGATTTTCCTAGAAAACCTAAGAAAATAGAAAACATGTTCAAATTGGGTTTTTTCCAAAAGTTTTATTGGAAAGATGGAAAACCTGTTTTCTAAGTTTATAACTAAGTTTTAGAAAACTCCTTTTATGAGTTCTCCATAAGTTTCACATTTTAGAAAACCCCATCTAAACACGTTTTCAAGTGTTCTCTAGAGAAATAATAGCTCTCCAATTCTTAAGAAATTGAAAAATGAAAACTAAGAAAATTTTTCCATTACTAAACGCAACCTAAGCAACCTAAGTATCTTGTAATTTGTTTGGTATTAATATAAATATATTCACTCTTTTACAACAAAAAAACTCTTTATGTTTGGTGTATGATTGTGTTTATGAACTTTGAAGTATGTTTATGGAATACCTAGTATCATTTTTTACTTTTTGTAATATTTATCTAGACATGAAAAAAGACCTTTCATCTACTTCAACTTTAAAAAGCTTCAGATATACCTCTTCACCTGCATACATAGTCACATGTCAACTTTTATGTGGAGTAGTTGGGAGGATTTTGGAGGAATGAATAGCAATGCTCTTTCAACAAATATAAAACATCAAAAATGCTAGAACCTTATACAAATTCTTCCTACAAAACATCCTACTCACAGGATCATTACAAATGTCAGAACGGACGGTTTGGATGTAGAAATAAAATGAGTGGAAAAAAATTATATAATATTATTGTGTGTATAAGAAGATTTGTAGGATAAAATGTTAGTAGGTTGTAGCAAAGCTCATAAAACATTTGAAAACCAAACAACATCTCCAAAAAACCTAATGATTATAGGGTCTAAAAAATACCCAATTCAGACCCAATCTAGGTTCTTCTGATCGCTTATTCGGGTTACCCAATTTTGATTCAGATACAAGGTTGACTTTTTTTTTTTGGCCCACTTAAACTAAATTGACTTTTTAAAAACCATTTATGGGACCCGAAATTCTTGGGTCAATTCTACACAAATGTTCAAAAACAAGATCATTCCAACATGGGTTTTCCCTCCATGCTGTTGCAATCAAAACAGGTTTCAAATCCAACCTTATAATCTCAAACCATATACTAAACATGTACGCCAAATGCGGTCATATCGAATATGCACGCCAAGTGTTCGATGAAATGCCTCAACGAAACGTAGTAACTTGGTCTGCTATGATTTCTGGGTATGAGCAGGCGGGGATGGCGTTAAAGGCGGTTGAAATGTTTAGTAGGATGGAAGTTGCTCAGGCGAATGAGTTTGTTTTTGCGAGTGTTGTTAGTGCTTGTGCTAGGATGTTGGGGGTTAGTGTGGGTAAGAGGATTCATGCGCAGGCGGTTGTGCTTGGGTATGGTGGCGTTTCGTTTGTTTCTAACTCGCTTGTGTCCATGTATATGAAATGCAGGAGGTGTAGTGATGCTTTGGCGGTTTTTATGAGGTGTGGTGAACCGAATGATGTTGCGTATAATGCTGTGATTAACGGGTTGGTTGAGAATGGAGAAGTTGATAAGGCGTATGAGATGTTTAGACGTATGTGTCGGCATGGTCTTGTTCCGAATCGGTTTAGTTTGGCGGGCTTGTTAGGAAAGTGTACTGCACCGAATGATTTATGGGTTGGGATGGAATTGCATTGTCTAGCGATCAAACTAAATCTTGATAGCATAGCTTTTGTTGGCAATGTGTTGATAACGATGTACTCAAAGTTTAGTTTACTTGAAGAAGCCGAGAAAATCTTCTGGTCGACTAAGGAGAAAGATATGATTTCATGGAATACATTCATCACTGCGTGTTGTCATGCTCTTGATTACACCAAAGGTATAAACGTCTTTTACGAGATGTTAAGAACACATAATTCAACCCCTGATGACTTTACATACACGAGTGCCTTAAGTGCTTGTTCGGGTCTTGCTTCATCTCTTTTAGGGAGGCAAATTCATGGTTATTTAATTAGAACAAGATTGAACTATGACACGGGTGTTGCTAATGCACTTGTGAACATGTATGCAAAATGTGGTTCTATTAAACACGCGGTTACTATTTTTAACCAAACGAGATTCCATAATCTTTTATCATGGAATACCCTCATGGCAGGATTTGCTAATCACGGATTAGGAAAACAAGCGATTGCATTATTTAACCAAATGAAGTTATTACACGTAAAACCTGATTCAGTCACATTTATTGCACTTTTATCCGCTTTAAATCACACGGGTGGTTTGGTCAATGAGGGTAAATTCTACTTTAGCACGATGCAAGAAACTTACAGAATTACACCCAACGTTGAACATGTTGCTTGCATAGTTGACTTATTAGGCCGAGCTCGAAGAGTAAAAGAGGCAGAAGAGTATATGGAAAAGTATTATTTTGAAAAAGATCCTGTTGTTCTCGGGTGCTTACTGTCTGCTTGTCGGGTGCACAGTGAGCTTGATATAGGCAAGCGCACGGCTGAGCGATTCTCAAAGATTAAAAAAGTTTCTACTTCACCTTATGTGTTGTTGTCTAATTTATATGCTTCAGAGAGTATGTGGGATGGCGTAGCAGAGACAAGAAAAGAATTAAAGGATAGTCTAATCAAGAAGGAACCGGGCCATAGTTTGATTGAAGTTCAAGGGGTTGTGGAAAAGTTTACTGTTGGTAGAATTTTGCATTCGAAAATAGATGAGATTGTGGGTGTGCTTAAAGTTTTAAGCTTTATGGAAAACGAGTTTTCATGGGGTTACTAGTATTTTTATCAGTACACAGGTACTTGATTTTGTCTCAAAGTTTAAATATTCTAGCTGAGTAGTGTTTTTGACCGGTTTTGAGTTAGATTTATAAAGGTAGTGTGATAGCATCTTCATTGCTCATATTTGTTGGTTGAGTATAACGTTTCTAAAGAAGTAACTGTCAACTGATCTAGCATGTCTTACACAGTCACACTTAATTACCTATATATTATGGCGCAAGCAAAACGTCGCCGTTTTGTCTCGCCCATATTAGTTAGCCCAGAAATTTTCGGTAGGGTCGTCCAGCTCAATAACTGTTAGCTCGTTTTCTTTTTTTTTTAAATAAAACTTATACGAAGACAGACACGTTGCCTGGGTACCTCGATATCAAAAGTTTCCAACCCTTTCTTGAACCGACGTTACTTCTCCTATACGTTTCCGATATGTTAATGTTTTGTTACTGTTTATATCCTTGAGAGATTTTGTAGGTAGGCGTTAACCGGTTGTGTGTAAATATTTGAACCTTATGCTTTTGCCTTTACTACTTTCTTGTGTTACTTGGTTTCCTAGGCAACTGTTTTGATTTCTGCTATTGTTGGTTGACATTGTTTCTTGCTTATGATGATGAAGTTGCGACATGTAGTGTTTTTTTTAGATTGCCTTTGTGTTTCGATTTTATTTTCAGAACCTTACTAGCATGACTTGCATTTGGTATACGTTGCACGCCTTTTAGTTTTTAGCTATTAACTGTTGTCCAAAACCTGTACGCTTTTTTTGGCCACTGTTATGTTATCTGTCCTTTAAGACATGAAAACGAAAAGGAACATGAACCTGCTCCATAGGTTGGGTGTAATAACAGAAGTGCTATTCCAAATGTACTGCATACACCGGTTGATGGTGCGTGCATGGCTGACGGTTTTTCTTATCGATCTGAAAACATTGGCAAGGCTTTTGAGACTTCCAACACTGTGTCGTCATCTGCAAAAGGCAAAAGGAAATTGGATGCTAATATGGAGCATGTATTTGTGCCACCCTTTATCTCTAAGAAGCTATGTATAAACAAACCTGCAGCCACCCGTATGACCGATAATATTTCCCGACAATCTTTAAATAATAAAAGTCCTATTCAGTCCGTCGAAACTGTGTCGCTCTTTAGTCAAGGGAAAAGAAGATGGCCCGACATGAATGAATCCCAGCTTTCTGATGGCCGCATTCCGAAGAAATTGTGTATAAATCAGAAAGGTATTGGTGGGAACAGCAGTTACACTGATCGCACTGACGGTTCTAACCTGTCTACGGCTATGCCAAGTGGTCAAGGAGACTCTACATCAAAGGTTCCTGTGGTTGGTACTACTGCAGTTCATACTCATGACATTATGCATACGTGTTTGTTTCCATTATGATTCGAATTTTTTTTATCAAGCACACATGTATCTGTTAATATGTGTCACCTAACTTTTATTGCTGTGATGCAGACAAGGATTGCTCGGACTTGCAGAGTTATAACAGCCGCAGCGGTTTTCCTATATGCACACCTGTCTCTGTGCCTAGAAATTCATGTGGTAACAGCAGCGATGAGCTGGTGACACTCGGCAACATTATTCAAACTAATCCTATGACTAAGGATGTATCAAAAGGCGTTTCAGCAGCTAGGAATTTGAACACCACGCCTACTTGCCGTGTTAGTCCAGGTCATGCCTTTCATTTATTTAAGGGTTTTAAAATTGTTATTCTTGTCACACGCGTGCAAGTTTATGTTCTGTAACTGCTTCATATTTGTTAAGCTGGTGGGTATAAATAGAACTGTGTTTAGAATTGGGTTGTTTCACTGACAGTTGTTACCATTTTAGGTGTCAGGGGACAGGTAGCAGTACACGCTTGCGGTTCACATGGAATCAGTAGATGTGCAACTGCAACCCCACCAGGTCTTTGAAACACTTACTTCTATTGTGGTTCGGAAAATGCATTCCAATACTCACTTATTAGTGTTTTTGCTTTGCTTTTTTATACATGTCCTCTACTCCTCTATTAAATGTAAATACACGGTAGCATCACACGAGAACAGTAGACGCACACGTGCAGGTTCACAAGCTTATTCGCCAACTGATTTATGACAATTTTATTGATAATATGTTGCAGGACTCTTTGTTTCCTTTTAGATTGTATCACACAATTTGCAATAGTTATGAACTTAAATATCAATTTGCAATAGTTATGAACAACAATTTGAAAGATCTTGTTTCATAAGCCCTCTACATAGAACAACCAATGCTATATCAAAACTCAGTGTGTTGAACCTTATCAAGTTTTAAGGTTTTTAGGGATAGAAAACAATGTGCACCCAGGAGCAACGGTTAAAGATCAACTGAATAATGTTTAAAAATAATTTTTTAATTTATGAACAAGGTCACAACATGCTTAATACAAAGTGAAACCAAAAGAACATGCTCAGTAGCGAAATACCGAAAAGCCCAACTGAACATGACAATATAGGTTCCATACAAGTGTCCACAGTTTTTTTTTTTTTTTTCTCGGTTTTAAAATTTAAATTGGTGAAACCAAAATCGTATTAAAACATGGCATGATGGCAGTATCATAACAATTTTATAAAGAATAAGATGATAAATGTTGCAATGGCCCAATGCTTTTAAAGCTTTACATGTATCATTGGGTATTTGGGTTTTTCTTACTTTTGGCCCACTCAAAAAATTTCTGAACCCATCATATCACATGTATACTTTCTGAAATCTGAAACGATTTACAATGTGATATTGTGATCATATCAAAGGTAACTTTTTTTTTTGAACGGCAACTTTTATAAATGAAAACTAGCAAGGAGCTAGAAAAGTTACAAAGAAAGCGAGTAAGGGTGTTGAAGCCAACTATCCCAACTAAAATTACTTTTACATCTAGCTTGAATCCAAATAAATGAACGAGTAACTATGTCATCGAAAAGGACATTCCTTCGAGGCTTCTGAGTCGAAAAAATAAATTGATTACGAAAATTCCATATACTCCACCAGGCGACCAAGAAAATACCTTCAAGAAGAATTTTGAGTTTGGACTCCAATCGAATCGAATTAAACCAAGCTAGCCATTCCGCATAAGAACCAACTTGCATCCAAGAAATATTCCACCACTGACAAATAAGACGACTAACATCCCGGGCAACTTCACATAAGAAAAACAGGTGGGATAAATCTTCAATCTCCGTCTCACAAACTGGGCAGCAATTATGATGAATAAAAATACCTCTTCGAGCCAGATTATCCCTAGTAGGAAGACGGTCATGACGAAGTTTTCATGCAAAAATGTTAACTTTGATAGGAATTAGTTTTACCCATCTGTTAGCAACTAGATCTTTAGGAAAGAACACCTCGTCAATGAGGTTTCGAGCATCTTTCACGCAAAACCTCCCTTCTCCATTTAAATCCCATATCCAACGATCATCGACATTAGAAAGCAGATAATAAAACTGTGCACGTACGGGGTTTGAGCAGATAATAAAACGGGTAATAATATTTCAATAACTTTGTTTGATGTTAAATATTGTGACAATTGATAAATTCATGATTTTATGATGTTTAAGGTTTTTCTATAAAATTATATTAATTTGTTAATATTTATATAGTTATAATATATGTAGCACATAATGACCTTGAAAAAATAACCCCAACAAAATGTAGCAGGGACAGCCTTCTCGCAGTCGCATTAAGGAAAATTTTCTTGAAACTCTTTACTCCTTCACCCGTAGCAAGTACTCATTTTATTTGTCGTTATATGTAGAATTTCGTCTATTTATTTTCATCTCACAGTAACGTGTGAGAACGTGTCTTAATTTTGATATTTATATTCATGTTAATAATAATTTAATCTAATTTATAAACCTGTTCGCGGGTTAAACTTATAAAGAGGATTAACCTGAGTCGTTATTGAATGCGGTAGTTAAAAAAGAATATTTTTTCAAGATATCCTTACTTAATCTCATAATCAGTAATAACATGAGTTCGTTAACATATAAATTCTGTTATATGATTCTTGATTTGAATCCAGATTCATGTCATATGAATCCAGATTCATGTCATATCAGTGTCCGCATAGTTAGGTTGTTAAACATATATCTAGAATCTTTTGTTTATAAAAGGGGTAAATGTTAAAAAAAGTACGCAAGTTTACGTAAAACATGGTTTGACGTAGTTAACAAAAAACCTTCCCAATTTTTTTATGTAAACTCAAGAATACCCCTTTAAAAACGCAACATGTGACCCACCAAGCCAGTTACAGGTTTTTTTTTACCAATTGGACTAGTTTACCCTTTTCCCTACAAACCCATAAACCACCTCACAAATCAACACTTTCTGGGTTTGATTTTCATGAAGATCAACAACAACACAACACTAATAACAATCCCAACAACCATAAACCCACCTCATAAAATTTTTCCACAGTGAAGATCAACAACAATCCCAACAACCATCGATAGTGAAGAACAATCCCAACAACCATCGATAGTGAAGATCAAGAACAATCCCAACAACCATCGACTGATATAAATGGTGTTTGGATCTTGATCTGTTGTTGGGTTTTTGATGTTCTGTGCTCATGATTTAAATGGAAAGAGACTAATTATGGGTCAATTGATGTTGGGTTTTTGCTACTGGATTCGACAGATCAATTGATGTTTCTGGATTCGAGGGTTTTTGCTACTGGATTCGACATATCAATTGATGTTTCTGGATTCGAGGCCTAGCATTAACCAAGTTTTTTTGGGTTTTTGCTACTTAAGATTGTTTCTGGATTCGAGGCCTACCACTGGTTTACAACCAATATTGGTTTGTTGGTTTTTATGATATTGGTTTTTGGTTTTTGGTTGGTGTCATTTGTGGTGGTTTTTGGGTGTATACCACTGGTAGTGGTGGTGTTCCTGTGGTGGGTTTTTGGTTTTTGGAAAAGATGCCCAGGTGGTTAGCTACTTTCTCTAGAGTGGAATTTGGGTTAGCTAGAATAACATTTTTTTTTAGTCCTATTCATTATCATTATGTTACATTCATATAGCTTAGGAATTTAAACCATTGATATGTTTGAAGAAGCTTACTCACTGCAAGCTCTATAATAGAATCGACTGTGAACTAGCTCCTTTTTATTTTACTTTAAATCTTTGGTTATTACTGTATAATTTTAGCTTGTTGAGTAAACCATTTGCTGGATCATATATAAAGACAGTTGTCCATTAATTGATACTTTGAGTAACATGAGTTACTATAGAATTGAAGAAGTTACTAATTTTGGAGAATATAATGTCATAATTTCCACGTTAAAAACAAAATTTGAAAGTAGAGTTAATTGTTAGAAATGCTTTAATAGCTTTTTCCAAATGCATAAAGAAGAAGAAGATGGAAAAGGGTAAATTGGGGGTAGGGAAAAGGGTAAATGTGGAAAATTAAAAAAAAAAAAAAAAAAAAAAACCCTGCTGAGGTGGCGAAAACCTACTGCCCAGGTAAAATAATGCGTTTTTAAAGGGGTATTCGAGAGTTTACATAAAAAATTGGGAAGGTTTTTTGTTGATTACGTCAAACCATGTTTTACGTAAAGTTGCGTACTTTTTTTTAACATTTACCCCTTTATAAAATTAAGTGGTGGCATGGAAAAATGCATGGTTTTATTAGGAATTTATATTCTTTCTTTTGTGATGATACAACCATATACGTCTCAGTATTTTAGCCAACTCCTTTCCATATATTCTTTGGTCATTGTATGGCAAAGATATATATTCCACTTTTAAATGTTTACTAGGATATAAATAAATGTTGTCATGTTTTAGCCAACTCCTTTTCATATATTCTTTGGTCATTGTATGGGAAAGATATATATTCCACTTTTAAATATTTACTAGGATATAAATAAAGGTTGTCATCTACAAAGTGAGACGATTGTTTTTTTTGAGTATTTGACTTTAATAAAAAGAACAGAGTGTTTACCTCTTTTTCCAAACAATCTCGTTGATTTATTTCTTCCTATTATTGTGTGTTGATCTCTGTTTTTCAATTGCATCATTAAGTATATCATTTTTAATTATTTTACCAAAAAAAAAAAAAATATATATCGTCTATTTATTTTCATCTCACAGTAAAGTGTAGGGTCATTCATTCATTTTGATATTTATATTTCTTTTAATAATAATAATTTAATCTGATGTTTAAACCGTGCATGAGTAAACTTATAAAAGAGAAATAATGAGTCGTTATTGAATGAATTCCGTTCTATGATTCTTGATTTGAATCCGGATTCATGATATCAACGCCCGCATAGTTAGGTTGTTAAACATATATAGTATATACAATTAAGTAAATCATTTTTAATTATCCTCAAACATGCAATCCTTAAAAAAAAAAAAAAAAAAAAAAAAAAAGCAAACTACGCCTTGTTTTGATAATAAAAAAATTGCTCATCAAGTTGGTTTGTTCTCCCGAAAGGTGGCGTAAAATCTTTTTTAGCATTTTTTATTACAGTAATACCTTTTGTTTTTCGTTCGTGAAATCTTTTCATAACATTTTTTTTTCTTCTTATTATCAAAAATCATTTTACATTTTATGTATAAAAAAATTTACGTGCTCATTTCACTATCTACTTTTCGCATTGTACGTCAAAACCTGGCCCAATACGTCTATTTAATCGATCTCATTTTCTGTCTCTTTAATACTCGTAATTGATGATTAACTGATACCCAAATTTGTCTGACGTCAATTTATTACGTATTTATGTCGATCATGTGGATTTTTGTTGTTTAAGTATCCAGTGTAATTTGTTTATCTATAGATATGGAAAAAAGTATCGGTTTCTACTTTTTTACTACTAATATGTAAATCGAGTAAAATTGGATGTTCTTTTCATAAACATGTTTAAGTAAAAAGAAAGTCTACCAACAGTTGCAGATTGTATGTGCCTATTGACAAGAACCATATATTCTGATGTGTTATTTGTCAAGTTTTCATACTACATTTTCAATTATATATTAATGTTTCCAAACTAAAAATCATTATTTCTATGTATATACATGATTTCAACATATTTAAATTCAAAATCCTTTATTATTAGTATTATTATTTTTTTTTTTTGAAAAGCTAATATATTAAAACAAGGCTCAAAGAAGGAAACCTAAAAAGAGTACAACCAAATACAAATACAAGGAGAAACCAAGAAATACAAGAAAAACACTAAACCAGGAAAGCCCAAAAGAACACAAACGAGACTAGCTAAGAAACAGGTCAAAAGGTCTCGAAATCCAATTGTTCCAGTTTGCATCAGGAGCTTTTAGATGAACCGACAACCACGTTTTCGTCATCCTTTGAATAGAAGGAAAAATATCCTCATCGATGATCTTAGAGACCGTGTCTGACTCTGCATGAGACACCCTGTTTCTCCACTTCCAAATACCCCAAATCTCACAGTGCAACACACCATTCGAGACTCTATTAGTGCGAGGGCAACCAGAAGATTTGACATTCCCCTTGACAATATCCTCGTTAGAAAACGAAGGGAAAATCCTTTATTAAATGAAATCCATAGAAACCGACCAAACAATAATCAAGTATGTCATAAAAGAAATTGGTCTCATTCTTTTGCAGGATTGTCTAACAAGTGCCCACAGGGCATCGCTTAAGGTGCAATAATTCATGCCGAACTTTACTTTTAAATCAAAAAATGCATTTAGCACACATTAATTGATCTTATAAATTACCTTAATTAGGATTTCATAACTAATAAACTTCTAAGTTTTCTTATATAGTCATCTAAACTAGGGCACTGGTTAGACAAACTCTTCTTTTGCAGGAGTCTAAGAGCCCTCGGTACCATGACCTTGCTCTTGCGTTATGCTTATGTGGCATATCCTTAACGCGCGTTGCCCTCCAAGTTATGATACCGTGACTTTGAGTTAAGGGCAAGCGTTGCCCTCCAAGTTACCACGGTAACATTGAGTTAAGATGCAACATGAATAAAAAAAAAAAAAAAAAGTGAGGCCCAAAATGTTCAGTTATAGTTGAGTTATGATAAGGGGTGTTTTTTTGTAAGTTAAGATTAAAATGTTAAAGCTGATGAGGCGCTGAGTTATGACATGACCCAAGTTATGATACCGAGTTGCTATTTCTGTTAATAGTTTAAATCATCCACTATACTTCTTGTTGTCAAATTTCATACTTAATTTATGCTCGATCATCTTTTAGGTGTAACTTTCATATTTCATTGATAAAATCATACGAGAATTCACACATGTTCCTGTTAATGACCTAAACTCATCATTAGTTAAAATTATGCATATCCATTGTTACTTGAGATCTTCTTCATTTTCTTCACACCAGCCACTTTGATCCACCACAAGTGAAGTCTAACTTATTTACAGTTAGAGCATGTTCAACGGTGCGTTAAAGCTTAACCCGGGTAAGTTAAACGTGAGTTAACCAATGAACGAGAGCTGTGTAAATGCAGCGTTAAAGGGGTGCGTTAACCCTTTAACGCTGCGTTAAGGGGTGTAAATGTATTAAAAAAAAAAAAAAAAAATCACTTCGCCCCCCTCTAACGTCTAATATAGCCGTTATATTCAAAAAAAAAAAAATCATTTCAACCCCCGAACCATTTGACCGTTTATAACCAAACGACTAAAAAAAAAAAAAAAAAAAAAAAAAAAAAAAAATTCAAAACCATTTTCACTCTCCTATAAATACCCAATTAACACCACATTTTTTTTCACACTTCCACAAATCAATCTAATATATCATATACTTCCAACTTCAAACTTCAAAAAAAAAAAAAAAAAAAAAAAGTTCAGATTTAACCCAAACGATGATGATAGTTTCATTAATCTCCTAAACACCGGGTGGAATAACCCAAACGCCGGGTCATCTTCAAACCCGAACGTACCATCACCCAACAACCCAATCGACAACCCACTTGGCTTGTCGAGCCAACAACTTTACGAACAACATCAACGAATGCTATATTGGGAACAACAACAACAACAACAACAATCGAACTTAAACACCAATTTCTCTAATCTTCAATTCACACAACAATCACAATAATCTCAAACGAAAACCCATGATGTTCCCGATACTCCAACGTCGCCTGCAAAACCATACAAACGGGGTGGCAAACGAAAGGCAAAAAAAAAAAATAAAGACCCCGAACCATTGGAGGAGGATGAAGAAAATACCGACTTCATCAAACGTTGGAACCTAAACGAGGAAAAATTACTTGCGTCGTGTTAATGTTGCCGCGACGGAGGATTCACAAGTGGGTCGAAATCAAAGCATGGATACATTTTGGCAACGGGTGAAAAATGAGTTTAATAGACTCAATTTTCAAAAGTGAAACAAGGATATGATTCAAGAAAAATGGAAAGCGTTGAACCGTGATTGCACAAAGTTCAACGCTTATTGCAAACGTTCCCAACGCCAACAAAAAAGTGGGGAAAGTGAAATGGATATCCTTAAACGCGCCAAACAAATGTATCGGGACGAGCACAAAACCGCTCCTTTTAACAACGAGGAGGCTTGGGAGGTTTTGCGGGCTCATATGAAATGGGACGCGCCGGAAGGGGTTGATTTAACCGGCGATGTCCCAAGAGAAACAAACGAGGCGTTGTTTAGACATGATGAACAACCACGGCCAATGGGAACAAAGCGTGCTTCAAAGAAAGCTAGATCCGAGAGCACGACAAGTACGGGGGGAGTGGGGGGAGCGAGTACGGGAGGAACGAGCTCGTCTAGCCAATTCGGGGAGGCTATGACATCCGAGTATCGTTTGAAACGGGAAACCGCCCAAGCCGCATATCGGGCGGCCCAAATAAAAGATAAGACGATAAGAAGATTGAAGGAAATGGAATTTTTGATGACGGACACCACCGGTGTGGATCCAAACGTTGTTGGTTGGATCAATGACGAAAAAAATCGAATCATCAAAAAATATAACCTCCAACCTCGTCAGTAGATTTAATATTGTGATTTTTTTTTATTTTTTTATTTTTTTTTATTTATTATTATTTTTTTTATGTTGTAGTTTGGTTATTCTTTTTTTTTTTTTTTTTTTTTTTTTTTTTTTTTTTTTTTTTTATTATTTATTTATTTATTTTTTATTATTATTATTATTTTTTTTTTATTTTTTATTTTTTTTATTTCGTTATTATTATTTTTTTAATTTCGTTGTAACTTTTTTTTATTAAGTATTTAATGTAATATGTTTTTAATGAATGTTATGTTTTTAATAAATGAAGTATTATTATAAGTTTAGGGGTTGAGTTTGAAAATATTTGATTTAAAGTTGAGTTAAGGTGAGTTATAATTGTGGGTGTTTTTTTGAGTTAAAGGTAAAAAGGTTAAACCTGATGTGGCGCTGACGTGGCAGTATGTTAAAGTTTAACTCGTTATGAATGAAAGTGCTCTTACAAAGTTCAAACACTTGTTTATTTTGAAATCTAAACTTACACATCGCAACCACTAGGGCTGTTCAAATCGCTCGGCGCTCGCTCGGAATTTGCTCGAAAAATGCTCGCTCGATTTTTCGCTCGGTTGTAAACGAGCGATCGGCTCGGTTCGGTTTGTAAACGAGCAAAGCATGAGCAAAGGTCCGCTCGGCTCGGTTCGGCTCGATATAATTTTTATTAATTTATTATATATATATAATTATATATACACACATTAATTATAATTATATTTATAATTTTATACATACCACTTTATTGGGTTTGGCTCAATATATACAATTATATTTATAGTTACTGGCCCAGTCAACACAATGATACCTTAACACTAAGTTTAATTGTAAAACCCTAAGTCGTGAAAAGACATGCTTGACTTCTTATTCCCATTAGTTGTCCGCCATCAATCGTTTCCCGCTGTCAACTTATGCCACAACGCGACAATCGTTCTCTGTAGTATGCTCATCGCCTCACTGGCCTCAACCTGAGCCTCATTCTCGGACAACCGGACCTCAAACTTAGTGTCATCCTCGGACGGTCGAACATCGGTCATCACTAGGCGGCGAGAACATTAAAGGAAACAACCCAAATTTATGGTTGTCCGAAAAACTCGCCGCTCGTCGTTCGCTCGATGCTCGCTCGAAAAAATGCTCGCTCGATTTCCGGCTCGGTTGTAAATGAGCCGATCGGCTCGGCTCGGTTTGTAAATGAGCCAAGCACGAGCAAAGGTCCGCTCGGTTCGGCTCGGCTCGTGAACAGCCCTAACCAGCACCAATGCTCGTCGGATTTTTGTTATTTACGTTTGGTAGGTATTTCCTTTTTCTTTTTTGCTTAGTTGTTGAAATGTTATAAATGATCCATGAATGTTGGCCACTCGTCTATTCATGGCCGGGGGGACATGAAATTACCTCATATACAGAACAAATCAGAAACACATGTATGAATGATGAACGATTGGCTATAATTAATTAAGTAGAGACACGTAGCTAGAATCTTTGGAAACATTTAATCGTAGATGGCCCTGTTACACCAAAATGGTTTTCCGGGTTCAACCGAAACTCACGGGTTAACCCGTGATCATAATAGATAATAAATAATCTGATTTGAAGTACTGAATAAACTAATACTTCAGATATGAAACAAGGAACAAATGAAATGGCAATTGTAATTTTACATGTTAAAAATGTAATTTTGTCTTTTGTTCTTTTTGTGCCTTGGTTGTATGCAAATAGTACTGATTATAGTTCTTTAAGTATCTAAGTTGAGCCTTCAGTTGAAGTGTTCTTTTTGTGCCTCGGCCAGAATAGGACGTGAACTTTGTGATAGAAGTATAAATAAAAATGACATTCATATGACAGCTAGATTTTTTTTTGAATTCATTCTTTATAGAAAGTAAGATAGAATGTGACCCTACAAAAAAATTCTAGGCTAATGCTTATAAGCAAAAAAGTTTTGCTACATCATTTTAAGGTCGGGAAGGCTCTCTATGTATTGGTTTCTATATTACTAGATGTATGCACTAAAAGGGTAATATATAAAGATGTTACTAAAGTTTACCCAAAATGTTCACCTAAGTTACTAAAGTTTTAAACGTTACACAGATGTTACTCAAGTAAACGGGTTTGTTATATGGGTTACTCTGTTAGAGTTAATGAAAAAATATTAACCGTGTATGTCTAGATTCAAACACGGGACCGAGGGATTGCACACTTTACGTATGAATGATCAAGTAAATAATTAATATGTATATTATTTATGTATATTAATTATTTGGACACGAAATGATAACTAACGGACGTTAAGTAATTAACGGAATTGACTAACGACCGTTAGGGAATAAAGGAAGGACCGTTAGTGAAACTTGGAGCTCAAGAAGGAGGTGTTAGGCCGATCGGCCCTAAGGATTTACAACCCTAAATCGACCCATCTTGGAGCACAAGTTACCATTCACTATAAATACAAATTGAAGGGTTATTGTTTCTTTACCTTGTGCATTGCTATAACCCTAAATTTGTGTTTTCTCTTCCTTGTTCATCAAAACTGGTCGAACACTATTCCATAGTGTCGATCTATACTTTTTCCAAGTTAACAAAATTGTTTTGGTTAACCGTGTTCATTCACTAGCATCAATACTTGATTGGTTATAGTACGTGTGTACAAGAGTTCGGTAATTACTTACTATAGTAATTCATCTTGGATTGTGAAACAAAAAGGTAAGGGGTTTCACGTTAATCCTATTTATTGATAAAGTGAAGTGAAGAGAAGACCAATCTTTTTTCTTGCTAGGATCTTGAGGTAACTCTATTTATTATTCGGTAATTCTTTATACGTGTTAAATCAAAGATCTTGCTTCCGCTATATGTGCTTTGATGTGTTTATTTATTTAGATGATTTTCATGCTATTTAAATTCCAACAGTGGCATCACGAGCCAATTTAACATGTAATTGTAATTACCTAAACGCATAATAAAAATCAATTCTTGATTTGTATACACATGTTAAGTCGATTTTTTAGGGTTTGTTTATTAATATACAAATAAAAATCGAATAGAATTTAGGGTTAGGGTTTCGACCCTATTTTAACTAATTATTAGTTTGTAACCCTAAATTAGAACATGTTGTGTTTATGTGTTTATTTGAGTAATAAGGGTTACATTCTTGAATAATCCATGATTCTTCATGCAAGGAATCATGGATTTATGATTTTGTGCTACATATTTTTTAGATAAATCTAAAATTAGGGAAGACCTAATCTATTAAAATTAATGAATCAGTTATGTGCAATGTGGTATATAATTATTAAAGCTTACGCGGCCAATTAATTGGTGTCTGTGGTACATTGGGTACAATGAGCTCGAAAACCAATGGGAGTTTTAGTAATTATATACATTAAAATTCACATAGAGATTATTAATAGGATTTATCAAAAGGTTTGCATGTGGCTATATGATTTAATTGTTAAGATCATATATGTGTTATTATGTGTTTGTTTATTTTTTAAATTACTTGATCTTTTTTGTTTAAATTATCTTGAATTGTAAGCAAAAAGAGGGTAATTTTTGTATAAAAAATAAATGAACCAAATAACTATGAAACCTTTTGTGGTAAATTATTTATTGCCAAGTCTTATGTGCCGATAGTGGTCCGCTTCGCACGGTAATTTGCTCCCAGGCGAGACTAGCAATTTAATAATTTACAACAATAAATTTTTAAGCTTTAAAATCTTAAATTTTTAATTGATTGATGCGACTGTACATAATGGTCGAAGCGGCGGACCTAATTTTGACAAACTATAAAGTGGGTATAAGGTTGGTTTCGCATTAAATTGTGGCCTTAAAGAGACTCCATTCTGTCTCTCCGCTCGCCTGTGCGTCAAATTAGACTTACCAAGTACAACCATTATACATGTACGAAGCATCTTAAGGCAAAGTTGTAAGTTTCTCAACGCCATCAATTAAAACTTTGTTGATTTAAGCTTACGAAAAAATAAAAGGTTTTTTACACAAACATATGATACAAGATGAATGCATGGCATCTTTGTACATATTTTTTGATTATACACATCAAAATTAATACCCTTAAAATTTAAGTTATATGCCACCCAATGAAACGGAAACACCTGAGATTATATGCCTTCATCACTAGCAGCCTCAGCTGATGTGATGATCAAAGGATGGGAATCAAAGGGTAAATTGAGTACTTTCATTACTAGCAGCCTCAGCTGATGTAATGAAACTATGTCAATTTGCAGTTTCTTAAGTTGGTTAACTTAATTGAGTACCTTCATCACTAGCAGCCTCAACTGATGTAATGAAGCTATGTCAAGGCATAAGGATTGGGATAAAACATGCTTACATTTGCAACTGCGGTTGGCAAAATATGTAAATCCCATGATTCTAGGAGTTGCAATTGGATATTGGCAATTGAGTTCGACTCGTACCTTATTGAGTACTTTCATTGCTAGAAGCCTCAGCTGATGCGATGAAACTATGTCAATTTGGATCCTAGTTTTCAATGAAAATTAAATGGTTAAATGTTAATTTACCATGGGTGTTTAATTTTCATGAAAAATTAATTATCGAAAGTACTAACTTTTGAACTTATTTCTGTAGAAATGGCCCAACCCGACAACACTAACATGAGCAACATGAGTTCTGCTTTCAAACAGATGATTGAAAGAGAAAAGTTGACTGGGACAAAGAATTTCAATGATTGGTACCGTTCTTTGAGGATTGTTCTTAGAATGGCCAAACGCATTGATTATCTTAGTAAGCCTCTTCCTACAGCTCTTGCTGCCTCTTCATCCAATGAAGTGCTTGAAGAGTATAACAATGATTATGAGAAGCACAATGATGTGGCTTATCTAATGTTATCTGGGATGGACACTCAATTGCAAAAGCAATTTGAGCACTATGGTCCCATGGACATGATCAATGAGCTCAAACATATGTTTGAGAAGCCACCTATGGCAGAGTTGTATGATGTCTTAGACTCTCTGCAAAAGTGCA
The DNA here is from genome assembly GCA_021014915.2 of Artemisia tridentata subsp. tridentata. NCBI lineage: Eukaryota > Viridiplantae > Streptophyta > Magnoliopsida > Asterales > Asteraceae > Artemisia > Artemisia tridentata. The sequence goes on from CP139508.1 coordinate 432,562,314, forward strand.
AGCAGGATGCTAGCAAACCTGTGAGTGCCCACGTATTGGAAATGAAAGGCTATTTAGACCAATTGGATGCACTCGGATGTGGTTACGTGCAAGATGTGCAAGTTGGCCTCATCAATCGATCCCTTAACGAGGAGTTGTTTGGTGACTTTGTGCGCAACTTCAATATGCATTGCACGGGGAAGACAATAAGTGATTTACATGCAATGCTTATTGAATTTGAGAAAGGATTGTCAAAGAAGGCAACTACACCTGCTGTAATGGCAATTCAAGGTTGTAGGATTACTAAGCCCAACAAACCGCAACGCGCGAACAAGAAAGGGAAAGGTAAAGCTGACAAGGGCAAGCAGGTTGTGACCTATCAGCAAGAGCCTAAGAAGCAGATTGCTCCTAAGAAGAAGGATCAAACCAAAAAGGGTTTACCTGCTTGTCACCACTGCAACACTCCTGGATATTGGAAGAGGAATTGTCCATTGCTGCTTGAGGAGTGTCGTTGCGAATAAAAATAAGAAGGCTGTGAATGTTGCGAGCACTTCAGGTATTTTTATGATTGAATTATTTTCTTTTCCTTGTAAGCATAATGCCTGGATATATGATACAGGATGTGGTACTCACATTTGTAACACATCACAGGGGCTTAGAGGAGCGAAGAAGCTGACCTATGGAGAAACCTACTTGTAAGTGGGCAATGGCGTACGTGCAGCAGTTGAAGCCATAGGGACATTCGATTTAGTTTTACCTTCGGGTTTAATACTAGTTTTGAATAATTGTCATTATGCACCGTCTATTATTAGAGGTGTTGTTTCAGTTTCTTTGTTAAAGGATAATGGTTTCGTTCACACATTTAATGATAATGGAATTTCGGTTTCTTTAAACAATGTTTTTTACTTTAATGCAATTCCTATAAATAGTGTGTTTGAAATTGACATGGAGAATCATGTGTCCAATGGAAATAATTCTATGTATGGCATTAGCAATAAGAGAATCAAGTCAGACTTGGATTCATCTTATCTTTGGCACTGTCATCTTGCTCATATTGGCAAGAAATGCATGGAAAAGCTGCAACATGATGGGCTTTTGCAAAATATCAATGATGATTCATTTGATAAATGCGAATCTTGCATATCTGGGAAGATGACAAGGAAACATTTTTCACATCAAACGGAAAGGGCTACATATCTACTTGGAATAATACACACTGATGTGTGTGGTCCACTTAGACATGTTTCAAAATGCGGTGCTACCTACTTCTTAACCTTTACAGATGACTATAGTCGTTATGGTTGTGTTTATTTACTTAAACATAAACATGAAGTCTTTGAGACATTCAAGGTTTTTAAAAGTGAAGTAGAATTACAACTCGGTAAGAAGATTAAAGCTCTTCGATCCGATAGAGGTGGTAAATATTTAAGCCAAGAGTTTAAAGATTATCTAGCTGAGTGTGGAATTGTCCAGCAACTCACATCTCCTTATACTGCACAGCAAAATGGTGTATCTGAAAGGAGAAATCGTACTTTACTTGATATGGTACGATCTATATTTAATCTGACAACTCTTTCCTTATCCTTTTGGGACTATGCACTTGAAAGTGTTGTTCGCATATTGAATATGGTTCCAACTAAGAAGGTTGATAAGACTCCATATGAATTATAGACTGGAAAAGCTCCCAACTTGTCTTACTTAAAGGTCTGGGGTTGTGAGGCATTTGTTAAACGTGACTCACCAGATAAACTCCAACAAAGATCTGTTAAGTGTATCTTCGTTGGATACTGTGGAAAACTAGAAGGGGGTTGAATAGTTTTACCGTTTTAAAATTAATTCGCTTTGTGACTTAACGTGATTTCAAAGTAAGTATGCACAAACAAACAATATAATATAAGTAAGTAAGGAAAGGAATGATCAAACCACACAACACAGATATTTATAGTGGTTCGGCTACAAGGACTCTCTTCCTTGCCCTACTCCACTCCTCGAGCCTCTAACTCGAGAGTTTTTCTTCACTAAGAAACAAGCTCCCTTCTAGGCGGAGAAAACCTTTACACGTCGCTTACTCTTTATCCGGTACTAAGCTAAACACCGGGATCTTTACAAGGTACAACCACTCCCGTTGGTTCTTTCACAAGGGTACAACCACTCCCGACACTCTTTGTGTTTTAAGGACTAAAACACTAACCAAACTCTACTAAATAAATGATACAAACAATGATGTGTGAACTAATACAAAATCACACAGATTCTATGCTAAAAGGATAACAACAGAAGATTGATCCTTATATGCTTTGATCTTCTTTGCTACAAAAGGAAAGATCAATGAAATGAAAGAATGATATGGGTTAGTGATATGTAAATGAATGAGTATGTATTTAAGCTATATGAGTGATGAGTGAAAACCAAATGATCAGCTTGCTATTTATAGGCAAACTGAATCAACAGTTGGCGGATCCGGCGGATCCCAAAAATTGGATCCGCCCTTGTATGGCTTTGGATCCGCCATGTCAGGACAGCTAAGAGATTTGAGAATCTTTCCATATCTTGCCATATCTTTCCATATCTTCAAATGTCAACTCTTTAGCTTGAAGATCTAAACAAAATATCACAAAATATTTCCAAGATTGTGTTCATGATGCATGCCATGATGTCATCCTAATATTTAAGAATTAAAGTTTCTAATTTAAGAAATGAAAATGTAAATGTATGTGATGTTCTTCCTAGTAAACATGTAATGTGTAAATGTGTTTTAAAAAGACTTATCACTATAAATGTAAAAGACTTAATCTTATTTATGCTTTGCTTAAAGATAAACTTTGTAATTGTCATTAACAAAATTAAGCAAAGATCGTAAAATATAAATAACGTTTTTGGGACGATATTTGTATTAACAATCTCCCCTTTTTTGTTGATGACAAAACATAAAGTGTATTTTTAAGTAAAGAGCTTAAATAAAGGATGAGTCTTTTAAAAATATAGATTAAGTTAGTTTATGCAAGTTTTAAAATCTATTTTAAGCATAAAGTATGTACTGTGATGTTTCACAGTGATGAGGACTTAATCCTTTCTCCCCCTTTTTGTCGAAACAAAAAGAATATATGCGTAGCGGAATGTGATTTTGAGAACTTTAAAGCTCCCCCTTGATTTATACTCCCCCTAAATAGAGTAACAAGGATATGATATATGATATGCTCCCCCTTGATGTATACTCCTCATTGCTAGAGTACCAACGTATACATTTCAAGAGTATGAGATGCTATAAAGGAAAAGTTATTAATGAATAACTTCAATCAAGAAGCAAAATGCATATGTAATAGTCAACCAAACAAGAAAGGTCAACCCATTTGACTTTAAAAAGTCAAAAATGAAGTGTCTGATCAAAATTAAGTACCTAAGTACAATTGATCAAAGCATTATGTGAAGTTAAAACAACCATACTATGATGTTAGTAATCTAAAATAAGATAATATGCTTAATGTTGATCACCCACAAGCATAAAAACATAACATTCATTACTTTGAAAAAATGATGTTACATTTAAACAAAGAAAATAAATCCTAAAGGAAAATTCTAAAACAACATCCTAAAAAGTTCCTATAAGAGGAAACTATAGAGCTCCTATTGAGGAGGATGAGAGATTGCATTGAGACGCTCGAGAATGTGGTTCAAGATGAACCTCATTTCATTTTGGAGCTCATGGACTAAGATGTTGGTCCTTTGGGCCAAATGAGTGGTTCTCTCGCAGTGCGAGCAATCATGACCGGGAGGAAGGGTAAGCTCATTGTTTTGTGGTGGTGGTGGTGGGTTATTGATGAACTCAAATAAGTACATTTTATTATCATCATTTGTCCTATTTATTTGACTTGTTTTATTATATTATCTGTGAGAATCGATACGTTAATGTTTACTTTTGTAATTCTCAGGTAGAAACAAGTATTATGTGAAACTTGGCGATTTTGGGCTAATTATGGAGCAAAACAAGCAAGATGTTAAGAGTCTACTGAAATGTACAAGATCAAGATCATTCTGCTCCAGATACGCCGCAACATACTTCTTACATACGGCGCATCACTATCAAGATTTCACAAGTTACGATCCAAGTCAGCAAAGGACATGCGCCGCATGGAGAAATGGAGTTACGCCGCATCTTAAGGCGGTGTACGAATATTCCTGAATATATTAATCTTGGACCCCACGCGAAGTTAAGTCAATGCGCCGCATCTACTTATCCTATGCGCCGCATCTAACCCTCAGACAGAAACTATAAATACCCCAAGGCCAGACGAATTTCGAGAGCTTAAGTTGGACAATGCAAGATACCAGACCCGAATTCAGACGTGTTAGCAGCATAAGACACACCCTAAACGAAGATACAAGAGCTGTAAGAAGGTCCTGCATGTATTCAATTCATTAAGTAGTTTTGTTTTATGGTATTAGTACACTTTAATTCATCAGGATTGATGGGCCAATTCCATGTGACTACGGAATATCATGGGCACCCTTTAAAATTGCTTTCCCATTAATTAAAGTTTATATGTTGATGTCTTTGGTGACTTTTATTAGTGCATTGATAACCTCTGTGTCTAGTTGAGCATTGCTTGGGTCGCCATGCCCCTTCCTCGCCTATTTATTCTCTCGTTTCTAGGATAGTGGGATAGACATAAGTGATCATTAAGGGTTTACTCGCCGATAAGATTAGAGCCAACGAGAAAGGGTTAATTATATACACTTCATATAAAACTAGTAATAAAACAAGTGACAAGCTACTTAATTATCAGGACAGGTCTTCTTATTGTCTCAAGTATCTATCTGTGTACGTGTGTGCTAATCGCTGATTCGTGCTCATTAGTTTAGTTTTCTATTTAATCATAACCAAACCGTGCCAGTCTCTCAGGCTGAACCCCTTTGCGTTAGATTAGGTTGTATAGCTAACTTAAGATATTAAAATACTGATTAGAATAACTTGATAATACGTTCCACTCTTAGTGATCGACACTCTACTTACCATTATATTCATACTGACCGGATACACTGCTCGTTAAAGTGTGTGTTTTATTGATAAGTCGGCTAAATATAAATTTAAAACTTGAGTAGGCATTAATACTGCTAAAACCACAACGACATCACGCGCGCACCAAGTCTTTGGGGCCGCTGCCGTGGATATAAAAGAATTAGAGCAATACACACGCACATCAAGTTTTTGGCGCCGCTGCCGGGGAGTGAATTGTTATTATCTGTTAATTTGATTAGTATTTTAATTAGGTTTTTCTTTTTAATTTTTAGATTCTAACCACTAACCCGTTGTATATTAGATAAATTGCATTCATTGTATTATTTGCATATTTTCTGTTTTTGTGTGTTTTTATTTTCTTTAATTTTGTTTCTTTTTGTTTGATTTTATTTTTGTTTTTCTTTTTCTATTTTTCTGCATTCTGCTATCGTTGTATTGAGCTGATACAAACGATACGGCGCATCTGTTTTCACAGATACGGCGTATTGCGTTTAATTTTTATAAAATACAACGCGTTTAATAAATTCGAGTACGACGCATCTTTCCCCAAGATACGGCGTATTGTGTTTTTAATAAGAAATTTTTCTAAACCCTAACGCCATACGACGCATCTGTTTTCACAGATACGGCGCATTTTCGATTTAAATTAAAAACAGTTTTCGAATTATTAAACAGATACGACGCATCGATCTTTATCGATACGGCGCATCTTCTGAATCAAAAATCTTGTATTTTGAAACGTAACGAAAATACGGCGCATTAACTTTAGTTAATACGACGCATTTAATTTTAATAAATATAATCGATTTTTGATAATTTAAACTGGATACGACGCATTCTAAATTATAAGCGGCGTATCTGCTTTCTGAATAAAAGTCTGATTAAATTTTAACGATTATAAGATACGGCGTATCCAACTTTCTGGATACGGCGCATCGTCTGCAGACATCAGTAACTTTTATTTTTCGTATTCCGTTTTCGTTGTTAATTTTCTGATATATTACTTTCTTGAACATACCCTACTGATGCTTTTGTGATAGTTTCAGGAAGTGCATGACCAGGAGTTCTACTAAGAACTTGATTAAACCTTTCGAAGATCCTGAACGAGCCTTTCATTCGCTTAAAAGGCTTTTCAACACAAAAAGCTTTGATATCTCAAGTTCGTTCGAGCTTGATTATTTTTCTGAAGAAAAGGAGGAAGAAGAAACAGAAACAATGGCGGAAAACACTACCATGGAGGAATACATGAACAAAACCCGTGCTGATTACAGTTCAGGAGTTGCTAGACCAAAGTTTGATGAAAAGTATAAGTTTGAGTTGAAGGGTCAGTTTCTCAAGGAGCTAAGAGAAAATGCTTTCAGTGGAACAGAACATGAAGATGCTAATGAACATGTTGAAAAGGTCCTCGAGATTGCAGATTTGTTTACTATAGAAGGAGTCTCTGACGATCAACTTATGCTAAGAATCTTTCCAATTTCGCTTAAAGGAGCTGCTAATAAGTGGCTAAGGAATGAACCTGCTAGTTCAATCACAACATGGGAAGATTTGAAGAGCAAATTCCTGAAAAGATATTGTCCACCTGCTAAAACTGCTAAAAAGATGGAGGCTATCAACAGTTTCAAGCAAGAGCCTGATGAAACTCTTTATCAAGCTTGGGAATGATTTAAAGACCTATTGATGAAATGCCCTCAACATTATCTAAGTCCAATGCAGGAGATAATATTGTTCTATCAAGGATTGGACGTGCCTACTAGACAAATCTTGGATGCTAAGGGAGCTGTGCCTCAAATGAGTGCAGCCAATGCTAGAAAAGCTATCCAAGAAGCTGCTGATCATTCTCAAAAATGGCACGATGGAACCTCTACTAGATCTAAGAGCAGCACTAATTTTGACGGGTTTGCTGCTATTCAAGCTCAATTGGATAAAATTAGTAGAGAGATGATGAAGCGTGATGAGAAAGTGTATGCTGCCCAAGTTGGATGTGAAAAATGAGAAGGACCTCACTACACTAAAGATTGCCCTAATAAGAATGAAAGTGAGACTTTTGAAGAAGCATACTACACACAATTTGGACAACCATTCCGACCTTCAGGAAGATTTAGGGAAGCTACTCCGGGATACTATCAAAAGAACAACTTTAATCCCACTTATCAAGAAAGGAGGCAAACTTTGGATGACACTCTAAAGCAAATTATGGTCGATGCTGCTAAAAGACATGAAGAGAACACTACTATGATCAAAGAAATCCGAGCTTCAACGGATACTATTACAAGAAATCAAGGAGCTTCGATCAAAGCATTGGAACAACAAATCGGACAAATGAGCAAAGTTCTTCAAGAAAGGGGATACGGAAGTTTACGTAGCTCAACTGAAACCAACCCAAGAGATCATGTCAAGGCCATAAGCACCGCTGTGGAAGTCACACCTAACATTCCTAGAAGATTGATGAATGGTAATGATGCTGCAAAGCCCGAATTTTTCTTTAATTCTTCAATCAGTTTAAGGAGGCTACTCAAAGAGAAGACAAAGATTGAAGAGGAGATCAAGGCTACATTGAAAGAAGAGAGCTCTGCAACTGACTTACATTCCTTGCCTTATAAAGAAAAGGACCCAGGAAGTTTTACTTTACTTTGTTCAATTAATGATATATCTTTCAATAATGCATTAGCTGACTTAGGAGCTAGCGTTAATGTTATGCCCCTTAAGACATTCACTACCCTAGGACTAGGAAAATTAGCACCAACTAAGCTGCTTATTGAATTGGCTGATAAAACGGTAAAACGACCTGAAGGGATTGCTGAAAATGTGCTAGTTAAGATTGAGAAGTTTGTTTTCCCCGTAGACTTTGTTATATTAGATATACCCGAGGATGTTAAGATTCCTTTAATCCTTGGAAGACCTTTCTTGTCTACCGCCCATGCTAAGATTGATGTGTTTAAAAGAAAAATCTCATTAAAGGTAGGGAACAATAAACTAGTCTATAAGTGCCAAAATCCTGCTAAAAGCATAATTAGAGGCGTCTATGTGCTAGGATTAAGAGAACGTATGGACCTCGATCTAGAAGCTAGGATTATGGGAGAAACATTGATTCAAAACAACTCAACTAATCCTAATCATGAGAACTTCGAGGAATTTATTGACCTTAATGTACCTACCGAACTTAGGCGCGATATTGTTAATGATTCTGATGATGAGTGGTATGATTGCGAAGTAATTAACAAACGTAGGAGGATAGTTGAGAATACAAATTTGAATAATGATGTGTTTATTGAACTACCACCCCACCTTGCATATTTATGCCTATATAATAATAAGAATTTCCCGTCTATCATTTTGTCATCTCTGCCCGAAAGGGACAGAACTTTGTTTATACAGATATTAAAGAAGAATGGCGTGGAAATTAAGGACGAGCAAGGAGTGTTCAATATTACTGGACTGACGATGAGGGAGCGCGATTCTTCCGACTCTTTCAGTGATCGGTATTAAGGAGCTGAACGTGAGTCTAACTTGAAGACTCTGGAATAAAGACAAGTGCTGACCGGGAGACAACCCGGAAAATTTTTACTTTTCTGTTCTGTGTCGAGTCTGTCAGACCTGTAGAAGATGCGGCGCATCTCAATCCTAAGATGCGACGTATCGCCTGCACTGGTCATATCTTATTTAATTTTTTGCATTTTTATATTTGACTTTAAAACTTTCTGTCAGTATTTTAATGCGGCGCATCCCTGGTTAAGGATGCGACGCATCTTTTATTCTGATTCGTATTTATTCCAGGCTCGATACGGCGTATCTTCTTCCATAAGATACGGCGTATCGACTGACCTGATGATTTTCATTTTAATTTTTAAGTTTTATTTTTACTAACTACTAATGTATTATGCAAGTTTGAACCTTCTTAACTCAGGTGTGTTAAAGTCTTAATGGTATTATAGATTCCTGCATTTCTGTGGATACATCATCTATGAAGCTTAAACGTTCTAATCCACAAGAAAGTTGATTTTTTCTCTTATACAAATAATGGAGGATCATACCGAGCAAATCTCAGGGGAGTTTTTCTGTTCTAATTCTTTTATTTTCCAGTTTTTAACCTTTAATACAAACAACGAGGACGTTGTTTAACTTAAGTGGGGGGATTGGAGAATTAGAACACTTGTCCTAAACTTTTTCACAATATGCTTAAAATGCGCTTAATATATCAAAATTTAAAATTTTATAGCATGTTCTTGTTTAAAGTCTAAATTACATAGCTGCACACATAACATTATTTTCAAAAATTGTGAACTTATCAAAATTTACAAATCTATGAGTGTGCCGGTGACTTGTAAACTTTAGAACTTGGCTTGTATACTATTCGAGACCACCATAATAAGTATTATCTATATAATTGGAATGACTTGTCTAAATTGGTAAATTTCTAGGATTACACCCAAATAGCCTTTATATGTTATGTGATATTAACTAACTACATTGGTTAGTTAACCCCCGTATAAACCCTTTTGTTACTCTCACTTTTAGAGTAAGATACCCCTAGAAAAACACTCAGAGCCATTCCTTTCGTTTCTTACACCTTTGTTATAATGTTTCGATACACCCTTACACCTTAGCCTACCCTGTAGATTAAAATCCGTGGTTGGTTAATTGCTTTAGGCAAAGTGTGTTTCCTTACATTACCTGTGTTCGCGTGCGTAATTCATTATCTTTGGTTGAGTCGGGAAATTGCACAATGCAATTGGTATGAAAGTAAATATTGTATATCTTTGAGTTTATTTTTTGTGTGTTTACTACTTTCGCTATTACAGTTATTTCTGAAAGTATGAAAAGTATGGAAAAATTATTCCGAAAAATAGTGATAGAAAAGTTGTGAAATTTTACACATATATGTTGATGTCAAAAAAAAAAAAAAAAAAAAAAAAAAAAAAATAAAAAAAATAGAAAAGAAAAAGAAAAAAAGAAAAGTTGGAAGTTTGTTTTAACCAACTTATGTAAAGTTTTGTATTAAGTGGTCGATATCACCAATATTTGTTGTATATTATATTTATGGATTGAATGGTAGTTGGCCGTTATGGGAACGCCAACTAAGTTTTATTCTTTGATTGAGGTTTTGTTGAGTATAATTCGTGTCTACCTAAAGCGTGTGTTTCAAGTGTTAAAGCGTGAGTTATTCAATCATATGAGTCTTATTCATGGGATGGTTGGGAAAGTAATTTACCACACTTAGGATTTCAATTTATCTGTTTTTGTTTATTTTTCATTTTACACCAATTTGTATCCCAAATATTATCCATACCCTATATCATTCTTTATCTAAACCTTTGATTTATTGAGATTAGGGATTTGAGCAATCTTAAGTATCGTAGTCGTGGATTCGACTATGTATTTATGATTTTGTCGCCCTTTTTGATATAATATTATTGGTAAAGATTACTTGGTCCTATCTTTAGCCTATTCGAGTTAAGGATTTGAGCAATTGCAAGTATCGTGGTCGTGGATTCGATCATGTATTTGTGATTTTGTCGCCTTTTTTGGAATATGAAATCGATAGAGATTAAGAAGAATGATTAACCCTTAACCAACAAACCCCTTTTACCGCTTTAGACTTGTTATTCCTTAGCTTTAGTGGGGGAGATGCGTATACTTGCCAAGCTTATGATAGAATATTCGTCACGACTGGACAGTTAAACGATTAGATTTGCTTTTATCAAAATATTTTATTTTATTTCTAATTCATTAAGTGTTTGGTTGTGTGATTATGACAAAACGAATACATGCTTAAATATAAAAATAAATCCTAATATCTTTTAGGATACATTTTCATAAGATTTATTCTAAGGTTTACTTGGGGACAAGTAAAGTTCAAGTGGGGGGATATTTGATGAACTCAAATAAGTACATTTTATTATCATCATTTGTCCTATTTATTTGACTTGTTTTATTATATTATCTGTGAGAATCGATACGTTAATGTTTACTTTTGTAATTCTCAGGTAGAAACAAGTATTATGTGAAACTTGGCAATTTTGGGCTAATTATGGAGCAAAACAAGCAAGATGTTAAGAGTCTACTGAAATGTACAAGATCAAGATCATTCTGCTCCAGATACGCCGCAACATACTTCTTACATACGGCGCATCACTATCAAGATTTCACAAGTTACGATCCAAGTCAGCAAAGGACATGCGCCGCATGGAGAAATGGAGTTACGCCGCATCTTAAGGCGGTGTACGAATATTCCTGAATATATTAATCTTGGACCCCACGCGAAGTTAAGTCAATGCGCCGCATCTACTTATCCTATGCGCCGCATCTAACCCTCAGACAGAAACTATAAATACCCCAAGGCCAGACGAATTTTGAGAGCTTAAGTTGGACAGTGCAAGATACCAGAGCCGAATTCAGACGTGTTAGCAGCACAAGACACACCCTAAACGAAGATACAAGAGCTGTAAAAAGGTCCTGCATGTATTCAATTCATTAAGTAGTTTTGTTTTATGGTATTAGTACACTTTAATTCATCAGGATTGATGGGCCGATTCCATGTGACTACGGAATATCATGGGCACCCCTTAAAATTGCTTTCCCATTAATTAAAGTTTATATGTTGATGTCTTTGGTGACTTTTATTAGTGCATTGATAACCTTTTTTTCTAGCTGAGCATTGCTTTGGTCGCCATGCCCCTTCCTCGCCTATTTATTCTATCGTTTCTAGGATAGTGGGATAGACATAAGTGATCATTAAGGGTTTACTCGCCAATAAGATTAGAGCCAACGAGAAAGGGTTAATTATATACACTTCATATAAAACTAGCAATAAAACAAGTGACAAGCTACTTAATTATCAGGACAGGTCTTCTTATTGTCTCAAGTATCTATCTGTGTACGTGTGTGCTAATCGCTGATTCGTGCTCATTAGTTTAGTTTTCTATTTAATCATAACCAAACCGTGCCAGTCTCTCAGGCTGAACCCCTTTGCGTTAGATTAGGTTGTATAGCTAACTTAAGATATTAAAATACTGATTAGAATAACTTGATAATACGTTCCACTCTTAGTGATCGACACTCTACTTACCATTATATTCATACTGACCGGGTACACTGCTCGTTAAAGTGTGTGTTTTATTGATAAGTCGGCTAAATATAAATTTAAAACTTGAGTAGGCATTAATACTGCTAAAACCACAACGACATCACGCGTGCACCAAGTCTTTGGGGCCGCTGCCGTGGATATAAAAGAATTAGAGCAATACACACGCACATCAGTTATTTGGTAGTGGTGGTGGTGGTGATTGGTTGTCTGATGATGGTTGTTGTTGTTGGTTGGATGATGGTGGAGTAAGGATGGAGTTCATCAAGATGGTTTGGAGATCCATTGCTTCGTCAAGGCGATAACCCACCATATTAGATAGAGCATGGAGGTGGGTGAGTTCCTCGTTTGATCTCTTCTTGGGTTTGTGGCTCATTTATCCACATTGCTTCATCAATAGCAATTAGTGTGGATGTGGGTGAGAGAGGTTGTGTTTGAGGTTGAGGTGGTGGTGCATCACGGTATAAAGGACCGTGGATATCTTGATAAAGCGGAAGAAAAAGCATGGGTTCTTAACCTTCAAAGGTCATGGGTGGAGGATTGGTTGACCTTGGTGGAAGGTCTTCCACGTCATTAAGATATTGATGTGTTGATGTAGGTGGAGTCCTAAATAACTTCATTGGTTGGAGTTTGGGTGAGTTTGGGAGTGATGGTGATCTAACAGGTTGTGATGGAGCGGGTGGTGGTGTGGTAGCAATTGGAGTAATTGATGGTGGTGGAGTATGGATGGCTACATTTGATGGTGTGGGAGTGGAGAGTGTGAGGAAATTTTCATTTGCTATGGGAGATGATATATTAAGAGGGGATGATTCCTCCTCTGATGAGTTAGCTAAGTTTATGAAGCAACAAGGCTTAACACTAATACGAGCAGTTCTTTTTGGGGGTCTGCTAGTTGATGAGTTACTTGATTTTGTCATGGTTAAGAAATGTAGCTAAAAAGGTACAGGAGATATGTAGAGAAGATGGTGAGTGAGTGAGTTTTGATCATCCTGATCATCCTAATTTATAGACAGTGAGATTTTTGAAAGTTGTGTTTGGATTTGATGTAAATCCAATGGAGAATGTTGGTTCCTAATGATTTGAAACAAAAATTTGTGCTAGTCACATCCTAAGGTCAAACCATACAAAAGAAGTTGAGTGAAATGTGGGAGATTTGCAGTTAATGCAAAGAGTGAGTGGAAAATCTATTGATATGATGTTCCCACGGATTTGACGGATCCCAGAAAAGGGTTCATTGCTTGTATTAGAAAGGTAACTCACATGGAAAATTTAAAAATTCAAATTTTGGTGGTAAATTGATTTCTTAAGGTTCTAAGAGTTTCCTAAACTTTCTAAGGAGTCTAATGATCAGTAAAGAGTATTCTAAAAAACTATGATCCAAAATCTAATTATCGAGATTAGTCGGGAATTTTTGAAAATGTTACTGCTGGTACCTGCGGATCCAATCGACAACAAATATGGATCCAATTTTTGGGGTCCGTGGAATCCGCAGGTTCAGGAATAGCGGAGCCAAAGGATACACTAGGCGGATCCAAAATTTGGGATCCGCCAAATCCGCCGTTTGAAAGTCCTAATTCTAAACAGAACGTATGTCATATTTTTCGTTTCTCGGTCAAAACCCGAAAAATCTCCTAAAACATATGTAATAGCTAATATGTGATACAAATATGCTAAATATATAGATTCTAACACACGTATATACATAAATTAATCCGATCATAATATCTTACCATAAAGGGAGTTAAGCCAAACGGGGGCTTAATCTCGAAAAATTGATAACAACATGTGTTATCGACCTGCAATTTCAAGTTAGTTTACACACATGCCAAGTAATACCATAATGTCTTAAGAAACATACATGTTCAACACATCATTGTCTAATAAAGTCTAAAACCAAACACTCCTTTCATCCTAACTTCTTGCTCAATTTCTTGTAGCCCTTGTGAAGTTTCATGATCCAACGCCCCAAATTCTTCATCATTCCCTTTGTTTGTCGATGCTCCTCGGATTCATTCGGGATTGGAGGAAGTTGACTCAAGTACTCGGGTGGTGAGATCCTAGAGTTAGGCAATCCATCATCTTCGCTCATTGATGATGATGATGATGATGTAGGTGGATGAGGACGTTTGCCTTTTGCAACCGCTACCCTATGATCGATTAAAGGAACAAAGGTGTATGGAATCTCATCATAGTCGGGAACAAAGCCTAAAGCATTTCTAGGAATGGGTTCAAAGGCTCTATAGAGACGAGTCAAGAGCATCCCGTAGGGCATTGCGGTGGTACCTTGTACCGGAATATCGGCCATTCGCTTGGCGATATAGTATGCAAGGTTGAAAGGTTGATGGGTTGACACACAATACATCATATAACAAAGACATGCGTTGATATGATCTCGATTCCCAACGGTGCTTATGACATTTGCCCTTAACACATCTTCTAGCTTTCTAAATTCGGGCTTAAGTTCATTAAGTTACATGGCAAAAGGATCTCTATTCACTTGACTTCCTCGATGCAACCTAGTTGGGTTGTTCCTAGGTAAGAATAGATGCTCCCGAATGGTTTCTTTTGTGGTCAAAGGTGTGGCATATGGTTTCGTTCTATCAAGGTTGGATTCTAAGATTGTCAATGACCATTTATCCGAGTAGACACATGTTCCTTGATTTGGAACTCCTAAAACATCACCAAATTGATCTAAGGGAATGTTGAATAGGGTTCCATTGACTCTAAAGTGAATGCTCATGAGACCATTGTCGCTTGAAGTAAGACCTACGGTTGCATAGAACTCGAGAATGAACCTAGGGATGATAGGCTCATCAATGTCTAGAAGACTATCGAAATGAATCGCGGCTAATTGCTCGCGGAGATTGGTATCTTCATAAAAGGAGGGGTCTACAACCCTACCCTCATGGACGTATTGTTTTTCTAGTGCTTTAAAAATATTAACTTGAGCTTCGGTGAGACCCTTGGTTTTGTGGTGTTTGGGAAGGTATTTGATGGTGTTTTTGTGATCATAGTTAGTTGCAGGAGGCATAGTTATCCTAGACACAAAAAAATTATATAGTTTAGTTGAAATTATCGAAAATACGTATAAAGGTCTAGTGTGTGCCTACATAGGGATAATGTGGAGGTACGATTATCTCGACTCCTTTTGATGCATGAAAATTTTGTTTATGCAAGTTTTATGATAAAATGAGAGATAACCCAAACGCTCCTACTTCAATGTAGCTTCATTTGAATGTACCCGAAAATACATATTAGTTATGTATTCCCTTTAGCATTCAAGAGACATTATGCAAGTGATGTTTAAAACACAACGTTTTTGTATTTGTATGAACAATGTTCAAAAACAGTTTTTCCTAGTCGTGAGAAGATTTTAACAAAAATTTCTCATGGGGTTTTTGATGAATAATGATAATGTACTACAAGATGCAATTCCTAACTATGAAAAACATGATTTGTTATGCAATTTAGTAAATATGCTTCATGATTTTTCAAGAATCATGCATAAACCCCAAGTTTTGGTTTTGTACATGAAATAGAAATCCTAGACGCAGATCAGGAATGTATACATGATAAGGATACTTACAGTGATGTTTAGAGCTCAATTTGGTTGAGAAGGATGGCCTAAATTGTGAATTTGGTGTGGTAATGGTCGGTTCCAGTAGGTGTTTATGTTTTGGGAATTGTGATGAATAGTATAGGAGTTTATTTAATATATAAAAACCTGTTCACCAAGTGACGGATCCGGCGGATCCAAAACAAGGGATCCACCCTTGTTGTCATTTGGATCCGCAGGATCAGAACACAAGTTTGGTTATTTCCGTGTTTGGTTAATCTTAAGGTTCGAGTTAATGTTTAATCTACTCACTAGGTTCCGTTAATCCTAAACCAAGTCTAAGATAGTTGAAAGGTTCTCTCTTGAGAGGTTTTGTGAGGATATCGGAAATGTTGTCCTCTAAGGAAACTTTCTCAATTGAGATGTTTCCCTTCTGAACATTGTCACGTAGGAAGTGGTGACGTATTTCTATGTGTTTGGTTCTAGCATGTTGGACTGGATTTTTGCTAAGATCGATAGCTCCTTTGTTGTCACAAAGAATGGGAATGTCATTGAGTACAATTTCATAGTCGACAAGAGCTTGTTTCATCCACAGTGCTTGTTGGCAAGCTTTTCCTGCTGACACCTATTCGGCTTCAGTTGTTGATATGGCGAGGGCTGTTTGTTTCTTAGCAAATAACGAGGTGAGACAACGTCCTACAAAAGTACAAATACCACTTGTACTTTTCCTATCAACATAATCACCAGCATGGTCTGAGTGGGCATACACTATGGTTTCCATTCCCGTCCCTTTGGGATACCATAGTCCTAGATGTGTAGTGCCTTTTATGTACCTAAAGATTCGTTTAACGGCTTCAAGATGGGATATTTTAGGATCTTCTTGAAAGCGTGCACATAGACAAACACTAAACATAATGTCCGGTCTACTAGCCGTTAGATAGAGTAAACTACCAATCATTCCTCTATATTTAGTGCTATCTACGGATTCACTTTCTTCATCCTTTGTAAGTTTGGTTTCGGAGGACATGGGTGTTTTCATAGGTTTTGAGTCTTCAAGACCAAATTTCTTAAGCATAACCTTGATATACTTTGATTGGTTAAAGAATATCCCATCTTCTAATTGTTTAATTTGGTGACCTAAGAAAAAGTTCCCCCATCATACTCATTTCAAACTCATCATGCATGATTTTCGAAAATTCATCGCATAACTCTTGACAAGTTGAACCGAATATAATGTCATCCACATATATCTGGACTATGATAATATGTGATCCCTTTTTCTTGGTGAAGAGAGTGTTGTCTACTAGGCCCATGGTATACTTATGGTCAACTAGGAAAGTCTTAAGTCGATCATACCAAGCTTTTGGTGCTTGCTTAAGTCCGTATAATGCTTTCTTAAGTTTGTAGACATGATTAGGTTTTTCAAAATGGGCAAAGCCAGGAGGTTATGCAACGTACACTTCCTCATTAATAAAACCATTTAGAAAAGCACTTTTGACATCCATTTGAAATAGTTTAAAGTCATGTGCACATGCATATGCAAGTAATATCCTAATTGACTCAAGTCTAACTACGGGTGCAAAAGTCTCATCATAATCTATACCTTCTTGTTGATTGTAGCCTTGTGCTACTAGCCTAGCTTTGTTTCTAGATACTACGCCATTTTCATCCATTTTGTTTCTAAAAACCCATTTTGTACCTATTATGGTTTGATTTTTAGGTTGTGGGACTAATGTCCAAATGTCATTTCTAACAAATTGATTTAATTCTTCTTGCATCGCAATGACCCAAGATTCATCTTTTATAGCTTCATTAACATTTTTAGGTTCAATTGTTGAAACAAAACAAAAGAAATTACTTTCATTTTGAGCTTTAGACCTTAATGTTCTTTCATTGATTTTTCCTATGACGTTTTCTAATGGATGACTTTTGGTTTCTTTGATATTAACTATTTCTCTTTTTACCGGTTCATCTTCTTTCTCACTTTCAATATTTTCCTGATTATCAATCATTTGACTTTCAATTAAGTCATCATCTACCAAAGGTGATGTCTTAGAGGGAGGTGGACTTTCATCGAATGTTACGTTCAATGATTCCTCGACTCTTGAAGTTTCTTTGTTCAAAACTATATATGCTTTACTAGTTTGTGAATATCCTAGAAATACACCTTCATACGACTTTGGGTCGAACTTGGTGAGATAATCCTTTGTGTTTAAAATGAAGCACTTGCTTCCAAACACTCTAAAATATCCTAAAGTAGGCTTTTTGCCTCTGTATAACTCATATGGAGTCTTTTTCAAGAATGGTCTAATTAGAACTCGATTTAGAATATATGTGGATATATCTACAGTGTGACACCAAAACTTTTGAGGTATGTTTTGTTCATTTAACATGGTTCTACTCATTTCTTGAATTGTCCTATTTTTGCGTTCTACCACACCGTTAGATTGAGGGGTTCGAGGAGCCGAGAAATTATGAGTTATGCCATTGGCATCATAAAAAGCTCCAAATTGGATTTCATTGTCAAATTCACGACCATGGTCGGTTCTTATTGACACTATGTTACTTCCTATTTAATTTTGAATTTTCTTACTTAAGATTTCAAATTTATCAAACGCTTCGTTTTTACTTTTCAAAAACTTAGTCCATGTATACCTAGAGTAATCATCTACTATTACCAAAGTAGATAAGTTTCCCCCGTAACTTTGTATAGCGGATGGACCAAACAAATCCATGTGTAATAATTCTAGACACCTAGATGTAGACACCATGTTTTTAGCCTTATGGCTATTATGAACTTGTTTTCCTATTTTGCAAGCATCACAAAAGTGTTGGTCGTATTTCAACTTGGGCAGGTTCCTAACGAGTTCCTTAGATGATAAGGATTGAATTAACCTCATATTAGCATGACCTAAGCGTCGATGCCATAGAGTTGAGTTTTCATCCAAGGAGGTAAGACAAAGCATGTCTTTAGGTTTTTTTTTATCTAATTTCATAACATACATGTTATTCTTTAAAACACCTTTTCCTACTGTTATGCCGTCTTTAAGTATTTTACTTCCATTTTCACTGAAAATGACGTTATACTTTTTGCGGCACAATTGACTTATACTAAGTAAGTTAAAACCTAAATTATCTACATGAGCAACATCATCGATAGATAGAGAGTCATGAGAGATCGTACCTTTACAGATGATTTTACTTTTAAGCTTGCTACCAAATGTGACATTACCTCTGTCGTATACTTGGTAGGTAGAGAAAAGGCTTTTGTTTCCCGTCATGTGTCTTGAACACCCACTATCTTTAATCCACTCATCTGGTTCTAGTTCAACTTTTAAGCACACTTAATGTTCAAGAAAAACTCATGCGTTTGGTCCCCAATATCTCATCGACGATTTAGCCCATCGACTACATCTATCGCTGAACCAACTTCCGAATCATCTACCGAATCGCATGGGTCCGTTTGGGTTAAACATAACATTATCATGGTTCATGCAAGGAAATGGTGGACAAGTGTTCCAAGGCATATAATTAGGACCTTGAAAGTTTCTAGACATGTTTTGGTTCCAATTATTTTGGTAATGATGTTGTGAGTTAAAGTTACTTCTTGGAAAGGGGTGTTTGGGAAAACTAGTTTTGGGTACCTGTTGAACCGTTTTAACTCTATACTCATTTCTAACTTGACCTTTTCCTATAGAGACTAATGGTTTTTGTTTGTTAACAGTTGTACTAGTGCTAGGTTTTCTAGTGACCTTAACAAATTCAGTATGATTCATTTTAAGAACCTTCTGTTCATCAACAGTACCTGCGGATCCCTTGGGTACAACTGGCGGATCCAAAATTTTGGATCCGTCGGATCCGTGGGTGTCTGACTCAGTTGGAACAGTTTCTTTTTCTTTCACTGTTTGTTTCTTAAACTCACTTAAGCTTCCTAGTTTCATAAAACCTAGTCCGGTTTTATCATGAGGTAATTTTTGCATCTTCGTTATCTCATCTATGCAACTTATATTTTTATCAAACTTTCTAAACTTAGAATTTTGTTTGATAAGTTCTTCCTGTGTTGACTTAAGTGTTTCTAGTTCTAATTTAAGTTCCTGACACGACACACACGTTTCTTTAACATTTTTACATTTTTCCATTCGTATCTCCTTTTCTTTATGCCAATAAACTTCGTTTTCTAAAAGTGTCGTTTTGGTTTTTAAGAACTTATTTTTGCTTATGATTTTTAAAGTGATATCACACAGTTTGTTATATTCTACTTCTAAGGTTTCATCATCTATAGAAGAGTATGATAAGTCAGAATGTACCTCTTCTGTGTCATGAGCCATGAGAGAAACTCCGTCGTTCTTATGCTCATCATCATCTCCTTCACTATCACTCCAAGCTCCACTGATAAAGGCTCTTTGAGACTTGTTCTTTGGAGGCTTTGGACATTCTCGTATTAAGTGACTAGAATCACCACACCTATAACACTTCCTGTCTACTTTTCCTTTCCTATCATCATAGTCTTTTCGGAAGGATTTCTTTTCTTCACGAGGTGGTCTAACGAACTTTCCTCGTCTCCTGAAGAATTTCTTGAAATCTCTTACTACCATGGCATATTCTTCGTCTTCGCTAATTGAACAAGACTCTTCATCATCACTAGACTCTGCCTTAGCTTTCAAGGCAATGGACTTCATCTTCTCTCTTTTGCCTTTAACTATTTCTTGGTCTTTTTCCATCACCATCTCGTGTACTTTGAGATTTCCTATGAGCTCGTCCAGTGTCATACTTGAAAGATCCTTAGATTCTTCAATGGCTGTCACCTTTTCTCTCCACTTCGGGTGGAGTGCTCTTAGAAATTTCCTGACAAAATTCTTACTAGAAAAAGTTTCGTCAAGTGCTTTAAGAGATGTAATAATAGTATTAAACCTAGCAAACGCACTATCAATGGTCTCATCTTCAGAGATAAAAAATTGTTTATATTGTTGAACAAGAAGATCAATTTTGTTATCTTTGACTTGTGAGTTCCCTTTATGAGTGATAATTAGTGATTGCCAAATATCTTTAGCCGTTTTACACATAAAAACTCTTTCATATTCTTTCTTAGGTAAGGCATTGTAAAACATCATTTTGGCTTCATTATTTTTGGCAATCAACCTCTTTTGCTCATCGCTGTGATGAATAAAAGAAGTACCTACATCCCGACCACCTGAAATATCATTACTCATGGGCTTGTAATCACCCTCTACAACAATATACCACAGAGCTATGTCTTTTGACTTCACATACGTCTCAAAGCGATTTTTCCAACATATGAAACAATTTGGTTCAAATAGTGGTGGTCTTTGCATAGATTGCCCTTCTTTAAAGTTTTCAAAATCCATTGATCGTTTCAAGTTTTTAAAATACAATATATTTTGAAAATCTTGAGTAACACCGCTCTGGTACCAATTGTGGAAAACTAGAAGGGGGGTTGAGTTTTACCGTTTTAAAGTTAATTCGCTTTGTGACTTAACGTGATTTCAAAGTAAGTATGCACAAACAAACAATATAATATAAGTAAGTAAGGAAAGGAATGATCAAACCACACAACACAGATATTTATAGTGGTTCGGCTACAAGGACTCTCTTCCTTTCCCTACTCCACTCCTCGAGCCTCTAACTCGAGAGTTTTTCTTCACTAAGAAACAAGCTCCCTTCTAGGCGGAGAAAACCTTTACACGTCGCTTACTCTTTATCCGGTACTAAGCTAAACACCGGGATCTTTACAAGGTACAACCATTCCCGTTGGTTCTTTCACAAGGGTACAACCACTCCCGACACTCTTTGTGTTTTAAGGACTAAAACACTAACCAAACTCTATTGAATAAATGATACAAACAATGATGTGTGAACTAATACAAAATCACACAGATTCTATGCTAAAAGGATAACAACAGAAGGTTGATCCTTATATGCTTTGATCTTCTTTGCTACAAAAGGAAAGATCAATGAGATGAAATAATGATATGGGTTAGTGATATGTAAATGAATGAGTATGTATTTAAGCTATATGAGTGATGAGTGAAAACCAAATGATCAGCTTGCTATTTATAGGCAAACTGAATCAACAGTTGGCGGATCCGGCGGATCCCAAAAATTGGATCCGCCCTTGTATGGCTTTGGATCCACCATGTCAGGACAGCTAAGAGATTTGAGAATCTTTCCATATCTTGCCATATCTTTCCATATCTTCAAATGTCAACTCTTTAGCTTGAAGATCTAAACAAAATATCACAAAATCTTTCCAAGATTGTGTTCATGATGTGACGATGTACCCTCCGAACGGGTCGAAGGACTCCCCTTGGAGCCTGTAGAAAGCCCTCCCTTCGGAGGCCCAGGTTAATCTCCTAACACGTTTCATTGGCGTAAAACCATTCGCCTGCGAACTGGTTACCATGTGGGAATCCTCCAATCGAAGCCTTAAGCCCTTCGGGGTATCTCCTACGAAGGAACTAGCACGAAGGACAATCCTGACCTGGTCAAACCCACGTCTCCTCTTCCCTTGGCTTTCCCGCCAAAACAGAGATCGTGGGCTACAAAGCCCTAGCGGTTACCACAAATCATGGGATGCCCCCATTATCTCCGAAACATGTGCAAACCGCCCACTAAGGCCTATTTCTCTCCTATAAATAGCTTAGTCGGGCCAAAATGATGTATGTTAACTTCATTCTCGTCATTTACAACCTACATTACCCTTGCACATACTTACTCGCACGCCAGAGGTGGTTCGCAGGGTCCAACCCCTGCGCAATCACTTAACGTAGTGTCTTCGTATTTCTTATTTCAGGTTAAGAACAAGCTTGACACAATCTCAACACCCCATTATTCCTTTGATCACCATCGAAGGCTTGGTCATGCAATTATTTGTACAATCAGTGGCGCCATCCGTGGGACCGCTACAATTGGTCTCGTTATTTCCAAGCTTATAACCAACCAACTACTTTCACTATATATCCGGCATGGATCAAGGAAGAGAAGATACTCCCCCACCGGGTTTCTCTACCTTAGAACCAATACCAATCAACGACTCTAACAACCTTCCCCCAATAACCGCCTCCACGTTCACAACACGTTCTCACCCAGAAACAACACCCAACCATCATGCTTCGACATCAGCCAATCCGGAGCCCCTTATTAGCCCAGCCTTTGTCGAAGCCAACCACAAAGTGTTGGAATCCCTCCTAAGGGCTCGTAAGAGGCAAGTCAGGAATACTGAGATGCGAAGGGAGTTGGAATACTCAAGTGATGAGTATGATGAAGAAATGGAGATGGAACCTAGGCCTCCGACCCAAGGAGCAACTCTATCGGCCTTAAGGATTGGGTCTCCAGTCAGTCGAAGGCTAAACAGAAGGTCCGTTGGTTTTGAAGGATTTCCCGAGAGGGCTCCGAAAAAGAGAGAAAGGGCGGTTACCAAAGGCTCTAACGGTAGGAGCCAACAAAGGGAAGAAGTGGGGGTGACTTTGCCTCCATTGCTAGCAACTCATCTTGGAAGGACTGAAGCTGGGGTTCCGTTGCAGCCTTCTCACGCATCAGGCGTAGAAGGCAATCCGCCTACAATTAATATGGGAGGAAATCTTCCTCCCAATGGTATGTACCCTCCGTTCCAAACTCAGTCTTATCCTCAAAATTTATATCCTCCAGTAAATGGACAGCCTAATAACCCAAGCCTCCCTCAAACTTATGGGAGCATACCCTTCGAGCATCCTATGGCGTACCCTCCGTATGCCATGGGAAACGGTTATCCGTTTGCCATGAATACACCTTATCAGTCCTACCCAAGTCAAACTCCTATGGGAATGCCCCCAAACAACAATCCCTATAATACTGTTCTCATGTATGCACCACCTTACAATTGTCTATACTCAGACCCTATGGGTTCAGCTACACCCTTCATTAGGTGGATAGAAGATTACCCATTGCCTGATGGGTTGAAAATGCCTTCGCACATTGGGACTTATGATGGGAAGGGGGATTCGGACAATTTCTTACACTTGTTTGAAGGGGCTATCAAAATGCAAAAATGGGTTATGCCGGTGGCCTGTCATATGTTTACATACACCCTACGGGATTCTGCTCATATTTGGTGGAATGGGCAAACGCCCGGTAGCATCGTCAATCTTGATGATCTTAAGGCTAAGTTCCGGTCACACTTCAGTCAGCAAAAGAAGTTCACAAGGACTCATATAACGGTGCACAACATCAAACAAAAGGAAAACGAAAGCACAAGGGCCTTCGTTACTAGGTACACCGATGATACTTTGCAGATTTTGGGTCTTTATGTAGATCAGTGTATTTCGAGTTTCGTACATGGTCTTCGAAATCGGAGTTTGGTAGAATTCTTGTCCCCTGACCTTCCGACAACTTACAAAGGGTTAATGGAAAAGACGTATACTTGGATCGAAGCGAAAGAGGTATCCACTAATGGGGCTCCGATAGACAGAGACAGCAACAACAAGTTTTCGAAGCATTCTTCGTGGGAAGGGTCAAAGAACAAGAACAAGAACAGAGACAGGTTTTCTCCGTACAACAAAGGTCCCAACCACGGTTTGTTAAGCAGTCTAACCAAGTCTCCAAAGGAAATACTTGCTACGGAGAGGGCTGCTAAGGCCTTTGAAGCACCCCCTTGTATGACAAGTAAGGGCAAAAACAGGGATACCAGCAAGTATTGTCACTTTCACGAAGATTATGGTCATGATACGAACAGTTGTAGAGAGTTAAAGAAACAGATAGAAGAAGCTGTGAAGTCCGGGCAATTGGCACACTTGGTGAAGGGTATTAAGAAGGGAAAGGAAAAGATGACCGACACTCAATTGGCTAAAGATACTATGCCTCTCGAGGCCCCAATACTCATGGTTCGTTGGGGCGAAGCCAGCTTGAAAAGAAAGGTAACGGAGCAGGAGGGTGATGAAATAGGGGAAGTAACTTTTCCTCCTCTCACGGGCCAAGTCCCCTCAAATGATCCGGTAGTCATCAAAGTCCTCATTTCTAACCAAGAAATGAATGGAGCTTGTATGGACTGCGGAAGCCCTTGTGAGATCATATATGAGCATTGTTTCCGAAAGCTCGAGCCTTCGATCAAGTCTCAAAGGGTTGACTCGAAGATACCCTTGGTAGGATTCTCTAGGAAGCATTCGTGGCCTCTGGGAGAAGTTCCATTGGAGAAGGCAAGCTCACGAGAACAGAAACCCTCATGTTCACCATCGTAAGGTCC
The DNA here is from genome assembly GCA_021014915.2 of Artemisia tridentata subsp. tridentata. Lineage (NCBI taxonomy): Eukaryota > Viridiplantae > Streptophyta > Magnoliopsida > Asterales > Asteraceae > Artemisia > Artemisia tridentata. Next base: position 432,587,182 of record CP139508.1, read on the forward strand.
AACTCCCCCTACAACTTGTTGATAGGAAGGACAGCCATGCAAAGGATGGGCATCGTGGTATCCACCATACACGCGGCAATAAAATTCCACACACCTCATGGAATAGGAACCGTACTTTCTAGTTATCATCATAGAAGGGAAATAGAAATTGGTAGAAGGATCAAGGAAAGCCCTCAAGAGCCTTCGAAGGCTATTCCAAAAGGCTTATAGGGGAAAACCTTTACAAAAGGTCTTGCTCGTCCCCATGGCTTCGTTGTGTGGGACTGAAGCAGGCTTCAAGCATCCTCTATAATATTCATAAAGAATCTTGTGGAAGGTACGTAAGCCCTAGATCCATCGCCTCATAAGTAGCAAGATGGGGGTACTATTGGCCATCTATATTGGAAGATGTAACAAAAGTAATCAAAGCATGCGCGACATGTTAGACATACTCAAGAGCTCGGAACCCATTAAAGTATGACACGTCTTCTATCGCATCAGCAAGGCCTTTCGGCTAATGGGGTGTCAGCATAATCGGACCCCTAGCAGCAGCCCCCAGAGGGGTACAGTTCTTGGTCATAGCCATAGACCACTTCACCAAATGGGTGGAGACTCAGCCTTTGGCATCAATAACAGGAAAGCATGTGGAAAAATTTGTGTGGGAGCACATAATCTGCAGGTTTGGAGTCCCACAAGTCATCACTTCTTTTAAAGGGAAACACTTTGCCGAAGGGGTATTTCCTCCTTTCTGCGAAAGCCTAAATGTGAAGCAAGTATTCACTTGTGTCGACAAGGACATTGTAATTGAAATCGAGACAAAGTTGGGGCAATATCAGCATGAGTGGGTAGATAAGTTACCCAAAGTCCTGAGGGCATATAAGAATATGTCCTTCAAATAAACGCAAGCAAAGCCAAGTCGAAGGGTCCAGTGGCAAAGAGAGATGCTGCGAAAACAAAGCATGCGAGCCCGAAGAACTGGATACTAGCTTTCGTAAGTTTTTACATATAAGACTTATTTTTTTTTAACAAAAGAAAAAGAAGCACTTAGTTGTTTTTCAATTTCATGTAATGCATTCTTCTCACATGGGAAAGAAGCATTAATGGTAGGTGTCCTAGTGTACATATCTACAAATGATGTAATCCTCCCTACCCACTTAATGATATAACGCATTTCCCTCAAAATCTCTTGTTTCGTTTTATACAACAAAGATTTGTTCAGCCAAGTACTTTACAAGTTTCAATGTCGAAGGATGAAGCAAGACACATGTATTGTATACAAATAGCATCCATTACAATTCACATTAACTTTCCTATAAAGTCTTAGGGTAATAAAAGCCCTCTGCAACTTAAGGATGAAGACGGAGTGGGTCGCAACCCTCTGTCGCAGTCAAATTATACGATTGCCAAAATCTTGGTCCAAAATACACACAATGAGGATATAATCTCAGGATGTATGTTTACGTTTTTCAAAAAAAAAAAAAAAAAAAACGTAAGAGAAGATAAGCATGATATCAAAAACGGGATGTAATCCCTACGATTGGCATTTTTAAGGCGATATCCAACATAAACATGAGAATAATTGTCTATGTTCCGGGTCGAAGCCCAGACATACGAAAGATAAATTGTTCAAACAGGCACACGCCTGACAAAAGCACCATAAATTGTTAAACACAAAGGCACATGCCTTCAACCATGGTAAATTGTTTAAAAAGGGGTACATGCCACCCCCAGAGACTGAATTAATGCCAACATGGCAACCTTCAAGCATTCTTAGAAGAGTTTGGATCCTCTTGGTGAGCTGGAGACATAGGCTTCACAGATAAGGTTCTCTTGGTTGGAGACGGAGGCTGTATCTTCTTTGGTTTTTTGGAGAGGAGATCTTCGATGGAGGCTGAAGGATCTTTGCCAGCTTCATCATATTCTCGCACAGAATTCGGACGGTAGTATGGTACCTCCGACAGCACAACTGGTTTTTTGGTCTCAGCAATCTCCTCCAAAGTTGTGCACTTGCCATGGAATATAGCCGCATTCACTAGCTTCCCCACAACCTCTCCCACCTCATCGCTATGGTATAGCTCCATAGCAATGTAGGGGACAACCTTCGATACAACTTCAGCCCTATCTCTCCTCAAACTTTGGCATTCAAACTTCAACTTATCCAACTCTTGACAGCGCTCGACATCCTGCTCCACCAATCTGATCCTCTCAGTCTCCAAACCAGTACATTTAGACTCCAGGGCACTCACCTGGGTCTTATAACCAACAACCTTAGCCTCCTCCACCTTTAGCCTACCACACTCAGCCTGCGACTTCTTCAACTGCTCTTCAAGATCTTCCATCTTTGCTCGAAGGGCCTCGTATCTGGGATGCTTCTCAAAATCTGCCATTGCTTCATCACATCTGGACTCCAACTTAGCATAGTTCTTCTCCCTAGCTACGATGACAACAACCTCCTCTTTAGCCTCCTTAACCTTGTTAATCAACGCCCTTGTACGAAAACTAAAATGGTTATCCAACATGGCCTGCCTGGTGTAACTCTTGTCATAGAGATCACACAGCTTCTCAATAGACATCTCATTCATCGTTTTCCTCCAAGAAGCAGGAGTGACATTTTCAACAAGCAAGCGGCAGGAAAGGGCATCAGGCAGCTCCTTGGTGTTGGGCAGCCCTAAATAAAGAACAAAAGCAAGAAAAACATAAGATACGGAGCATTTTAAGAAAAGAAAAGTGAAGAGTGGTTTGCTCACCATGGATGTCATCATCACCAATTTCTTCAGTCGAGTACATCAAGGTTTTCCCACGAGCTTTCTCTACTTTTTGTTTGATATTCCTTGATGTGGGGGTAGGAGCATTGGATTTCCTCTTTGGGGCAGCCTTGATAGCTTTGGCACTAGTACCTTTCCTAGTCCTCACCCTGTCTGCAATACCAGAGGAACCCATGATCTTCAGTTGATCAGAATCGGAAGGTGGGTCATCGGAATCAGCAATGTTCTCCACAAAAAGAGGGGTTTCCTCAGTACTCACTGGCTTAGTAGGAGGAAGTATAGAAAGAGGTTTCCCTGCAAAGGCATCGACATCATTATTGTTAACAGATCTAGATGGAGATCCCACTCCATAGCTTGCATCTTGAGGGTCCCTTGGAATGAAACTAACTTCTTTGGCACCTCCGGCAACAACAAAATTTCGGAAAGCCATCTCTACAAAAACAAACGAAAAGGAGATGAATATCAGCAGATAAGTTATTTAAATTATTTAAATAAGATATATACATACTTTTTCCTTCACAAATTATTTCAGGATGCAACGGAGAGCGTTCCCAACTCTCAGCAATACCAGCCATGAACAAGATAGGTTCGGGGAATGTCTGGACATTAGCAGGATGTCGTGCAAGCCGCTGATACAAGGGCTCGCTCCTTACCTCGTAGGGCAAAGGATCATTATATTTCTTCTCATCATACATAAACGCTTCGTCAAGCAAAGCTGGGTACTCGGACGGTATAATTGTACTTTCAACATAAAAGAAATGACCTTTCCAATTTCTTATGTTCGAAAAGGGCTTCGTCACAAGGACAGGAACATCATGTTCACCCCTTTTGGCAATAGTCACCCAATCCCCGCCAGGATACAAATTTACAAAACCCCTAAGAACATCTAACGAGGGCTCATACCCGTAAGCTTTACACATCACGATGTAGGTGGTCAGTTTGGCAAGCCCAAAGGGGTTAAATCTGGAAATGTGCACCTTATAGTATTGCAAAAACTCAAGAATCAAAGGATGAAGGGGAATCCGAAGGTTTGACTGGGTAAATGCGTGCACATACAAACCCACATACCCTGCGGGGGCATCGAAAACATTTTGTCTTTTACTTGGAAGTATGATTTTGAGCCCAGCAGGTAAGGGGTAATCATGAAGGAAATTAGATAATGCTGCTTTTGATAAAGTGCATGTTTGTTCCCTAATTATTCTTTTTGCTGCCATACTCATGTCACTATAAAAAAGTATAAAGATCAAAGAGATAGGATGGAAATTTTACCTTTTCGTTACAACGGAAGCACAAGAACACAGAGTGCTGTGTGTGTATTTTGGGCGAAAGGTTAAAGTAATCTAGGGTTTACCGTGATAAGAGTTTAAATACCCATCATGCATTTAAATCCTGTCCATACACGTGTTTATTTACCCCTTTTATGCAAACGGATTTCAAACGAATTCAAAAATTGAATTGACGTTTCACATTTATCGAAGATTGGGTTATTAAGGCTAATGGAAGGATAATCATTAACCCGCATTAAATGTGCGGGTTAGTTGGACATTTATTTTATTTTTGCACGGAAATGTAATATAATGGGTGTAATGCATGTAGATTTTTTTAGTCTAATGCAATATATACTCGTACATATATATCACTTTCGACTGGGGGGCTTGATGATGTACCCTCCGAACGGGTCGAAGGACTCCCCTTCGAGCCTGTAGAAAGCCCTCCCTTCGGAGGCCCAGGTTAATCTCCTAACACGTTTCATTGGCGTAAAACCATTCGCCTGCGAACTGGTTACCATGTGGGAATCCGCCAATCGAAGCCTTAAGCCCTTCGGGGTATCTGCTACGAAGGAACTAGCACGAAGGACAATCCTGACCTGGTCAAACCCACGTCTCCTCTTTCCTTGGATTTCCCGCCAAAACAGAGATCGTGGGCTACAAAGCCCTAGCGGTTACCACAAATCAAGGGACGCCCCCATGATCTCCGAAACATGTGCAAACCGCCCACTAAGGCCTATTTCTCTCCGATAATTAGCTTAGTCGGGCCAAAACGATGTAAGTTAACTTCATTCTCGTCATTTACAACCTACATTACCCTTGCACATACTTACTCGCACGCCGGAGGTGGTTCGCATGGTCCAACCCCTACGCAATCACTTAACGTAGTGTCTTCGTATTTCTTATTTCAGGTTAAGAATAAGCTTGGCGCAATCTCAACACCCCATTATTCCTTTGATCACCATCGAAGGCTTGGTCGTGCAATTATTTGTACAATCATGATGCATGCCATGATGTCATCCTAATATTTAAGAATTAAAGTTTCTAATTTAAGAAATGAAAATGTAAATGTATGTGATGTTCTTCCTAGCAAACATGTAATGTGTAAATGTGTTTTAAAAAGACTTATCACTATAAATGTAAAAGACTTAATCTTATTTATGCTTTGCTTAAAGATAAACTTTGTAATTGTCATTAACAAAATTAAGCAAAGATCTTAAAATATAAACAACGTTTTTGGGATGATATTTGTATTAACAGATACCCTAAGGAAACAAGGGGTTAATGTAACCGCCGGTAAATTTCCACTATAATTAATAACAATTAATTAAATATTAATGTCAGTCACTATTCTTAATTGCCATTTTTACGGGAAAATTTAAATTTTTCTTTATTATACTATACTCACTATCTACACAAGATTAGGATAAGTCTAAATATTTTATATGAACTACTGTCACTTTGTTATTTTTATTTTTACATTATACTCTTTACGTCGTACATATACTCAAACCTATTAGATTTTATCAACGTATACGTTCTCCGTTAAACATATCACACGTCTAATATAATTAGTTGAAATATATTAATAAACTTTGATATTTTTATAACAATATATTTTTACGTTAGTTTCGTGACTTAATGAATTAACGGGGATCAAACTATACCTTTAATATGTGTCCTAAATGATACCACATAGCAACTATCATTTATACCCTACATTCTTTTCTTTATCATATATGCAAGAATCTACGTACCTTCTTTCTTTACCATGACATGTTAATATATATATCCATTAGTGTATGATTTTTCCTTTGCCATGCAACAACTAAACGTGTACAAATTAATTATCATAATAAGCCAATATGTAAAATATGTAGCATACAACAATTGACTAAACGTATAGATAAGATAGCAACATTAATCTATGCTCCTATGTGTTCAACTCTTGATAGTAATAGAACTTACACCATGCAATCTCACATGGTATAAATAGAATTCACATATGCATGCAACTATACGTGTACCAATTTCTTTACCATAACAAACCAATAATTAGTATCTATATATATATGTGTAGGTATTTTCTCCATGCAAAGTATATGTACATATAAGTAATATTTTCCATGCAATACTATATATATGTGTAAGGTAACTTCTCAATGCAAGGTGATATGAATGTGTACAATCTAATTTCCATGACATGCTATGGCATAAAAACCACATATATAACATGTATAATCTAGATACCATATACAATACAATAAAGTCTATGTCCTATAAACTAAAGCACCATTCGATCCAACATAAATTATCAGGTTTAATTTTAACTTAACAAGTACCAAATTAATTCTAAGTAACCTTGCACCATGATCAAAGTCGATATGAATATATGATACCCATGGTCAATCTATATATGCTTGTAACATTTATTGAAAAGTTAAACTATTAAACAAAATTTTAAGGCAATAGCTTAATTAACAAATTTGAACGTAAGAACTATAGCCGCTATTTTACTATAAAGTTCATATAATCTTTGTGTCCTAGAAATTGGTCTTATTACACTTTTATTCCTTATCAGATTATTGCTTTTGGTTTATGACTATAGGTGATGATGTACCCTCCGAATGGGTCGAAGGACTCCCCTTCGAGCCTGTGCGAAGCCCTCTCTTCGGAGACCCAGGTTAATCTCCTTAACACGTTTCATTGGCGTAAAACCATTCATCTATAAAGTGGTTACCATGTGGGAATCCGCCAATCGAAGCCTTAAGCCCTTCGGGGTATCTCCTACGAAAGAACTACAATGGAGAGCTACCTTGACCTGGTCATACCCACATCTCCTCTTCCTTTAGGCTTTCCCGCCAAAACAGAGATCGTGGGCTACAAAGCCCTAGCGGTTACCACAAATCATGGGACGCCCCCATGATCTCCGAATCAAGTACAACCGCCCTCTAAGGCCTATTTCTCCCTTATAAATAGCTTAGACGGGCCAGAATCATGGTAATGTTAACTGAATCTTAACCGTACTCTCTCAACTTACCTCAAACTTACCATTACATATACTTACTCGCACGCCGAAGGTGGTTCGTAGGGTCCATCCCCTGCGCAATCACTTAACGTAGTGTTTTAGTATTTCTTATTTCAGGTTAAAGACAAGCTTGGCGCAACCTCAACACCCCATAAATCCTTTGATCATCATCGAAGGCCTGGTCGTGCAATTTATTGTACAATCAGTGGCGCCATCCGTGGGACCGCTACAATTGGTCTCGTTATTTCCAAGCGTATAACCAACCAACTACTTTCACTATTATTCCGGCATGGATCAAGGGAGAGAAGATACTCCCCCACCAGGTTTCTCGACCTTGGCGCCAATACCAATCAATGACCCCAACAACCTTTCCCCAATAACCACCTCCACGTTCACAACACGTTCTCACCCAGAAACAACACCCAACCATCATGCTTCGACATCAGCTAATTCGGAGCCTATTGTTAGCCCAGCCTTTGTCGAAGCCAACCACGAAGTGTTGGAATCTCTCTTAAAGGCTCGCAAAAGGCATGTTAGGAATGCTGAGATGCGAAGGGAGTTAGAATACTCAAGTGACGAGTATGATGAAGAAATGGAAATGGAGCCTAGGCCTCTGGCTCATGGACCAACACTCTCAACCCTAAGGATTGGGTCACCAGCTGGTCAAAGGCTAGGCCGAAGGTCCGTTGGGTTCGAAGGAGTCCCAGAGAGGGCTCTGACAAGAAGAGAAGGGGTGGTTACGGAAGGCTCCAATGGTAGGAGCCAGCGAAGGGAAGAAGTGGGGGTGAATCTACCTCCGTTGTTAGCAGCTCATCTTGGAAGGACTGAAGCTGGAGTTCCGTTGCAGCCTTCTCACGCATCAGGCGTAGAAGGAATTCCATCTACAATTAATATGGGAGGAAATCTTCCTCCCAATGGTATGTACCCCTCGTTTCAAACTCAGTCTTATCCTCAAAGTTTATATCCTCCAGTGAATGGACAGTCTAATAACCCAAGTCTCCATCAACCTTATGGGAATATGCCGTTCGGGCATCCTATGGCATACCCTTCGTATGCCATGGGAAACGGTTATCCGTTCGCCATGAACACACCTTATCAGTCCTACCCAAGCCAAACTCCTATGGGAATGCCCCCAAACAACAATCCTTACAATACTGTCCCCATGTATGCACCACCTTATAATTGTCTATACTTGGACCCTATGGGTTCGGCTACACCCTTCGTTAGGTGGATAGAAGATTACCCTTTGCCTGATGGGTTGAAAATGCCTTCGCATATTGGGACTTATGATGGGAAGGGGGATCCGGACAATTTCCTACATTTGTTCGAAGGGGCTATTAAGATGAAAAAGTGGGTTATGCCTGTGGCCTTTCACATGTTTACTTATACCCTGCGGGATTCTGCCCGTATTTGGTGGAATGGGCAAAAGCCTGGCAGTATTGTCAATCTTGATGATCTCAAGGCTAAGTTTCAATCACACTTCAGTCAGCAAAAGAAGTTTACTAGGACCCATCTAACGGTGCACAACATCAAACAAAAAGAAAATGAAAGCACAAGGGCCTTCTTTACTAGGTACACCGATGAAACTTTACAGATCTTGGGTCTTCATGAAGATCAGCGCATTTCGGGTTTCGTACATGGTCTTCGAAATCGGAGTTTGGTGGAATTCTTGTCCCCCGATCTTTCGACGACTTACAAAGGGTTAATGGAAAAGACGTATACTTGGATTGAGGCAAAAGAAGTATCTACTAATGGTGCTCCGGTTGACAGAGACAACAACAAGTTCTCAAAGCATTCTGTGTGGGAAGGGTCAAAGAACAAGAACAAAGGCAGAGACAGGTTTTCTCCGTACAAAGGCCCTAATCACGGTTTGCTGGGAAGTTTAACTAAGTCTCCGAAATAAATACTTGCTACGAAGAGGGCTGCTAAGGCCTTCGAAGCACCCCTCGCATGACAAGCAAGGGTAAAAACAGGGATAGAAGCAAGTATTCTCATTTTCATAAAGATTATGGCCATGATACGAACAGTTGCAGGGAGCTAAAGAAACATATAGAAGTGGCTGTAAAGTCCGGGCAATTGGCACATCTGGTGAAGGGCATAATGAAGGGAAAGGAAAAAATGTCCGACACTCAATTGGCTAAAGATACTGTTGGTCCACGGTTTGTATGTGGATCTCTAAGTAGCCTTGAATACTTAGTAGATGGTTGGGATAAATCCAAACCAGTCTAAGTGAGAAACCCTTAACGATTGTTAATGTTAATACGGAAACTTAACAAGAACAATGAAGAACACAGAGTTAACACTAACTTCGTATAATTCTCTTAATCACAATTGTGAAACTTGTACAACTCTCTTATCAAACTAACAATCTTAGGGATCCTTTTATACAACCAGGAAACCCTAATGCTAACCGACTAAGAAGATATTCACAAATCTTCTAAAAAGATACTTACACGTTTGTATCTTTTCCTAACATATCTCTAACAAACTTTCCTTATATCACGACCAGACTTAACATAATAAGTCAACCAGACTTAATACAGACTACCAGACTTAACATGTATTACCAGACCTAATACAAAAACAGACCTAACTCTGACATATTACCAGACCTAAGTTTGTCTTCTCTTGAACCGTGTGATAATTCCCAACAATCCTCCCCTAACTTGATCTTCATGCTCCATGAACTTCAAGTTCTTCTGATTTAGGTTTCTGAGGATTGAATCTTGAACACTTTGAATTACCTTTAGGTCTTGAACCTTTCTAGTAGCTTGAATCTTGATAAGCTCTTCTGATATGGTCTTTACAGCAACATTGACTATATGTACATCAAATTCATTTAAGTTTCAGACTATTCTCATCACTTCCAGATGTGTTACTGATGCGCGTGATGTGTCGTTGCGGTTTAGCAGTTTTAATGCCTACTCAAGTTTTAAATTTATATTTAGCCGACTTATCAATAACACACACACTTAACGAGCAGTGTACCCGGTCAGTATGAAGATAATGGTAAGTAGAGTGTCGATCACTAAGAGTGGAACGTATAATCTAGTTAATCTAATCAGTATTTTAATATCCTAACGCAAGGGGGTTTCAGCCTGAGAGACTGGCACAGTTTTGTTTGCAATTAAATAATAAAATAAACAAATAGGCACGAATCAGCAAGTAGCACACACGTACACAGATAGATACTTGAGACAATAAGAGGGCTGTCCTTATGATTAAGTAGATTGTCACTTGTTTTATTGATAGCTTTATATGAAGTGTATGTAATTAACCCTTTCTCGTTGGTCCTATTCTCATCGGCGAGTAAACCCTTAATGACGACTTATGTCTAAAAGTTATTCCTAAGTGATCAATTTAGAAACAACCGTGGGAGCCACACCTTGTCCCGCAGTCGGGTGCCCGCAAGCCACTAATAAACACAGAGGTGGTCAATGCACTAATAAGTAGTAACCAAAGACATCAACATATAAACTTTAATTGATGGGAAAGCAAGTATTAAAGGGAGTGCAATCTTTCCGTTGTCACATTACACAAGCCACCAATCCTGATGAATTAAAGTTTGCTAAAACAATAAAACAAAACTACTTAATGAATTAAATACATGCAGCACCTTCTTACAGCTCTTGTATCTTCGATTTGGGTGTGTCTTGTGCTGCCTTCTTGACTGAATTCGTCCTTCTCTCCTGTTCGGTCTTTAGGTTTTCGAACTTCCGAATCTCCGAACTTCTTAATGCGTCTGGTCTAAGGGGTATTTATAGTTTGTGTCTGAGGGAAGATGCGGCGCCATCTACTTAAGTAGATGCGGCGTATGTACTTAACTTCGCGTGGGGTCCAAGATTATAATATTCAGGAATATTCGTACACCGCCAGAAGATGCGGCGTAACTCTTTATTAGATGCGGCGCATGTCCTCTTGTATCTTGGATCGTATCTGGTGATATCTTGATAGAGATGCGGCGCATGTTGATAGTGAGATGCGGCGCATCTGGAGCAGAATTGACTTGATCTTGTCCATGTCAGTAGACTTCCACTTTATGTACGTTTTGCTCCATTATTAGTCCAAAATCGCCAAGTTTCACCAAATGCTTGTTTTTACCTGAGAATTACAAAAGTAAACGATTAAGTATCAATCCTCATACATAATATAGTAAAACAAGTCAAATTAATAGGATAAATGATAGTAATAAAATGTACTTATTTGAGTTCATCAAATATCCCCCACTTGAACTTTACTTGTCCCCAAGTAAACCTTAGATTAAATCTCATGAAAATGTATCCTAAAAGATGTTAGGATTTATTTTTATATTTAAGCATGTATTCGTTTATTTCATAATCACACAACTAAACACTTAACGAATTAGAAGTAAAATAAAAAAAGTCGATAAAAGCAAACCTAATCGTTTAACTGTCCAGTCGCGACGAATATTCTATCATAGGCTTGGCAAGTATACACATCTCCACCACTAAAGCTAAGGAATAACAAGTCTAAAGCGGTAAAAAGGGTTTTTAGGCTTAAGGGTTAATTATTCTTATTTACACTATCGATCTCAAATTCCAGAAAAGGCGACAAAATCACAAATACATGATCGAATCCACGAACACGATACTTGCAATTGCTCAAATCCTTAACTCGAATAGGCTAAAGATAGGTCCAAACTTCACCAATAATAATATATCAAAAAGGGCGACAAAATCATAAATACATAGCCGAATCCACGACTACGATACTTAAGATTGCTCAAATCCCTAATCTCAATAAATCAAAGGTTTGGTTGGATAAAGAACAATACAGGGTATGGATAACATTTGGGATATAAATTGGTGTAAAAATAAAAATAAACAAAACAAATAAATTAAAATCCTAAGTGTGGTTAATCACTATCCCAACCATCCCATGAATAAGACTCATATCATTGAATAACTCACGCTTTAACACTTGAAACACACGCTTTAGGTAGACACGAATTATACTCAACAAAATCTTAATCAAAGAATAATCCTTAATTGGCATTCCCATAACTGCCAATTCCCATTCAATCCATAGATATAATACAACAAATAGTGGCCATATGAACCACTTACATAACTCTACATCGTTGGCTTAAAATAAACATCCAACTCTTTTTTTCTTTCTTTTTCTTTTCTCATTTTTTCGATTTTTTTTTTTTTTTTTTTTTTTTTTTTTTTTTTTTTTAACTTGAAACATAAACATAGATGTGTAAAATTTCACCACATCACTATAACTTTCTTTCCGGATAATTTTTCCATACTTTTCATAACTTCAGAAATAATGGTAAATAGTGAAAGTAGTAAACACACGAAAAATAAACTCTAAAATATACAATATTTACTTTCACTCCAATTGCATTGTGCAATTTCCCGACCTAACCATATATAATGAATTACGCACGCGAACACAGGTAATGTAAGGAAACACACTCTGCCTATAGCAATTAACCAACCACGGACTTTAATCTACAGGGTAGGCTAAGGTGTAAGGGTGTAACGAAACATTTTAAAAATAGGTGTAAGAAACGAAAGGAATGGCTCTGAGTGTTTTTCTAGGGGTATCTTACTCTAAAAGTGAGAGTAACAAAAGGTTTTATACGGGGGTTAACTAACCAGTGTAGTTAGTTAATAACACATAACATATAAAGGCTTTTTGGGTGTAATCCTAGAATTTTACCAAGTTAGACAAGTCATTCCAATTAAATAAATAATACTCATTATGGTGGTCTCGAATAGTATACAAGCCAAGTTCTAAAGTTTACAAGTCACCGGCACACTCATAGATTTGTGAATTTTGGAAAATCACAATTTTTGAAAATAATGTCATGTGTGCAGTTATGCAACTTAGATCTTAAACAAAAACATGCTAAAAATTTTTAAGTTTGATATATTAAGCACATTTTAAGCATAATTTTTGAAAAAGTTTAGGACAAGTAAGTGTTAAGTGTTCTAATTCTCCTATCCCCCCACTTAAGTTAAACAACGTCCTCGTTGTTTGTATAAAAGGTTAAAAACTGGAAAATAAAAAGAATTAGAACAGAAAAACTCCCCTGAGATTTGCTCGGTATGATCCTCCATTTGTGTAAGAGCAAAAATCATCTTTCTTGTGGATTAGAACGTTAAAGCTTCATACTTGATTTATCCACAGGAAATTCAGGAAACTATAATACCACCAACACTTTAAAACACACCTAAGATAAGAAAGGTTCAACTTGCATAATACATTAGTAGTTAGATAAAAATAAAACTTAAAAATGAAAACTGAAAATCATCAGGTCAGTCGATGCGCCGTATCTTATTGAAGAAGATACGCCGTATCGAGCCTGGAATTAATACGGATCAGAATAAAGATGCGCCGCATCCTTAACCAGGGATGCGCCGCATTAAAATAACTGATAAATAGTTTTAAAGTCGAAAATAAAAATGCAGAAAAAATAAAATAAGATATGACCATTGCAGAGGATGCGTCGCATCTCAGGACTGAGATGCGCCGTATCTTCGTGCGGCCTGGACTGACTCGACTCAGAAAACAGAATAATAAAAGATAAATCTTCCGGGTTGTCTCCCGGCAAGCACTTGTCTTTATTCCAGAGTCTTCAAGTTAGACTCACGTTCAGCACTTTAATTCATTACGTCGGGCTCAAACTCCACCACCTCGCTCTCATTATCCTCAATTTTATTATCAAAGTATTTCTTCACACGTTGCCCGTTTACTTTGAATATATAACCATTTTTATCGCATATTTCAATGGTTCCGTATGGATACACTTTCTTGACAACGAACGGACCCGTCCATCTTGATTTAAGTTTACCAGGATACATCTTTAATCTAGAATTAAATAGTAGCACTCTCTCTCCGATAGCAAACGTTTTATCCCCACGTAACCTCGAGTCATGCCATCTTTTAGTTCTTTCTTTGTAGATCTTAGTATTCTTGTAGGCCTCGTCTCTTAGTTCATAGAGTTCATTAAGTTCCATGAAACGGTTTTTCGTTGCAGCTTCCATATCCATATTACAATTCGTTAAAGCCCAATACGCACTTTGTTCAATTTCGACCGGTAGGTGGCATGCTTTTCCGTATACAAGACGGAATGGAGTGCATCCCGTCGGTGTCTTATAGGCTGTACGGAATGCCCATAAAGCATCATCCAACTTGTCAGACCACCCTTTAGGATTATAACCAGTCGTCTTTTCAAGAATTCGTTTTATAGCTCTATTGGTTACTTCAGTTTGACCATTTGATTGAGGATGGTATGCGGTGGAAACCCTATGATACACTCCATATTTCTGCAAGGCTCTTCCAAGATGGTGATTACAAAAGTGTGTTCCCCTATCACTAATCAATGCTTTAGGAATTCCAAACCTAGAGAACAAACCTTGTAAAAATTTAAGTACTACCTTGCTGTCGTTTGTTGGAGATGCTTGCGCTTCTACCCATTTTGATACGTAATCAACAGCAACCAAAATATATTTATTACCTTTAGATTCAGGAAACGGTCCCATGAAGTCTAATCCCCATATGTCGAAAACTTCACATACCTGGATATAGTTTTGCGGCATTTCGTTCCTTGATGTAATATTTCCAGATCGTTGACACGCATCACATCCTTTTATATAATCTTTCGCATCCTCCAGCATAGTGGGCCAATAAAATCCCGCGTCAAGAATTTTTCTTCTTGTGACGACTGTACCGTGATGCCCCCCTGTTGGCCCTGAATGGCAATGTGCCAATATTGCAGGAATGTCATCACCATCTACGCATCTTCGTATAATATTGTCAGGACATAATTTAAAGGCATAAGGTTCATCCCAAATATACTCGCTAGAGCGAGTTATAAACCTCCTTTTCTCGTCGGATGTTAGTCCTTTTGGAATTTCATTTGCAACAATAAAGTTTATAAAATCGGCGTACCATGGTCCATTATTATTGCTCTTAATTCCTACCATCATAAGGTGTTCATCAGGGAAGTCATCAGCTATTTCCCTTTCGTCAAGCACCTCCATATCAGGGTTTTCAAGTCTAGATAAGTGGTCAGCAGCTAGATTCTCGGCACCCTTTTTATCTTTAATTTCAATATCGAATCCTTGGAGCAATAAAACCCACCTAATAAGCCTTGGCTTGGCATCCTGTTTATTGAACAAATACTTCAAAGCAGAATGGTCAGTGTAAACCACAGTTTTTGACAATATAAGATATGATCTAAATTTATCGAATGCAAAAACTACTGCTAGAAGTTCTTTTTCCGTGGTTGTGTAGTGTTCTTGGGCATTATTCAATGTTTTGCTAGCATAATAGATTGGCTTAAATTTCTTATCCATCCTTTGGCCAAGTACAGCTCCAACAGCATAATCACTAGCATCACACATTAGTTCAAAAGGTAAATTCCAATCTGGCGAAATTATAATAGGTGCGGAAGTTAGTTTTTCTTTAAGTATATTAAATGCCTTTTTGCAATCATTAGAAAAATCAAACTTCGCATCTTTTAGTAATAATTGGGTCATAGGCCTAGATATCATTGAAAAATCTTTTATGAACCTACGGTAAAATCCAGCATGCCCTAAAAAACTTCTAACACCTTTAACATTAGTGGGGTAAGGTAGTTTAGCAATTACATCAATTTTAGCTTTATCAACTTCTATACCTTTCCCAGAAATTTTATGCCCTAACACAATTCCCTCTCTAACCATAAAGTGACATTTTTCCCAATTAAGAACAAGGTTAGTTTCTTCACACCTAGCAAGCATTCTATCAAGTTTAAAGAGACAATCATTAAATGAGTTACCGAACACCGAAAAGTCGTCCATGAAGACTTCCATAAAGTCTTCTACCATATCATGGAAGATAGCCGTCATACAACGTTGAAAAGTAGCAGGGGCGTTGCATAGTCCGAACGGCATTCTCCTATAGGCGAAGGTTCCATAAGGACAGGTGAAAGTCGTCTTCTCTTGATCCTCGGGGGCAATGGGTATTTGAAAGAAACCTGAAAAACCATCCAAAAAACAATAATAATCATATCCTGATAGTCTTTCTAACATTTGATCAATAAATGGAAGAGGGAAGTGATCTTTTCGCGTAGCATCATTGAGTTTGCGGTAGTCGATGCAAACTCTCCATCCGGTAACAGTTCTTGAAGGGATTAGCTCATTGTCGTCATTGAGTACTACCGTCATTCCTCCTTTTTTTGGTACAACGTGGATAGGACTGACCCACGAACTGTCGGAAATTGGGTAGATAAGTCCGGAGTCAAGTAACTTTACGATTTCATTTTTTACCACATCTTGGACTTTTGGATTTAAACGCCTTTGAGGTTGGATAGTTGGTTTGAATTCATCTTCCATAAGGATTTTATGTGTACAAAATGACGGGCTAATTCCCTTAATATCAGACATACTCCATGCTAATGCTCCTCTTCGTTTATATAGTACCTGCAATAGAGATTCTTTTTCTTTTGGCGTTAAGTCAGATGCAATAATAACGGGTGTATTAGTATTTCCGTTTAAATAAGCATATTCCAAAGTAGAAGGAAGATCCTTAAGCACAGGTTTAACATTATTAATTTCAGTAGCACTAGCGGAATAAACCTGTTCTTTAATCATATCGTTGCTGTCATCAGATAGATGCGCCGCATCGAGGTTTTCGATGCGCCGTATCTCATTACATACAGCAGAATCAGCAGCGAAATTATAATCAATAGCATTCTCATCAACTTGATCTTCTATAGCAATTGTGTTTTCTAAATTTTTAAGCAGAAAAGAATCAAGCAAATTATTTTTTAACAATCTCTGAGTAAATTGATTAATCGTGTCGTCAGAAACATCGATATTATAGCATTCATCATCATCGGAATTATCTTTACTCATAGATTGTTCCATGTTAAATTCAACCTCATCTTTTCCTATGGTAAGAGTTATTTTTTTATTAAAAACATCAATCATGG
Organism: Artemisia tridentata subsp. tridentata; assembly: GCA_021014915.2. NCBI lineage: Eukaryota > Viridiplantae > Streptophyta > Magnoliopsida > Asterales > Asteraceae > Artemisia > Artemisia tridentata. The sequence continues at coordinate 432,604,174 of CP139508.1, forward strand.
CCCTAGCAGTGGCTAAAAATGGTCTCCCTAATATTATAGGAGTTCTAGAATTTTCAGGCATATCGAGGATAACGAAGTCGATAGGTAATTCAAATTTATCAACTTTTATTAATATATTTTCCGCTATTCCTAATGGGTATTGTATGGACCTATCAGCTAGTTCTAAGCACATCCTAGTAGGTTTTGGTTCACCAAGACCTAATTTATCATACATAGAAGAGGGCATAAGACTTATACTAGCTCCTAGGTCGGCTAAGGCATTTTCAATATGCAAATTTTTAATTTGACAAGGAATAGTGAAACTCCCTGGATCTTTTTCTTTAGACGGAAGTTCGTTGAGCAATGCCGCAGAGCTTCTTTTTCCCATTGTTATGGTGCAAGCCTCTTCGAGTTTAGACTTGTTTGTAAGCAGGCTCTTCAGATATTTAGCATATTTTGGCATTTGCACTAGGGCTTCCATAAATGGTATACTAAGCTGCAGCTGCTTGAGATTCTCCAGGAATTTCTTTTGATAGGCATCTTCTTTCTCTTTCCTTGCCCTGTGTGGGAAAGGTGGTGTTGATCGTTTAGGTTCAACAGAAGGTTCTTTTCTAGTCACAGGTTCTGGATCAGTCTCTTTAGGTTGCTCTTGCTCAGGTGATAAAGATTCAGGGGAAATTTTGTTTGTACTGTCATCCTCGGGCGTCTCTCCGATTTGAAAGGTTGACTTTCCGCCTCTAGTTGTAATTCCTTTCAGATCGTGTCTTACCAAAAGAACCTTGTTAAGCACCGTTGACAATTGGTGCACTTCAATTGCCAAACCATTGATCATATTGTTTTGTTCCTTTAGTAAAAGCTCATGACTGCCTTTGAATTCGGTGATAAAGTTCCTTGCTTCATGATGTTCTTGTTCATTGGCTTGAGCGATTAGTACCGCAAACTCTTCCATAGTAAGGCTTCTTTGGGGTCTTCCGAACCAGTTGGAGAAAATATCGAACATTGTGCCTGAAAATTAAGAACAAGAAGATTTCAAAGTAAAAGCTTCCAAGCATAAGGGTAAGTCAGAATATTTTCCGTTCGGAAATTAGAAAAGAATAAAAGTTGCTGATGTCTGCAGACGATGCGCCGTATCCAAAAAGTTGGATACGCCGTATCTTATAATCGTTAAAATTAAATCAGACTTTAGAAAATAGATACGCCGCTTAGAATTTATGAATGCGCCGTATCGAATTGATCAAAAAATCAATTTATCTAATTAAAATTAAATGCGTCGTATTAACGAAAGTTAATGCGCCGTATTTTCGTTACGTTTAAAAATGAAAGATTTTTGATTCAGTAAGATGCGCCGTATCGACGGAAATCGATACGCCGTATTTGTTTAATAATTCGCAAACTGTTTTTAATTAAAATAATAGATACGCCGTATCTTCAAAAGAAGATGCGTCGTATGGCGTTAACGTTTAGAAAAAAGTTTTTATCAAAAACAGATACGCCGTATCTACAAAAGCAGATGCGTCGTATTACTTTATCGCTTAGAAAAATTTTCTTATTAAAAACAGATACGCCGTATCTTGGGGAAAAGATGCGTCGTATCGAATTAATTAAACGCGTTGTATTTAAAAAAAATTAAACGCAATACGCCGTATCTGAGAGATCAGATGCGCCGTATCGTTTGATTTAGCACAGTACAACGATAGCAGAACAGAAAAATACGAAAAATAAAAATAAAAATTAAACACACGAAACAAAAAATAAAACACACAAAAATAAAAACAAAAGCAAACAAATAACACACAATACAACAAATATGCAAAATAGTACAATGATGCAATTAATCTAATAAAAAGAAAAACCTAATTAAAATACTAATCAAATTAACAGAAAATAACAATTCACTCCCCGGCAACGGCGCCAAAAACTTGATGCGCGTGATGTGTCGTTGCGGTTTAGCAGTTTTAATGCCTACTCAAGTTTTAAATTTATATTTAGCCGACTTATCAATAACACACACACTTAACGAGCAGTGTACCCGGTCAGTATGAAGATAATGGTAAGTAGAGTGTCGATCACTAAGAGTGGAACGTATAATCTAGTTAATCTAATCAGTATTTTAATATCCTAACGCAAGGGGGTTTCAGCCTGAGAGACTGGCACAGTTTTGTTTGCAATTAAATAATAAAATAAACAAATAGGCACGAATCAGCAAGTAGCACACACGTACACAGATAGATACTTGAGACAATAAGAGGGCTGTCCTTATGATTAAGTAGATTGTCACTTGTTTTATTGATAGCTTTATATGAAGTGTATGTAATTAACCCTTTCTCGTTGGTCCTATTCTCATCGGCGAGTAAACCCTTAATGACGACTTATGTCTAAAAGTTATTCCTAAGTGATCAATTTAGAAACAACCGTGGGAGCCACACCTTGTCCCGCAGTCGGGTGCCCGCAAGCCACTAATAAACACAGAGGTGGTCAATGCACTAATAAGTAGTAACCAAAGACATCAACATATAAACTTTAATTGATGGGAAAGCAAGTATTAAAGGGAGTGCAATCTTTCCGTTGTCACATTACACAAGCCACCAATCCTGATGAATTAAAGTTTGCTAAAACAATAAAACAAAACTACTTAATGAATTAAATACATGCAGCACCTTCTTACAGCTCTTGTATCTTCGATTTGGGTGTGTCTTGTGCTGCCTTCTTGACTGAATTCGTCCTTCTCTCCTGTTCGGTCTTTAGGTTTTCGAACTTCCGAATCTCCGAACTTCTTAATGCGTCTGGTCTAAGGGGTATTTATAGTTTGTGTCTGAGGGAAGATGCGGCGCATCTACTTAAGTAGATGCGGCGTATGTACTTAACTTCGCGTGGGGTCCAAGATTATAATATTCAGGAATATTCGTACACCGCCAGAAGATGCGGCGTAACTCTTTATTAGATGCGGCGCATGTCCTCTTGTATCTTGGATCGTATCTGGTGATATCTTGATAGAGATGCGGCGCATGTTGATAGTGAGATGCGGCGCATCTGGAGCAGAATTGACTTGATCTTGTCCATGTCAGTAGACTTCCACTTTATGTACGTTTTGCTCCATTATTAGTCCAAAATCGCCAAGTTTCACCAAATGCTTGTTTTTACCTGAGAATTACAAAAGTAAACGATTAAGTATCAATCCTCATACATAATATAGTAAAACAAGTCAAATTAATAGGATAAATGATAGTAATAAAATGTACTTATTTGAGTTCATCAGTTACCATCTGTGAGAGGTGAATCATTGAAAATGTAATGGATTTGAAATCTCTTTACCAATAGCCATTACCACTGGAGTAGCCAATGTTTTGGTGTGTAAGACCATGGTACATTAATAACCATATGATTTTTAGCAAATCATCAGCTTACCAATGGATTTATTAAGTCTTTACCAAAAGCCGTTTGCTTCTGGACTAGCCAATTCCTTGATGGAAAAGCACCTCATCATGGTGAATTGATTACCATTTATGGTTTTCCACAGCCTTTACCACAAGCCATAACCTTGTGGGCTAGCCAACTCTTCACTTATCTTAGATATGGTGAGTTGAATACCATACAATTTTTGGCAAATTGTCAGCCATAAACGGATTTGAGCTATCTTTACCTGTAGCCGTTTGCTCAGGATTAGTCAGTCCTTGTGTTGATAAGACAAGGTGGACTGATAACCTTTTGTTGTGTTAGTGTGTTAGGAATATGAATATTCAGCTGAAGACTCGGTCACCCCGAGTACTTATTAGATCATCATAGCTCGTAGGATTATCAGTAATATTATTAGTAGTTTAGTTATTAATTAGTATTGTGGAGTGGGTCGGGTCTTTACCCTCTATCAGCTCGCTCCACAGTCCACTAGGGACATATTATGTAATACTATAAATACTCCCTTCCCACCCATGGGAAGGGTTGGACCTTTCATGTTAATCTAATATCATCTTATTTCTCTCTCTACAAAGGCTCCCAACCTCTCACTTTCTCTCTCTAAGTTCTTGTTCATTCGATCAAATCTAAGGCCTCAAACTAGTGTTTCTTGCATTGTGAATACCCTACAATTGGTATCAAGAGCCATGGTTAGGTCCATGAGAGTTGGTATTCACGGATTTGTGTAGTTTTTGAGGTTTTTTTTTTGGTTCGATTTGTAGTTTTTGAGTTTTTTTTTTGGTTCGAATTGATTAGTAGCATAAATTTCATTTTGTGCTTTGTTTAGTGATTAGAAGTTGTTGTACCTTGTACTTTCTAGCTTAAGAATAGTATTAGAGTGGTATTTGGTGTTTGGATTCACAGATCTAAGAACGGTGTGGTGATTTTGGAGCAATTCGTGGGTACTTGTGGTAGTGTTCTTGGCAGCGGTGTGTGTCATTGGGACGTATTCTTGGACTCGGTTTGTGTCAATTCGTTGATACGGTTTGTCCTATTACTTGTTTAGGAAAAAAGACAAAAGGCAGTGAAAGCGACGTGCTTGGGAGTTTGTGTCTACTCGGTTTGTCCCTGCTGCGCGTACTCGGTTTGTGTAGACTCGGTTTGTCTCTGAGGAATTTACTCGGTTTGTACCTACTCGATTTGTCCCTCCAGCGCGTACTCGGTTTGTGTAGACTCGGTTTGTCTCTGAGGAATTTACTCGGTTTGTGTCTACTCGATTTGTCCCTCCAGCGTATACTCGGTTTGTGTAGACTCGGTTTGTCTCTGAGGAATTTACTCGGTTTGTGTCTACTCGATTTATCCCTCCAGTGTGTACTCGGTTTGTGTAGACTCGGTTTGTCTCTGAGGAATTTACTCGGTTTGTATCTACTTGGTTTGTTCCAGCAGCGTGCACTCGGTTTGTGTCTACTTGAGTTGTCTCCGCAGCGTGTAGTCGGCTTGTGTATACTCAGTTTGTCTCTCAGACTTGTATGCGGTTTGTGTCTTGGTGATTTTAGAAATTCCCGCGAAAGATTCAATTTCTCGGTTAAATCACAAGATCTGTAAAATCCCGTAGTTACTATGGCTACCACATCAAGTACATCATCAGATGATATTCAAGCAGCAGGATCTGACACTCGTCCACCTATGCTAGATAGGACGGATTATGAGTCTTGGGCACAACGAATAAGACTTTACTGCTTGGGAAAAGATAATGGTGTCAACATTCTTAAGTCAATTGACGAAGGACCTTATCAGATGGGTACCACCAGAGACGTTGTTACAACTGGTGAAGATGGGACTGTGACTTGGGGTATCGAAAGACCTAGAAACTACAATGATCTTAATGAAGAAGAAAAGAAGAGGTATGATGCTGATATTAGAGCCTCAAACATAGTCATTCAAGGTCTTCCAAAGGATGTATACATGCTCATCAATTTCAACACTGAAGCCAAGGCTGTGTGGGACAACGTTAAAATGTTGTTGGCAGGGTCATAACTCACAAAGGAAGATCGTGAGTCACAGCTGTATGATGAGTTCGAGCATTTCAAAATGAACCCAGGAGAGAATATCACAGATTACTACGTGAGATTTCATAAGTTGGTGAATGATATGAGGATGATCAGAATGACTATGCCCAATATCCAACTTAACTCAAAGTTTGTGAACAACATGACTCCTGAATGGGACAGATTTGTTACTGCTGTCAAACTCAACAAAGGTTTAAGGGATACTAACTATGAACAGCTGTATGCTTACCTGCAACAACATGAGAAACATGCTGTCTATGATCGGGTGCTGAGAGAAAAGTTTAATCCTTCAACTACAAATGACCCACTGGCATTCATGACAAATGTACAACCAACAATCCAATCATCATCAAATCCAAGCTATCACCAACTTCACTCACAAGTACCTGCTATGAGTTCTCAACTTGACTCAGGCTACTCTCAGACCGACAAAATGATTGACAACCTCACCAATCAAGTATCTCTACTGGTTCAACAGTTTCAAGCATCACTCCCACAGACCAACAACAAGTTAAGGAATTCTTCCAACCCACGCAATCTAGCAATGGTGGAGGATGGGAAAATTGTGGTTCAGAATGTGCAAGGGAGAGCTGGTAGAAACATGGGTCGAGGATATGTGCAGAATAGAGCAGGGAATGCCAATCAGGGGCAAGGGAAACAGATCAAGTGTTATAATTGTGGGGGGCTTGGACACATTGCTAGAAACTGCAATCAACCTAAACGTCCTCAGAACTCAGATTACTTCAAAGACAAGATGCTGTTAATGCAAGCTCAAGAGAATGAAGCTGTATTGGATGAGGAAGAGTTATTGTTCTTGGCAGGAGATGGAGGAAATACTTTTGATGAAGATGTGGATGAGAAACCTGTTCAGGATCTAGCACTTAATGATCCTAACATCTTCAAGGCAGATGACTGTGATGCATTTGACTCTGATGTGGATGATGAACCTACTGCTCAAACAATCTTCATGGCTAACTTGTCTTCCCTGGCCTCATCTCATCAAGCTGGTTCTTCTAATGTGATGAAGCGAAAAGTGTACCGCTTTTAAGGGGTCATTTAAGCCCTAAATCGTATTTATTTTATCAAATATCGCCCTAAATCGTTCCTTTTGTCATTTTAGGTACTTTTGAGGAGAAATCTGGAAAAGGAGGCATTTTGGACGTTTTTGGAGCATAAAAGTGAAGAAAACGACAAAGTCTCAAAAATCGGCTAAAAGTTACCTTTGACGGCGTCACAATTTACTCTAGACGGCGTCATGCCTTGGCAAGAAAAAGTGGACGTGAAATTTACTCATGATAAGCCAGTGAAAATAGCATGTAAATTCTGACGGCGTCACGCTTTAACTTGATCAAGGGCGTCACGGCTTAAATTAAAAGGGGACGGCGTCACGTTCAAGGTTCGACGGCGTCAAGCCTTGATAAGCCAGAATGGATTTTTGAAGAGCTAAAGAGGGACGGCGTCAAGAAGGTCATCCGGGAACCCTAGAAGCGGCGAGGTGACGGCGTCACAATCCATAAGGTGACGCCGTCAGATCCAAAAATCTATATATAGTTTTCTAATTTTTTGTCATAAGGGAGAGCTTAGTGTGTGGAATTTTGGGAGAAAACCCTAAGACGATTTTAGCTTCTTTTTCAAGGCTTTTTGCCTTGAGATCTTCCATGTTACATTGAAGATAAGTTATCAATTAATCATTCAATATGTCTATGTGTTGTTTGATTTTATCTTATTCTTGTCTTTTGATTAACATGTTAGGCTAAATTTATCTTGTGTTTGCTTAGATCTAATGAAACCTAGCTATTGATTATTGGTTATTAGTGTGTTGTTAGTTGTATTGGATGATTGTTTATCTATGTTAGGCTTAAGAAAACTGGCTAACTTCCTATTCGGTAACTTGCTTGAACGTCTTAAGAAACATGAACCAAATGCGTACTAAAGGTTTATATGGTTGTATTTAATGCACAAGCGAATTCTAGTGATCCCATGTTAGGAGCTTCCTAGCCGGCTCGACATAGGAGTGAAGTAGGAGCTTGTAGAGTTGGGGAAGTAAGTACGCCACCCCACGAATGGTATTAAGGAATACATCCGTCATCCACGCGACTAATACACACTAATTAACCGGTAAAAGATAGTTAGGGAGTAAGGAAATCTAAGTAAACACATTTCTCTACACATAAGTTTCTCACCACATTTTCATTTTTGTTATTTTATTTTATTTGCATCCGTAGTAATTTTGGGTTAGTTGACTAGCAACTAATTCCGCCCACTCTTTCAAAACCGAGATTTTACTTGCTTTCATAAAAATATAAAAACATAAAAAGAATCTTCCTCAACCCTTAGACCTAATTAGAGTAGTCTTTCACACCTAACGAACACTATTCCCTGTGGAGAACGATCAATCCCCCGTACTTACCACTACACTATACTACATCGGTCAGGTACACTGCCTGGTGGGGTTGTAAGCCTCTTGAGATCCCTCGAGAGGTAAAACCTGTTGTAAGGTTGCAAAACCCACGCATCAAGTTTTTGGCGCCGCAGCCCGGGGAGTAGTTATTGCTTAGGTTGAAATTTTATTTTTATTAGGTCTACTCACAAGATTCCTATCAAGTGAGATATTTTCTTTTTATTTTGTAGCTTTCTCGTAGTCTATCTTTTCTTTGTGATTTTGTTTGTAATTTGCTTCAAATGGACTTTTCACTTAGATTTCTAAGATTGCAAGATATGGTTGAGTGGCTAGAACACCAAGAAGTTCAAAATACCTCATTTAGAGACACTTATGAATCATATGAGCCTTCACCTAGGATAGATTCTTATGAACAACCTCCATGTTTAGGATCTTGTTTTAGTGAGGCTAATAGGAAAAGCGACCCAGTTTGCCAAGGAATTATGGATAGAGCCGTATCAATAAATCATAAGTTGGATGAAGCACTAGGTTTGTTATTATCACTACCTAAGAAAACAATTGACGAGGATATAGGTGATCTTGACACATGGAATAATGAGGTAAACACCATAAGCCCACAAAATACTCAACCATCATTTGAGGCACCCACACCGCCCGTGACTTACCCGGAAGATGTAGAAGAGACTTTAGGAATCCCGATGGAGGTAGAACCCTTGGACCAAGCACAACTAGAGGATATAGGTTTGCACACTTTTAGTGATGACCTTACTCATAGTTCTAGGGAATTTCCTAGTGTTGATGAATTGGAACCTCAACCTGTACACAACTTTTCATCCTTAGATTTACATCTAGGAGAAAAAAGAGGAACCGACCCACCCATCAACCAATATTATCCGGGTAGTTTTAGGATGAAGGAAGCCATTCACTCACCCCCTTCACCTCACGTGGCATATTCACACCCTAAGGGTGTGTATCGCTACTTCCACCCGCACTTAATCCTAAGTGTAGGGATAACCTCCCCTATTTTTGTTAAATAAGGGTAGAGTCAGGCTCGTGACTCGAACAAAAACAAGCGCTTATTGGGAGGCAACCCAAGCTTTATTTGCTTTATTTGTTTGATTGTTTGTTTATTTAATTTTATTTGTTTCCGTATGCATTTCTTATTCTTTTTGTTTACTGTTCATGTCTCAAATATAAATTGTGAAAATGCTTTATTTTGTTTTTAACTTCGTCTTAACTACATATAAAGGTATTTTGCAAAAGATAAGTGTAAGGGAAATCCAAATTTGTTTTTAAGAACAAGATTGAACATGAACGATAACAATGAGATATAAGCATGCTTATTAGTATTTGTTTGAGTCAAATGCTTGTATCGAGTCATAATGAAGTTTTGCAGGAATTCCAGGAAGTAAGGTATAGGTTTTTCCAGAAATTTTCCGGAAACTTAACATGAGAATTCTGTCAGATCATTTCTGACGGCGTCAGGCCTTACAACCTGACGGCGTCAGGTTTTAATTTTCTGAAATTTTTGAAAGTTTTGTTTTTCTACCGGAATCATAAAAAGTTTTTATTAAATCTCTAACTTATAAACTCCAGGAATCTGCAAAACATTCATTCCGCAAGCATTATATCTTTAATTGTTTTATTTCTAAGTCTGGAATTACACCTAGTTGTGAGTTGTCTTTGTTCGGTTTGATGCTTTGGTTTTTCTTGTTTGTTTTCTCAGGATTAACAGGTTATTTTGGACAAGGAGATGTTTGTGGAATCAAGCTTTTGACGATGCATTAGTCTTGGAGCTTCTACATTCTCTTGGAAGAAGATCTAACCATGTTACCTCTTTATCCACCGAACGAATCAGGGGAGTATTTGATTTCATTCTTTTACTTTATGCTTTTACATTTGTTATTTGAACATTGGGGACAATGTTCATCTTAAGTGTAAGGGGGGGGGGGGGGTAAAAGTACGATTTTAGAAGAATGCTATTACGCTTGATTTTTGTTTGTTTAATAGTAGATGTGTAATAAAACTGAGATAAATACCTGTTAGGGCAATTTTAGTGCCAAATTTAAAATTTTTTACAACATATAGGAGTGAAACTTGGGTCTTAATGAGCGTCTCACGGATAGGAGTTATATGACTAGCACAAAAACCGTACCACTAAAAAAATTTTCCACCCCCAAAAATGTGAGGTTCGCCCCTAGAATTGGTAGGAAAAGTATTTTGCTATGATGTGTGTACCGGTAGCACTTAGATTCTAGAACTTGCGTTAGGACCATTCCGAGGCCACAAGTGAGACTACATTCGTGTAGTTAGATTTACTACATGATAAGAGGCATTAGGATTAACCCATTGTTTTACACCTGTGTTTTTGTTATAATTACATTGGCTACATTGGTCAAGTAATTCTCCCACACCCTTTGCGTTGTACTCATTTTTAGTACACGATACCCCTAGTACACCCCTCAGAACCTATCTTTTCGTTTCGACCTTTAAGCATTTTACTTAAAGGAAGAATTTGTTTACACCCCACTAAAATGTACACCCAAATCGCCTTAGCCTACCTTGTATGCACTCATTTTTAGTGCATTATTGTGACAACATTTGTTTAAACCCAAGTTAATTATCTAATTGATTACATGGTTGCTAAGTCGAGTCTATCTGTAATGTTTTGGCGATGCATTGGATCCTTGTAACATATGTGTTTTGGGACGATGGGACGATTGGGACTCATGGGTAATGTACATATGTGTAATGATAATGTGAAGACTCATTTATTACCATATGTGCTAATAATTTAAAAAGTACTCAAGTTTTTCAATTATCTTAATTCGAGTCATTAGAATAGTTTTTTATAAAGTTATGTAAAAGTTCAAGTGTAAGGGGAATGCAACGCCCCTATGATGTATTATTTTGGATGGTAGGGCAAGAGTGTATGTCAAAAAAAAAAAAAAAAAAAAAAAATACAAAAAAATGAGAAAAAGAAAGATAGAAAAAACATACGGACTACCATCCCGTTTCATTGTATTTTATTTTATGTTTATTTTATGTTTTTGTTATTTTCTTTCATTAGCTTAAATCGAGTCTAGTCTTGGCTTAGCAACATTGTATAGTACATGTAATTGATCAAGATTTTTAACTCGCCACCAGTAAAATATCCCTTATCCAACAAAACCGTGTTTTCCTTTTACCTACACCTAACGTTATAACCCATTTAAAAGCCCTCTTTGATAGTTTATCTTAGGTGCTTACGCCTAGTGGAGGAGGTTTTCGATCCTTTCCCAAGCCTATGGTAATCTATTTGCTATGACAGGTAGTGAGAGATATTATCCGTTTTCATTTATGAGATTTATTTTGATGACACTTGAGAGATGTGAGTATCTAAACACTACTTGTGAGATGCTAGTTTGTAATCTCCGTGCTTATTATGATTGAAGTGGAACGATTATTTGTTGTAATTACTTTTATGTTTGCATTAAATGACCCCTAACTTGTATTTTGATTAGAATAAAAGCGCATTTGCTTGAGGACAAGCAAATCTCAAGTGTAAGGGTATTTGATGAAGCGAAAAGTGTACCGCTTTTAAGGGGTCATTTAAGCCCTAAATCGTATTTATTTGATCAAATATCGCCCTAAATCGTTCCTTTTGTCATTTTAGGTACTTTTGAGGAGAAATCTGGAAAAGGAGGCATTTTGGACGTTTTTGGAGCATAAAAGTGAAGAAAACGACAAAGTCTCAAAAATCGGCTAAAAGTTACCTTTGACGGCGTCACAATTTACTCTAGACGGCGTCATGCCTTGGCAAGAAAAAGTGGACGTGAAATTTACTCATGATAAGCCAGTGAAAATAGCATGTAAATTCTGACGGCGTCACGCTTTAACTTGATCAAGGGCGTCACGGCTTAAATTAAAAGGGGACGGCGTCACGTTCAAGGTTCGACGGCGTCAAGCCTTGATAAGCCAGAATGGATTTTTGAAGAGCTAAAGAGGGACGGCGTCAAGAAGGTCATCCGGGAACCCTAGAAGCGGCGAGGTGACGGCGTCACAATCCATAAGGTGACGCCGTCAGATCCAAAAATCTATATATAGTTTTCTAATTTTTTGTCATAAGGGAGAGCTTAGTGTGTGGAATTTTGGGAGAGAAAACCCTAAGACGATTTTAGCTTCTTTTTCAAGGCTTTTTGCCTTGAGATCTTCCATGTTACATTGAAGATAAGTTATCAATTAATCATTCAATATGTCTATGTGTTGTTTGATTTTATCTTATTCTTGTCTTTTGATTAACATGTTAGGCTAAATTTATCTTGTGTTTGCTTAGATCTAATGAAACCTAGCTATTGATTATTGGTTATTAGTGTGTTGTTAGTTGTATTGGATGATTGTTTATCTATGTTAGGCTTAAGAAAACTGGCTAACTTCCTATTCGGTAACTTGCTTGAACGTCTTAAGAAACATGAACCAAATGCGTACTAAAGGTTTATATGGTTGTATTTAATGCACAAGCGAATTCTAGTGATCCCATGTTAGGAGCTTCCTAGCCGGCTCGACATAGGAGTGAAGTAGGAGCTTGTAGAGTTGGGGAAGTAAGTACGCCACCCCACGAATGGTATTAAGGAATACACCCGTCATCCACGCGACTAATACACACTAATTAACCGGTAAAAGATAGTTAGGGAGTAAGGAAATCTAAGTAAACACATTTCTCTACACATAAGTTTCTCACCACATTTTCATTTTTGTTATTTTATTTTATTTGCATCCGTAGTAATTTTGGGTTAGTTGACTAGCAACTAATTCCGCCCACTCTTTCAAAACCGAGATTTTACTTGCTTTCATAAAAATATAAAAACATAAAAAGAATCTTCCTCAACCCTTAGACCTAATTAGAGTAGTCTTTCACACCTAACGAACACTATTCCCTGTGGAGAACGATCAATCCCCCGTACTTACCACTACACTATACTACATCGGTCAGGTACACTGCCTGGTGGGGTTGTAAGCCTCTTGAGATCCCTCGAGAGGTAAAACCTGTTGTAAGGTTGCAAAACCCACGCATCATAATGCATCCGTGATATCTGAGGTACTAAAAATTTATGACACATATAATATAGTCGAGGGACAAAAGATTCCCGAAGAAGTACATCAGGTAGTTGTTTCTGACTCAAGTAATGTTGACATGGAAAATAGCAATATTGTTTCATATGAACAGTATTTGAATAGCAACAACTCGCCTGATGTACCAAATGGTGAATCTTTTGTCATTAATGATGTGTGTGTTATGAGTAATGTATGTGCCTTAGATAATGCGGGCAATATAGATAATGCATGTGTGTACCATGAGAACAAATTGCCTGTCCCTGATGATAACTTGATCACTAGACTAAACATCTATAAAGAACAAGTTGCTATGTATGAACAGCGTGCTAAGTTTGAGCTTAATGATCGTGAGCAGAAATTAGAAGGTCAAATGAGTACACTTATTAAAGAGTCTAGAGTGCGAGAAGAAACATTAAAATTAGAGTTGAGTTCTTTGAAAAGTCAGCTAGAACAGTCTGTCAAACAGAAACAGGAAGCACAAAAGTGCGTAACAACACTTAAGCAAGAATTCAAACAAAAAGAAACAACTCTTTTAAATGATTTCTCTAGACTCAAGACGTTAAAAAATAAGCTTGAAGATAAGTTGTACACACAAAATCAAACCATACAAACTGCTCAAATGATTCATAAGCACAGAAAGTTGAGTGATAAGCATAGCAAAATCATGATAGGTAAACCTAAGTCAACCATTCTTAGGGACATGAAAGTACTTCAACCAGCCCTATATGATGGTAATGTGATGCTTATGCCTATTCATGACCAACCTGAGCATATCTACACTAATGAAGAGGATGAGATAAGTGATAAAACGAGGGAAAAAATGAATGAGAAAATGAGGGATCCCGAGTGCATAGCCAGACGAATAATAATCAAACCCCATGACTATTATGAGGAAAATCGTTTGACTGTGTTTGCTCCTCAAAAGAAGTTAACACCTGAACAGATATTTTGGAAACAAGATAATGAAAAACTTAAGGTAGATAAACTTAAGGCTAACACCCCCCTCATTAGAAAAGTTGCGTCCATAACGGTGTATCCTCCCAATACACCTAGGAATCTGGTGCCTTTGTCTCTTCCCACTGAATGCAAAACCTTTATTAGCTTATATGTGCTTTGGCAATTATTTGCTGATTTTGATAAAACATGTAAGAAGAGAATCACACCAACCGGCATTACTGAGGGGGAAAGATGTTTTGAACATGCAAAAAGGTGTTACTTAACTGAGGTCATGCCATTCTTTAAACTACTTAAAGAACATTTTGAAGGGTTGCAAACTGCCCTTAAAGTCGAAATAAAAGAAATGGAAGTAGTGTTTAAAGACATGGAAAATGAGGTGAATGAATATGCAATAGAGCTTAAGAGTCGAGAGATTGAAAGAAAAAACATACTCATTACTAACGACAACTTGATTGCTAAATGTATTGCACAAGATGTATTTTACACTGTCACTGATTCTGCATTGTCTGCTTGTCAATTTAATGAGTATGCTATTGCGTTAAATGTCACCCAGAATCGTGTTGTTGAGCTTGAGGGGGAGAATTTAAAATTGCTTGAAAAAATTCAAAATGATGACCATGATAATATGGTTAAACGTTTTTCAAAATTGGAAGTTGAATATCTTAATTTGCAATTGAAATATCAACATTTAAATGAAAAACATAAAATATCAAATGACAAGACATCCTTGGATGCTCCTGAATTTGATACTTATTTTGAATTAAGCAAACGAGATGAGACAATTCAAGCTCACACGAACACGATTCGACTGCTGAGGGCACAAATTGCCAAATTGAAATCCAACAAGTGTGAAGTATATGGCACCAATAAACCTTCGTCGTCAGATTCTCAGAATTTTCAATATCAAAACACCATAAATATGTTACATTATGAAAATGAGTGTTATCGAGAAGAAAATTCAAAGGTTAAACAACATTTCAAAGAGTTATATGATTTTATTAAAGTTACAAGAAGCAATCACAATGATCAAATAACTTCTTTGACAAATGAAATTGAGGATCTGAAGGCTCGGGTGAAAGGTAAAATGCCATGCACCACTTGTAATTGTGATGCATCAAAGGCTACTGATAGTAAAAAGTATGATGTTGATGTTGGGTGTATTCCATTTAAGCTTAGAAATAACAGCTTGGCCCATCAAACATATCTCGATCATCTTAGAAAGGGCCTTGACACACTCCGTGAGGTAGTTGAAGAGGATAGGACTGATAAGCCACTTGATCGGGCAGTTGTTTATGCATGTAAACTCACGAAAAGGATTCAGGAAAACTTAGAATATGCCATAGGCTCGATTCCTAAGTTTAGCTGCCATAGAGATAGATTTGTTGCATCATCATCTAATGTTGAGAACAAACATGTAGCCTTTGATCTACCACCCAAAACATCAGAACCCAACACATCATTATCAGGAAGGCATGTGACAGAAAAACAAACTAATGTTACCTTCAATGCTTCTACAGGAGTAAAAAGTGACACCCAAGCTAGCGGGTCAAGGTCTAGAGGAAATGAAAGAAAGGATATGACTGCGCCAGCTAAGAATGATCACTTGAAGAATGTAGAAGTCCAACCTAGGAACAATAAGTTTGCAATGAGTAGGATGAATCGTGTTGATTCTAGTATCAAAAGTACTGTAATTAATTCGAATTCTAATGCTATCTGTAAAACATGCGACAATTGTTTAATTTCTGCTAATCATGATGAATGTGTTGTGTCTTTCCTGATGTCTTCTGAATCATCCCATGTTAAGAATGGTAGGATAACTGAAGCATGCAAAAAGATTTGGAAAGCAACAGGAAAAACATTTGCTAGCATAGGCTATCAATGGAGACCCACTGGAAGGAAATTCAATTTAGGAAAACAATGCACGTTACCTAAAATGAATAAGCATAAAATTGTGAATGTTAAGGAATGGAGACCCACTGGAAGGAAGTTCAATTTAGGAAAACAGAGATCATTATCTAAAATGAATATGCATAAAATTGTGATGAACAAGGAATGGAGACCAACTGGTAGAATCCTGTCTTTAGAGTCACAATGCCTTCCATCTAGGTCTTGTCCTGCCTCTAGTTCTGTCTCCTCAGTAAAGACAGTAGCATCTGTGAAATCTGTGGTTCCTGAATATGTGTGTGCTGACCAAATGGACCCCAATTGCACTTGGGGATCCACATTTTTCAGTTATCCATTGTTGTCTGGTTTCAAATGCAGGTCGTACAAATCGTCCTGTGGTATTTGGACTCAGGCTGCTCAAAACATATGACTGGGGATCGCTCGCGGCTCAAGAACTTCGTGAAAAAGTTTATCGGGACAGTTAGATTTGGGAACGACCACTTTGGTGCTATTATGGGTTATGGAGATTATGTGTTTGGTGACAGTGTAATCTCAAGGGTATATTATGTGGAAGGACTAGGGCACAATCTATTTTCTGTGGGTCAGTTTTGTGATTCAGATCTGGAAGTGGCATTCAGAAAGCACACATGTTTCGTCAGAGAATTGGATGGTATAGATCTCCTTAAGGGCAGTCGGGGCACCAATCTATACACCATATCGATTGAAGAAATGTTGAAGTCCTCTCCCATATGCTTGCTTTCTAAAGCCTCTAAAACAAAATCATGGCTGTGGCATCGTCGTTTGAACCACTTGAACTTCGGTACCATAAATAATCTTTCCCTTAAAGATCTTGTTAGAGGAATGCCCAGACTGAAATATGAGAAAGATCATCTCTGCTCTGCATGTCAACTGGGTAAAAGCAAGAAACAAACCCACAAGCCTAAAACCATCAACACCAACTTGGAAGTTCTTCATACCCTCCACATGGATTTGTGTGGACCAATGAGAATACAAACCATAAATGGAAAGAAGTACGTTCTGGTGATAGTAGATGATTATTCTCGGTTCAGATGGGTGAAGTTTTTGAGAACCAAGGACGAAACTCCAGAGGTTATCATTAAACTGATAAAACAGCTGCAAGTAAGGCTTGATAAAACTGTCAGAATCATCCGCACTGATAATGGTACGGAGTTTGTTAACCAACAACTTCGTAATTTCTATGAAAGTATTGGCATCACGCATCAGAAAAGTATCCCTCGCACTCCTCAACAGAACGGGGTGGTTGAACGAAGGAACCGTACTCTGGTGGAGGCTGCAAGAACTATGCTTATATTTTCAAAGACACCGATGTTTCTCTGGGCAGAGGCTATTGCAACAGCATGTTACACTCAAAACCGATCCCTAATTCATCCGGTTCATGAGAAGACTCCCTTCGAGTTAATTCATAACAAGAAACCAGATCTTTCCTTTCTCCGTGTGTTTGGTGCACTTTGCTACCCAACTAATGATAGTCAAGACTTGGGAAAGCTAAGAGCTAAAGCAGATGTAGGTATTTTTGTTGGATACGCACCAGAGAGCAAAGGGTATCGAATCTACAATAAGAGAACCCGTAAAATTATGGAAACCATTCATGTTACGTTCGATGAGCTGAGTGAGCAACCTACTTCAGGAAAAATTAGTTCTGGACCTAATCTTAACCTTTTGTCTCCTGGACCCATTAGTTCAGGACTTGTACAGAATTCCACGACTGCAGATTCTTATGTGCCACCTACATGTGAGGAGTTGAAGAAGTTATTCGATCCTATGTTTGATGAATACTTTGAGCCAACAAATGGAACCATCCCGAGTGAACCAGCTATAATTCCTATGGCTGAGGTTCAAGCCCCACAAGGTTCAGAAGGCCCTACTGCTTCAGTATCAGTCAGTCACAATGCTCCTGCTGCCAGTCAATCGCCTTCGTCATCAAACACTCAAACTTCTCCAGTATTGCAAGAGTCTTCAGATAATAATTCTTTGGAAGTTAATCCTTTTGCTCCTGTTGAAGAGGTTCCTTTTGAAAACATATTTGCTCCTGAACATTCATCAGATACATCCTTACTAGAAGAACACAGCACTGCTACGTCTGTTCATAACCATCAACCTCACGACCATCTCAGGAAATGGACCAGTGATCATCCAATCGACAACATCATAGGCAATCCCTCACGTCCAGTATCCACACGTAATCAACTAGCCACTGATGCACTGTGGTGCTTCTTCAATTCCGTACTGTCTAAAGTCGAACCAAAAGATGCAAAAGAAGCAATGACTAAAGATTGCTGGTTCCAGGCTATGCAGGATGAAATCCATGAATTTGATCGACTTGAAGTATGGGAATTAGTACCTCCTCCGGAGCTTGCAATGATCATTGCTTTAAAGTGGATCTTCAAAGTGAAGCTTGATGAGTATGGTGATGTCTTAAAGAACAAGGCACGGCTAGTTGCTAAAGGGTTTAGACAAGAAGAGGGCATTGATTTTGAAGAATCGTTTGCTCCGGTTGCTAGAATTGAAGCTATAAGAATCTTCCTGGCAAATGCTGCTAGTCGTAATATGATAGTCTACCAGATGGATGTCAAAACGGCATTCTTGAATGGTGACTTAAAGGAAGAAGTTTATGTGAGTCAACCTGAAGGATTCGTGGATGCTGAACACCCTACTCATGTTTACCGCTTGAAGAAGGCTCTTTATGGGTTAAAACAGGCGCCAAGGGCATGGTACGATACATTGTCCAAGTTCCTCCTAGTAAACGGATTCTCCAAGGGTGTTGTTGATCCCACACTATTCACCAGGAAGTCAAGAAACCATCTACTACTAGTTCAAATATATGTAGATGATATCATCTTTGCTTCAACAGATCCTAGTGAATGTGATAGTTTCTCAAAGGAGATGAATTCCAAGTTCCAAATGTCCATGATGGGACAAATGTCATTCTTCTTAGGACTACAAGTTTCTCAAAGTCCCGGAGGCATATTCATTAATCAATCCAAATACGCCAACGAAATCTTGAAAAAGTTTGGATTCTATTCAAGTGAACCTGTTGACACTCCCATGGTTGATAGAACGAAGTTGGATGAAGATCCTTCAGGGATTCCAGTAGATATAACTAAGTATCGAAGCATGATTGGATCTTTGATGTACATCACGGCTAGCAGACCAGATCTTCTGTTTGCTGTGTGTATGTGTGCTCGGTATCAATCCAGACCAACCAAGAAGCATGTTGAAGCAGTGAAAAGGATCTTTCGATATCTTCAAGGCACGGTTCATATGGGTCTCTGGTATCCTAAGGACACTGCAATGGAGTTAACGGCTTACGCGGATGCTGATCATGCGGGATGTCAAGACACTCGTCGAAGTACTTCAGGAGGAGCTCAATTTTTAGGGGAAAAGTTGGTTAGTTGGTCTTCTAAGAAGCAGATGAGTACTTCCATATCATCTACTGAAGCTGAGTACATTGCTATGTCTGTTTGCTGTACACAAATCCTTTGGATGCGATCACAGCTTTCGGACTATGGACTCTCATACAACAAAATTCCCCTATATTGTGACAACAAAAGCGCCATTGCCCTTTGTTGTAACAATGTTCAGCACTCCAGGTCAAAACACATCGACATCAGGCATCACTTCATCAGGGAACAAGTGGAAAAAGGAATTGTGGAACTATACTTCGTGAGGACAGAGTTTCAGTTAGCTGACATCTTCACCAAGGCCCTCCCAAGAGAAAGGTTTCAGTTTATTCTCCCACGCCTTGGCATGAAAAGCATGACTCCTGAAACCCTCAAGTGTCTTCAGGAAGAAAAGGAGGAGTAAAGGATTGTCTTCTTATATCCTTGTACATAGTTGTATATATCTTAAATCAAAAAGAAAAATACAAAAATATAAAATCTATAAAAACCATAAAAATCGAAAAAAATCAGAAAATATCAAAAATAGTCCTACCTAGGCATGTCTTCTGTTTATCGATAACATTTACGGATCTAGAAATGTCATTCAACAATGGCACGGATTCTTAAATGAAGCTCGAGCAGAAGTTATACTAATCAGATAAAACATGTCTTAATGGCTTGCAGTTACTTCATACTGCAACCCGTGCTGTACAATGGGGAAAGCATGTCGCCAATAAGACAGCTGTTCCTCCAACCGGGTGATGTTCACCTGGGCATGGATTACTTTATATCCATGTTTCCCCGACTTGATGTACGTTTCAGTGCATCACTTCGTATATAAGAAGAGAAGTCTTCTTTTCATCAAGATTCTCTATCTTGTTTGATCCTTCAAGAGAGTCTTGATGTTACACAAGGTGGTAAATTGAACTAAATTTTCACAAATATCCGTCGCTCAATTGAATGACTACAGCTCTTTTAATGGAAAACGGGTCATTAATTGAGGGGGAGCATATTTGTTCAAATTTCCGACACCTTGCCAAACTTGTGCAAACATCAGCAGTGACACTCTCTCGCTGTTTCAAGGGGAGCATAGTATGCTCCAAAATCAGAATACATTTAAAACCTGACCACATTTTCTCCCAAATTTTTCTAAATGTATTTAAATCAATTGAGATCACAAATCTCAAATGGTTTGAAATTTTTGATCGGGGGAGAGAATGTGATTTAAATAGAAAATTCTGATAAAATGTGATGATTTGGAAATTAATGTATGCTCTCCCGTATGTGCTAAACCATTTTGTATATCAAGGCACATATTGAGGGGGAGCAAAATATTTTGGTCATAATCGCAAGCTCTTCCACATGTGCGAAAATCTTTCTTATATCAATGCACATATTGAGGGGGAGCAAATGTTTTTAACAAAACAAAGGATTTGGCATCTCATGTGACCGTGACTCAGAATTAACTAATGAATTGACGAAACTTGAACTGTCATCAATCGAAAGGATTCGTCTTGGCCGGGTAATAATTTCAAGCTGGTCTAACCAGTGATGTAAGCGTGTCTCGAAAAAGATGTATCTGAGTAGAGTGTACCATTTCGAGAAACTTTCTGTGGACTTGACCAGGCCGGGTAATAATTTCAAGCTAGTCTAACTAGTGATGTAAGCGTGTCTCGAATCGGTCATGTTCACTGAAAGTGGATCAATTCAAAAAGTGCGAGCTCTACCTAACATGTGCAAATTTATAAAACAATCAACCGAGCACATGTTGAGGGGGAGCATTTGAAAAAATATAAAACTCTCAAGTGTTTGCAAAAATGTGTTTCAGAATCATGAACACTTTGAGAGATTTTTTCAAAGATTTGGTTTATGGCAATCGTGGAAGTACACCAAAGACCGACCACTTTAATTAATGCATGGAGTTATAAGGATGGTTAGGTTAGGCTCAAGTTCCCACGATCCCGCCAGAGCCGGAGGGATCTACCCAGGGACAATCCACTAGTTAGTGTAGAAGTCCTTAGGTATGATTAAAAAGGAGAAAAGTGGATAAGGGAAAAGTGCCGACTGAGATGGAGCTAGTACTGGAACAAACCCAACAAGGTGCTAGTTATGAAGTCTCGGTAAGCACTGAAGGGGTTGAAGAATGAAAAAGAATTGTAAAGATAAAGGGTGAAAAGAAATAGCCCTCCTTACAACTTAGGCAGAAACTGGGTCAATACATATGCTGTCAGAATCACTTAGTTGATTGCTGGCATTGAAGACAAAGTATCATGGACCCAGTGATACGCTGCATAACCCTCCCTAGCCACTCAAGGTCCCTCAAAGGATTCTTGTTTCATTTGTCACGGAGTTCAATACATTCCTATCGTCTTTCTCACTCCGAGTCAGATGATATTGAAAAGGTGGCAGTTCTCTCCAACCTCCGATCACCAAATCAAAATGCACAATTGAGTCTAGAGCCAAGAGATTCACAATAAGATCTCATAGGAACACGGATAATTTCTACTCTGGTTGTTCATCATTAAGGACACCAGTTGTAAACTTAAGAGTCCTACGCAGATCTTAGCAATCTGCCAGAACATTTATGAGAGAATTTACTAATGTAATTCTCAATGATTGAATGGAAATTCCTGCCAGGGTCAACATCAAGCAGCCCTGAAAGCAGGTCACTTCGGTAATTCCTCGTGGATTACGCTTAGTGGTCGCGACGGTTTCAACCGGTCTACAGTCGTGGAGTGATCTCCAGCGACTCACCTAATCGTTGATTTACTACGGTAAAATCTTAAAAAGCCCTCTGTGGGTTTTCGATTAGGAACGGTCTTGGTAAGGATTAGAGAGAGTTTTCACATTATGCTGTTGACTATCTCGAAGTCCAAACTTGTAAGTACCGGTCGAATTATTGCTAACTGTCGTATGCAGGAACTTCTGGCGATTGTAGCTGTGGAATGCTGTAGCTGGTTGCAGAAAAGATGCCAATCCATCACCACATGCTCACACCACATCATCATCAAAGAAGTCATGATCAACCTAAAAGACCTTCAACACAGCTTCTGCTAACTCTGATGCTGAAGATCATGACACCATATAGTGTGAGCATGTCGGCTCTAAGTATATTTCATCACATGGAGTTTTACTACTGAAAGATGACTTGAAGAATCAAGTGGGATGACACTTTCAAAGATTACTCAAAGTTCATCCAAAACAAAAGAGAAGTCATCTGAAGATCACGGATGTTTGCACAATGATCTATGATATTGAAGAATCAAGGGTTACGAGCTATGATGTCAAGATCCAAGGAAAAAGTACTGAATTTCAGAGCATTACTTCTGGGGTGACCTCCCTTAGGGGGATATTGTTAGGAATATGAATATTCAGCTGAAGACTCGGTCACCCCGAGTACTTATTAGATCATCATAGCTCGTAGGATTATCAGTAATATTATTAGTAGTTTAGTTATTAATTAGTATTGTGGAGTGGGTCGGGTCTTTACCCTCTGTCAGCTCGCTCCACAGTCCACTAGGGACATATTATGTAATACTATAAATACTCCCTTCCCACCCATAGGAAGGGTTGGACCTTTCATGTTAATCTAATATCATCTTATTTCTCTCTCTACAAAGGCTACCAACCTCTCACTTTCTCTCTCTAAGTTCTTGTTCATTCGATCAAATCTAAGGCCTCAAACTAGTGTTTCTTGCATTGTGAATACCCTACATAGTGCTATGCACCTCCACTAAGTGAGAAGTTCCAATAGTCTCACTTAACAACTTGAAAGCTTACTTAATCCAGCATTGTCTATAAAAGAAACAGAAGACACACACTTTTTTTTTTAAACACTAACAGAACTAAAAACAAAACTACAAGACTTAAAGATAACCTAAATGCTGGTAAGTACTCATACTTTACATACTTTACAGTTTGACCTCCCCTTAAGCCAAACCTCCCTTTAAGTCAAACTAGGGGTTCATCATACCAATGCTAACTACCAGATAATTGAACCTAGGGCCATCAAATGCTTTAGTTAACAGGTCAGCAACATTAAAATCTGTATGTATTTTCTCCACTCTAATCAACTTCTTTTCAAAGCAATCTCTAATAAAGTGATGCCTGATTTCTATATGCTTAGTTTTAGAGTGATATACTGGGTTCTTAACAACACAGATAGTACTCTCATTATCTATGTGGATAATAGTATTCTTAAAATTCAAACCATAGTCCAGCATCTGATTCTGAATCCACAAGACTTGTCCACAGCAGTTAGCAGCTGCAACATACTCAGCTTCAGTGGTTGAATTGGCCACAATTGTCTGCTTCTTGCATTGCCAAGATATCAATCTCCTTCCAAGGAATTGACAACCTCCTGTTGTGGATTTCCTATCAAGGCTTGCACCAGCATAGTCACTGTCTGAATAAGCTGTCAGGTCAAAAGATGACTCCTTAGGGTACCAAAGGCCCAAATTTGGTTTGCCCTTTAAGTACCTAAAGATTCTCTTCACAACATGAAAATGTGAAATCTTTGGTTGTACCTAAAAACGTGAACAAACATAAACTGCATACATAATGTCAGGTCTAGAAGCAGTAAGATACATGAGGGAACCTATCGTGGATCTGTAAAGATGCACATCCACATCAGCAGCATCTTCATCCTTTGTCAAAGGCACCTTGTTTTCCATGGGAGTGATTGCAGTCTTCACATTTGTGAACTCAAACTTCCTCAAAATTTCTGCAACATACTAGTCTTGAGAAATAAAAAGTCCATCATCCTTTTGTTTTACTTGCAGTCCCAAGAAAAATGTAAGTTCTCCCATTTAGCTCATCTCAAACCTGCCCTTCATTAAACCTTCAAATTCATCACACCATGACTTTCTTGTTGATCCAAAAATGATATCATCCACATAAATTTGGACAAGAATGATATCCTTCTGGTCTCTCTTAATGAATAAAGTCTTGTCAATTACACCCCTGATGTACCCATGTTCTTCTAGAAACTTTGAAAGAGTTGCATACCAAGCTCTAGGAGCTTGATGAAGACCATATAAAGCTTTAATAACCTTGTACACTTGATTGGGGTTAGCAGGATCCTCAAAACTAGGAGGCTGATGTACATACACATCTTCTTTAATAGTGCCATAAAGAAAAGCACTTTTGACATCCATCTGATACACCTTGAATCCCATGTATGATGCAAAGGCCAAAAATAACCTGATAGCCTCAATTTTGGATACAGGAGCAAAAACCTCATCATAATCTATGCCCTCCTCCTGTGTGTATCCTTGTGCTACCAGTCTTGCTATGTTCCTTACAACTACCCCTCGTTCATCCCTTTTATTCCTGAAGACCCACTTAGTACCAATAACTTTAGCTCCATAAGGTAGATCTACAAGAACCCATACTTTCTGTAGCTTGAACTGCAGCAACTCTTCTTGCATGGTTTCTACCCAATTTCCTCCCCCAAAGCTTCAGAAACAGTAGTGGGTTCACTTTGAGAAAGGAAGCAAGCAAATAAACAACGTTGCTGGTCCTTATGATTGACCCTTTGTTGTTGTTTGATCAGGCTGATGAGTACAAGTGAGTCAGACTGATGTTGCACTCTACTTCTGGTTTGAACAGCAGACTTTGGATCACCAATTATTTGGCTCTTGGGATGAATGGTGTGGATCCGGAGAGTGGGAGTTGGACTTACCTCCACTTCTATGGGTAAGTTGTTGAAGTCAGTTATGACACCTCCTTCATCATAGGAAGCTCCTTCAAAGATACCTTCATTTGGATTTGAGAACACTTCAAGTTCTGGCATCTCTGAATTAATACAAACAGCACTTGAAGAAAGGTCTGGTTGAGCATCACTACCAGACTTAAAATTGGAAGTACTGGTAATGTTAGGGGTTGCTTCTTTGCCAGTATCTTGAGACTTGAATTCAAAATCCTTTTCTTGAGAAGTAGAATTCTTGATTTCTGCTTCAGCTGCAGCAGACTTGATCTCTGTAGAAGGAATCACAATAAGCTCTGCCATATCATCAGTGTTCCCTGTATTAGAAGGATCTTTGGTACCCGCATTGTTAGTAACTTCTTTGGTACCTGCATTAGGGTTAACTTGATTCTCCTTGGAGACAGGAATATAATTCATAGAATCAGTTAAATAATCAATATCAAACATCCATCTATGACCAATTCCCTTTACATTGGGTTTTTCTTCAAGAAAGTTTACATGCAGATTTTCTTCTACTTTCTTGGACACTAAGTTGTAAACCCTAAAGGCCTTACTGTTTAATGCATACCCAACTAGAAACCCTTCATCAGACTTTCCTTCAAACTTTCCAAGAATACTTAAAGTATCAAGAATGGTTACATGACACCCAAAAGGCCTTATATGGCTAACAACTGGTTTATGGCCAAACATAAGCTCATAAGGGGTTTTGTTTTGAGGCTTGGTCACTCTAACCCTATTAAAGATGTAACAGGCATTGCTGACTGCTTCAGCCCAGAATGTTGTGGGTAAAAGTGAATATGCTAGCATAGTCCTAGCTGCCTCAATAAGTGTCCTGTTCATTCTCTCAGCAACTCCATTTTGATGAGGAGTTCTTGCATTACTGAACTGTTGCTTAATTCCTTTATTACCACAGAAGTCTAGCATGCTCTTGTTTTTAAACTCAGTGCCGTTGTCACTCCTAATGATTTTAACTCTTTTATCAAGAAGGTTTTCAATCTGCCTAATGAAAGTTTGAATCAAAGGTGTAGCTTCATCCTTCCTAGACATAAAGAACACCCAACAATATCTAGTACAATCATCTGTAATGACAAGGCAATAACATACATAATTTATACTATGGACAGATGTAGGGCCAAAAAGATCCATATGTAAGGTATGTAAGGGCTCAGTGATTAATCTTTCTAATTTAGCCTTACAGGATGCCCTATGTTGTTTTCCCTTGTTACAAGCCACACATGTATGATCATTTTTAAACAATTTTGAAGGCAAACCTCTCACAAGGTTATTCTTCACAAGTTTATTCATATTTTTGAAATTCACATGGCCTAACCTTCTGTGTCACAACTTAGATTCATCCAAAGTAGCTTTTGCAATCAAACAGGTAGCACCTTTTGCAGGATTAGATGCTTTCATATCAAAACTGTACATGTTGTGTTGTCTGGGAACTTTAAGAAGAATCTGATGTTCTTCAGGCATCTTAAAGTCCGGAGTCAACACAAGACAATCAGTTTCAGTAAAAAGCACTTTATGCTGAGTATCACAAATTTGTGATACTGAGAAAAGGTTGAACTGCCCAAGTTCTTTCACAAAGGATACATTGTCAAATTCTATGTTGCCCACTATTATTCTTCCTTTACCAGTTATATGTCCCTTGCTTCCTCCAAAAGTAACAGAGCCTCCATTGAATTCTTGAAAATCATTCAAATAGTTCTTGTTACCAGACATGTGCCCAGAGCATCCACTGTCAAAGATTCCTCTATCTCCCATATAGCAAAGTGGATGATCCTGCACAAAAAGAAGAGAAATTAGTTTCTCTTAGGAACCCAGGCCTGAGTGGGCTTGGGTCCGCCTTGTGGATCAACATACTTAAATTTCTTATTTGAACCTCATCCACTGTTGTATTGGGATTTATATTTGTTTGAATCCCAAGACAAACATGCTGAGGTCTTAACAGCAGAACCCCCATTCCCTTTTACAGCATTGGTTTTTAAAGGTTTTGTTGTTTGCTTTACAACTGGTCTTCTCACAGGTGAAGATGATTTATAAAAATTATTTCTTTGAATGTTTGCATTCACCTGTGGTTTTTGAAATGGTTGTCTGGGTCTCACAGAATTACCATAACCAGTATTCACATTAGGCCTCATAAAATTACCATTTTGCCTATTCACATTAAAGTTCCTAAAGCCAGACCTAAAATTTTGTCTACCAGTATTAACATAAGAGTTAGGTCGGGTAGAGTAAAACTGTTGGGCTGGTCTGGGATTAAACTGGTTGGCATGATTAATCCTGTTAGCATTATTCCAGACTGGTTTATTTGAAACATGACCAATATTAGCATTCATTCTCTTTTGCTCAGCTTCTCTCTTCATTCTTTTTTCATGAAAATCACAGTCCCTAATCAAGTGACCTAGACTTCCACAAACAAAACATCTTTTAGGAGCATAAGTGTAACTACTCCTAGATTCTCTGTGAACACTATTGCTTCTTGGTGACTCATTCATTTTAACAGATTCCCTAGGAGTTTTTATGTGCTGGGCACAACTAGGTTTGACTGTCTCAGGCTTTGGTTTAGTCACTACAGGTTTAGTTACAACAGGTTCACACTTCTTAACAAACTTAGGTTCAGGACTCTCATTTACTTCACCTTTTGACTCAGACTTAGAGTGATCAGAGGCATCACCAATAGATCCTTCAGAGTCATTATATTGACAAGAAGAATACTTACTAGTTTTGTCCTCTGAGGTGGTTGACTCAGGCATTTGAGGACCTTTCTTTCCATACACAAAAAGTGAATCATCTAACTCTTCTTTTTCAAGAGGAGTATAGTCTTCACTCAGTGGTGGTGGTACTCCTTTAAAGTCACCAGTCTTAACAAACCTATTATATAATGGTTTGCCCGCATAATTATCTTCTCTAGACTTAAGGATTGCCTTTTTCTCATCTTCCTCATATCCTAAGCCACATTTTTTATTGGACTTTATTTGAGAATCCCAACATTTGAACAGGTTATTATTTGAATTGTTCCACTGATCTACCCGTTTTCTCAACTCATCCCTCTCCTTTTGAATTCTAAGGCCCATTTGTCTATACCTTTTAAGCTTTTCATCTTGTTCATATATTTTATTAGCTTGAAAGTATAGTTTTTCATTTAAAGCAGTATGTTGGTTTTGAAGGGTGACCTTTTGTGCCTCTAGTGTTTTTACAGCATTTTTATGTGCTAAAAGATTTACTTCTAGGTCACCTATTTGTCCTAACTGCTCATCACATAAAGCCTTAATATGATTATATGAATCAGTGCATAATTTAGAACATAATGATACCTCATTACCAATGGCCATGAGAGCATGATCAGACTCCTCATTCACTCTTGGATGCTTACCCCAGTTGACTCCTCCAACTTCCAGTGTCAGTAAGCTCATCTGATTCTTTTCCAGCTTCCCTTCTTCATCTCTTTTCCCATCAGCAGGCTTCTTCTCTGGACAGTCTCTTGAAAAATGTCCATGCTTGTGACAGTTGTAGCATTCAACTGTCCTCTTTGTGTATCCCAATCGTGATTTTTTGTTGAAGTTGATGGTCCTTCCATATTGCTTCTGAAACCGTTTGACACTTAAAGCAACCATGGCAATGTGCCATTTTATGTCCATCTCCTCAACTTCAGCATCATTAATCTGTTCTAAATCTTCACTAATAAAGCTTTCATCTTCCGTTTGGTTGGCAAAGAAAGAATGGATCACCTCATCAGTAAAATTTGAAGCAGATCTTTCACTTGAAGGAGTTTCATAGGTACCAGACCTAACACTACCAGGTTTAACCTTGTAAGTGCTGCTTTTGTTCTGTGACACAAAAGCAACATTTGATGAACTGGTAGATGCCTGAGTGTTGTTACCGATGTCCCTTTCAAACATCCTAAGATTATTGTATAGGTCATCAGGTGTCATTGAATCTACTTCCTCCTTTATCCTCATCGCCACAGATACATTACCCCATTCTGATGGTAAAGATCTAAGGAACTTGTGGTTTGCATCCTCATTTGAAACTGCTGCACCATGAACTTCCAGCTGTGTTAACAGATGTTGAAATCTATCATAGCCTTTCTCCAATCCTTCAGTCTTTGAAACACTGAATGTCTCAAATTGCTGTTTAAGAACAGCCTTTTGCATCTTCTTGGAGTTTGCATTGCCTCCAAATCGTTTCTTGATAGCCTCCCACATCTCTTTAGCATCAACCATGCCATGGAACCTTTGTAGATGCTCCTTAGGAATAGCCATAAGAAGCAAGGTTCTTGCCTTTTTTTCCTTCTCCACAGCCCTAATCTCCTCAGCAGACACTGGTGGCATTATTCTAAGCTGCTCATCAGTCCCTTGTGTGACTCTTTTCCTTGAGTTTCCTCTTTGGATAACCTTCCATACATCACTGTCAATATACTCCTGATAATGTTCCATTTCCATGGCCCATATATCATATTCTTCTCTTTTCAGTAATGGAAGTTTTATGTTTGAGATTGTGGTTGTGGAAGGGATGGGTTGTTGTTGTGTTTGGGAGTTATTGGATTCAGGTTTTCCTTCATCTTCATGGTTTGAACTCTCATCCTCACTGTTATGGATTGAAAAAGTTTCTGTGTTGATAGGCTTTTCGGTCTCAGACATTGTGTAGGGTGAATTGAATGAGAATAGGTTTTTGAGGTTAAGTGTTCTTCGAACTCAGAGTCTCTCACCTTGCTCTGATACCACTTGCTGTTCCACGGTTTGTATGTGGATCTTTAAGTAGCCTTAAATACTTAGTAGATGGTTGGGATAAATCCAAACCAGTCTAAGTGAGAAACCCTTAACGATTGTTAATGTTAATGCGGAAACTTAACAAGAACAATGAAGAACACAGAGTTAACACTAACTTCGTATAATTCTCTTAATCACAATTGTGAAACTCGTACAACTCTCTTATCAAACTAACAATCTTAGGGATCCTTTTATACAACCAGGAAACCCTAATGCTAACCGACTAAGAAGATATTCACAAATCTTCTAAAAAGATACTTACACGTTTGTATCTTTTCCTAACATATCTCTAACAAACTTTCCTTATATCACGACCAGACTTAACATAATAAGTCAACCAGAGTTAATACAAACTACCAGACTTAACATGTATTACCAGACCTAATACAAAAACAGACCTAACTCTGACATATTACCAGACCTAAGTTTGTCTTCTCTTGAACCGTGTGATAATTCCCAACAGATACTACTCCTCTCGAAGCCCCAATACTCATCGTTCGTTGGGGCGAAGCCGGCTTAAAAAGAAAGATAACGGAGCAGGGGGTAAGCGAAGTAGGGGAGGTAACATTTCCTCCTATTACAGGCCAAGTCCCTTCGAATGATCCAGTGGTTATCAAAGTTCTAGTCTTTAACCGAGAAGTAAACAGAGCCAACATGGACTGCGGAAGCTCCTGCGAAATCATATACGTGCATTGTTTTCTTAAGCTCAAGCCTTCGATCAGATCGCAACGGGTTGATTCGAAGATACCTTTGATAGGGTTCTCCGGTGAGCATTCTTGGCCTCTGGGAGAAGTGCCATTGGACATTACAATAGGAGAAGGCAAGCTCGCAAGGACAGAAACCCTCACATTTGCTATCGTAAGGTCCGATTCTCCTTACAACCTATTAATAGGAAGGACCGCCATGCAAAAGATGGGTATCGTAGTCTCCACCATACATGCAGCGGTCAAATTCCATACACCTTATGGGATAGGAACCGTGTTCTCTAGTTACAATCAGGGGAAGACCAGAGATATTGGCAAAAAGATCAAGGAAAGTCCCGAAGAGCCTCCGAAGGCCATTCTAAGTTGTACAGATGCCGAAGAACGTATTATGGTAAATGAGCTCTATCCAGAGCAAACGGTGGTAATCGGAAAGCAACTCCCTGCTAACTTTAAAGTAGACTTGGAGAAGCTACTCAAAGCCAATAAAGACGTCTTCGCATGGACGTACTCAGATATGACAGGGGTTCCTCGGACTCTTATGATCGATGGCAAGCCCTTCGACACAGAACACAAGCTTAATGAGTTCAAGCACATTGAACCAATTAAGCAGAAGCGACGAAGTCTGGCAGCTGAAAGGAACGCAACCGCTTGCAAAGAGGTGGATGAACTTGTACGAGCAGGAATTCTCAGGGAAGTGAAATACCAAACCTGGGTAGCCAATCCAGTTATGGTAAAGAAGAGTGACGGAGGGTGGCGAATGTGTGTTGACTTCACCGACATCAACAAAGCTTGCCCGAAGGACTGCTACCCTCTGCCAGAAATTGATTAGAAGGTTGAATCCCTCTCGGGTTTCCGTTTGAAATGTTTTCTTGATGCCTATAAGGGGTATCACCAGATACAAATGGCGGAGGAAGATGAGGAGAAGACAACATTCTACACAGGAAAGGGTGTCTATTGCTACAAGAAAATGCCCTTCGGTCTAAAGAACGCAGGGGAAACTTATCAACGTTTGGTAGATAAAGCCTTCCACAAGCAAATAGGAAGGAACTTGGAAGCCTACGTTGATGACATGGTAATAAAAAGTAGGACTGAGGAAGACCTACTCTCCGACATTCAAGAAACCTTCGATCAATTAAGGGCAATCAACATGAAGCTTAACCCAAAGAAATGCTCCTTCGGCGTAGAAGAAGGAAAATTCTTGGGGCATCTGATTACAAAGCAAGGGATCAAAGCTAACCCTTCAAAATTCAAAGCAATCACTGATCTACAAGCTCCAAAGTCATTGAAAGAAGTACAGAGCCTGAATGAGAAGCTCGCAGCACTCAGCAGATTCCTGTCGAAAGGGGCAGATCGTTCTTTACCATTTTTCAAAACACTCAAGGGTGTACGGATAAAAAGACTTTCCAATGGAGTTGTGATGCAGAGGTCGCTTTCCAAAAGCTGAAGGAATTTATAGAAATCCTACCAACACTTACAGCCCCAATCAAAGGCGAAGTGTTGTTCATGTACATTGCGGCATCCTTCGAAAGCATCAGTGCTGTTCTTTTGGCAGAAAGTGATAAGAAACAGTTCCCGATTTACTTTGTTAGCAGGGTCCTGCAAGGGGCCGAATTAAACTATCCGGAGTTGAAAAAGCTGATCTTAGCTTTGGTTTATGCCGCAAGGCGTCTTCGAAGGTATTTCCAAGCTCATCCCATCACAGTATTGACCGACAAGCCAATTAAGCAGATATTGGCGAAGCCGGAGAAATCGGATAGAGTGGCTAAATGGGCCATCGAACTGGGGGAGCATGAAATAGAGTACAAGGGTCGAAACTCCGTCAAAGGCCAGATACTTGCAGACTTTCTTGCTGAAACACCCTCCGGACCTAGCCAAGACAAGGAAATCCCAAAAGAAAAGCCCCCAAAGACGAATGAGGGGTGGAAACTATACACAGATGGAGCCTCAAGCTCCGATGGTTCGGGAGCAGGTCTAATGCTGGTCAGTCCGGAAGGGAAGGAGTATACTTATGCCTTACGTTTTGAGTTTGAAGCCACCAACAATGAAGCTGAATACGAGGCTTTATTAGCCGGTCTTCGACTTGCAAAGGAGATGGAGGTTCGAAACCTCCCCATTTTTGTGGACTCACAGCTAGTCGCCAACCAAATCAAGGGCTCCTACAAAGCAAGGCAGCCCACCATCAAACAATATCTGGATAAAGCTAAAGAACTTATTCAGGGGTTCAACTCCTATGAGATAACACATGTTCGCAGAAATCAAAACAAGAAAGCAGATGCCTTGAGCAAGCTAGCTTCGATGGCATTTGCTCATCTGACGAAAGAAGTTTTGGTAGAAGTATTGGCTGACAGGTCAATAAAAAGAAGCGAAGTATCTGATGTCATACCCGAAGAAGGTCTAAATTGGATGACCCCAATAAGGGAATACTTGATTAGTGGTATCCTTCCTGAAGACCCAAAGTTAGCACGAAAGGTCAGGGTCAAGGCCCCCCAATATAGACTTATTGGGGATAATCTCTACAGGAGATCATTCTAATCTCCATGGCTTCGTTGTGTGGGACCAAAGCAAGCTTCGAACATCATCTATGAGGTACATGAAGGGTCCTGCGGTCTATACGCAGGCCCTCATTCCGTTGTCTCAAAAGTAATGAAGCTCGGATATTATTGGCCGTCCATGCACAGGGACGCAATAGAGATAATACAAAAGTGTGAAGCATGTCAGATCCACTCGAAAGTTCCAAGAGTGCCTAAGCAAGACATGACCTCAGTCACTTCAGCATGGCCCTTCTGTCAATGGGGAATTGATATAGTTGGACCCCTACCAGTAGCTCCAGGAGGGGTAAAGTTCTTGGTTGTAGCCATCGATTACTTCACCAAATGGGTTGAAGCAAAGCCTTTGGCATCAGTAACAGGAAGGCACATGGAAAAATTCATGTAGGAACACATAATCTATCGTTTTAGTGTTCCTCACATTATCATCTCTGAAAATGGAAAGCAGTTCGCTGAAGGGGTGTTCCCGGTCTTTTGCGAAGGCCTAAAGATCAAGCATTCATTAAGTTCCGTCTACCATCCTCAAGGTAATGGGCAAGTCGAAGTTACCAATAGGGACA
This sequence comes from Artemisia tridentata subsp. tridentata, assembly GCA_021014915.2. Classification (NCBI taxonomy): domain Eukaryota; kingdom Viridiplantae; phylum Streptophyta; class Magnoliopsida; order Asterales; family Asteraceae; genus Artemisia; species Artemisia tridentata. The sequence continues at coordinate 432,637,662 of CP139508.1, forward strand.
TTATTAACGGCGTTGAGAAGAGGTTGGGACGAAGCCATAATGGGTGGGCAGACGAACTACTCCAAGTTCTGTGGGCACATAGGACGCACCCCAAGTCAAGCCATGGGGAGACTCCTTTTAGCCTCACTTATGGAACGGAGGCTATTATACCCTCTGAAATAAGTATCGAAATAGAACACATTGTGAACTTTGAAGAGAAGACAAATGAAGAAAGGCTTCAGGAAAACCTCGATCTTCTTGAAGAAAGAAGAGAAATAGCCTCAATCAGAGAGGCTATCTATAAACAGAAATTTGAAAAGTACTACAACAACCGAGTTCGACCCTCAACATTCAAGCCAGATGAATATGTCCTCCGGTTAAACAGCGCAAGCAAGGCTGAGTACGAAGGAAAGCTAGGGCCCACATGGGAAGGACCCTACGTCATATCAGAAGCCTACGGCAATGGAGCCTAAAAACTCGCAACACTTAAGGGAGAGGTCATGGATAGGACTTGGAATGGTACCAATCTTCGTAAGTTTTACATATAAGACTTACTATCATTAAAAGCACTCAGTTTGTTTTTTCAAATTCATGTAACGCATCCTTCTCACTTGGGGAAAGAAGCATTAATGGTAGGTGTCTTAGTGTTCATTTCTTAAAATGATGTAATTCTCCCTACCCACTTAATGATATAACGCATTTCCCTCAAATCTCTTGTTTCGTTATTTACAACAAAGATTTGTTCAGCCAAGTACTTTACAAGTTTCAATGTCGAAGGATGAAGCAAGACACATGTCTTGTATGAAAATAACATCCATTACAATTCACATTAACTTTCCTATAAAGTCTTAGGGTATTCTAAGCCCTTCGCAACTTAAGGATAAAGACGGAGTGGGTCGCGACCCTCTATCGCAGTAAAATTATACGATTGCAGAAAATCTTGGTTCAAAATACATGCAATAAGGTTATAACCTTAGGTTGTATGTGTACGTTTAATATAAGCGTAAGAGAAGAAAAGCATGACATTCAAAAAGGGTTATTATCCCTTAAATGGTACTACTAAGACTATGCATGGTCAAAGCCATCAAAAAATGCTAAAACAATTGTTTGAGGCATGGGTCGAAGCCCAGCATAAAGCAAGGACAAATTGTTCAAACATGCAAATGCCTAACAAACATAATGGGACATTGTTTACAAAGGGTACAAGCCACCCTTAAGACTAAATTACTGCCAACATGGCAGCCATCATGCATTCTTCGAGAAATTAGGGTTCTTTGATGGGGACGAAGGCCTCACGGATGCAGTCTTTTTGGTAGGAGAGGGGGGCTGAACCTTCCTCGGTTTCCTTGCCAGGAGGTCTTCTACTGAAGCTGAAGGATCTTTGGTTGCTTCAGTGAGGAAAGGGTATTCTACTGTAGTGAACGCATTGCCAGCATTATTATACTCTTGCTCAGAATTCGAACGATAGTAAGGTATCTTCGACAAAACCACAGGTTTCTTTGTTTGAGTAATTTCTTCTAATGTCGTACATGTACCATAGAAAAGGGCTGCGTTCACCAGCCTCCCAATGACTTCCCCCACCTCATCACTATGGTACAATTCCATGGCAACATGAGGAACAACCTTCGAGACCACCTCAGCTCTATCCTTCTTCAATTTCTCACATTGGAGTTTAAGTTCATCAATCTCCTCGCAAAGCTGGACATCCTGCTCAACCAACCTAGCCTTTTCGGCTTCGAGACCTGCACATGTGGAATTAAGTGTTGTAATATGTGCTCTATATCGAGACACCTTAGCCTCCTCTACCTGCAATCTCTCACAAGATTTCCTCAACTGTCCTTCGAGACTATTGATTTTCATTCACATATCTTGGACAATTGGATTCTTCTCTAAATCCTCCAATGCTTCTTTGCACTTAGCTTCCAATTCATCATACTGACGATCCCTGTCCTTCTCTTTAGCTAAAATAGCATCCATTTTACCTCTCATAGCTACCACCGTTTGCACCAATTCCCTTGTTCGAGAGTTAAGATGATTATCCAAAACAGCCTGTCTAGCATAGCTCTTGGAATGGAAGTTACAAAGTTCCTCCATTGACATATTGTCCAAAATCTCTTTCTAGCTGGGAGGTGTCATTTTGTCAACCAATTGGTGACACGCAAGGGCACTCGAAAGCTCCTTCGTATCAGGCAAACCTGCGAAAGATATAACAGTCAGCTGTAGGAAGTATAGTATCTATTATGCATGAAAAATTTCCACTTACTAGGAGTTTGATCTTCGGGAATCTTTAGGGCGGTAGGTACGAAGGTTTTAGCATGGGAGCTTTTGGGTTTAACCGTTCTTGTAGAAGGGGTTGGAAGAGATAATTTCCTTTTCGGAGGGGTTTTCACAGACATAGCTACTCTTTCTTTCCTACTCTTCTTGTCTGATATGCCGGAGGACCGTGCGAGCCTCGATTGAAATTCCTTGATAAGGGGATCATCAGAATCTGCCACATTTTCCACAAAGTGTAGGGTCTCTTCATCGTTAACTGATATTGATGGGAGAGCCTACTCCATAGCTCACATTTTTTGGATCCTGGGGGATGAAACTAACTTCTCTGTTACCACGGGAAACAACAAAATTTCTGAATGCCATTCCTACAGCAACAAAGGAGAAAAGATAAATATCAGTAGATAAGTTATTTACTCTATTCAAATAGATATATACATACTTTTCCCTTGACACATTATCTCAGGTTTCATCGGAGAGCCTTCCCAATGATCAATGAGGCCCGCCATATAAAGAACCGGCTCAGGAAATGTTTGAACATCAAAAGGGTGGCGTGCCAGACGTTGGTAGAGGGGATTGCTCCTTATATGATATGGTAAAGGATCATCAAATTGTTTCTCATCAAACCGGAATGCTTTATCTAGTAAGGCTGGATATTTTGAAGGTATGATCGTGTTTTGTACATAAAAGAACAAGCCTTTCCATTTTCTTATATTGGCAAAGGGTTTAGCAATTAAACAAGGCACATCATACTCACATCTCTTGGCCAAGGTTATCCAATCACCACCCGGGCAAAGGTTGATGAACCCTCTAAGAACAGTCAGAGTCGGTTCATAGCCATAAGCTTTGCACACAACAATGTAAGTGGTCAACTTGGCTAGACCAAATGGATTCAACCTTGAAATATGTACTTGATAATATTATAGGAATTCTAGGATTAAGGGATGAATAGGAATCCTAAAGTTGGATTCCGTGAATGCATGAACATAAAGCCCCACATACCTAGGTGGAGCATCAAAAATATTTTGGTTTTCGTTTGGAAGAATCACTTTAAACTCCCTGGGTATGGGGTATTTTCCAAGAAATTCCGTCAAAGCCTGCTTTGATAGAGTACATTTTTGCTCCATAATAATTCTTTTCGCTGCCATGCTCATCTTGAACTAGAAACTATGAGAGCAAAAGGACAAAGGATCAGAGAGGAAAAATTACCTTTAAGCTCAATCGAAGCACAAAACACAGTGTTGTGTATGAGTATTTTGGGCACAAAAGAAAAAGTGATCTAGGGATAGGATCATGAAGGGTTTATGTGTATCATTTGTAGCTTTATCCTAGCCATCCACGTGCAGTTATAATCCGAGACATATACGGACTCTAGATTGTTTTTAAAATTTTGAAAAGATGTTTGTGGTTACCAAAATCTTAGCTGCTGTAGCATAGGGTGGTAGTTGCATATTTATTAGCCGCATTTATTGTGCAAAGTCTGTTTAAGCACTTATCCTTCTTCGTACGAATTTGTGACGAAAGGGATAGAGTGTAGAATGTTTTTTAAGTCGAATGCAATTTATACTCATACGTATATATCAAATTCGACTGGGGGGCTTGATGATGTACCCTCCGAACTGGTCGAAGGACTCCCCTTCGAGCCTGCGGGAAGCCCTCTCTTCGGAGGCCCAGGTTAATCTCCTTAACACGTTTCATTGGCGTAAAACCATTCATCTATGAAGTGGTTACCATGTGGGAATCCGCCAATCGAAGCCTTAAGCCCTTCGGGGTATCTCCTACGAAGGAACTACAACGGAGAGCTACCTTGACCTGGTCATACCCACGTCTCCTCTTTCTTTAGGCTTTCCCGCCAAAATAGAGATCATGGGCTACAAAGCCCTAGCGGTTACCACAAATCATGGGACGCCCCCATGATCTCCGAATCAAGTACAACCGCCCTCTAAGGCCTAATTCTCCCCTATAAATAGCTTAGACGGGCCAGAATCATGGTAATGTTAACTGAATCTTAACCGTACTCTCTCAACTTACCTTAAACTTACCATTACATGTACTTACTCGCACGCCGGAGGTGGTTCGCAGGGTCCATCCCCTGCGCAATCACTTAACGTTGTGTTTTAGTATTTATTATTTCAGGTTAAAGACAAGCTTGGCGCAACCTCAACACCCCATAAATCCTTTGATCATCATCGAAGGCCTGGTCGTGCAATTTATTGTACAATCAATAGGTAACTATCTTTATAGAGTGGCTGAGATAAAACATGGACACTCTTTTTATTATAGAGACTAGTTGATTATATATGGCCATGTGATTAATGTAAATGAAATGCAAACTACCAGAATATATATATATGTACATGTATTAACAAATTGCCAAAGAGAAAATCTAAGTCTTCATATTAAACCCAAATGTTAACGTGTCTCATATATTTACCAAGTCATGCAATAACTTTACTTTCTTATTCCATGCAACTTACGCTATAAATCAAACCGAACCTTTCGTTTTTCTTACAACCTACAAACCAGCTCATCCATTTCCAAATTTACCTACGTGTATCATATTTGATCATGCTAGCTTTTTATAAAATCCATGGTTTCCCTTTAACCACATCACTAAGTCCCATATTATAGTTAAAACCCTTGGCTCCCCTTCTTCCACCTCACACCATCTCCCCCCCCCCTTCACCTGGTCTTTACTCCACCAAATAAACCTACAACTTAAGATGTGGTGTATGTGAATACACATCACCATGTTCCCCCTTTCTTAAAACATGGTGACATAGATATTTAGAAAACCCTAATTTCCCATCCTCTATAAAAATCGACACACCATCTCTTTTACTTAACCCATTCGAAATTCATAAAAACAAAAAACTCCCTCACATATCTACTAAACTAAAGGTCCCAAATAGAAGATATCCAAGAGATTAGTAGGAGAGAAAGACTAGGAATTCTGGTTTCAAAACATTTTTGTCGAAAACCTTCCATAACCATTTTCAGCTTGTAAGTCTTTTAATCTATTTCAATATCTTTTATAAGTCTTAATTATGTCTAAACATAATACTAAACAATCCTTAACTAAGAACAAAGGCTAAAATATTGTTTTGAATGCTTCTGTGAACATCAGTAAACAACAAATCATATTATAACTTTGTAGAATTACATAAGCTTAGAAACTAATTAATGATATGTTAAAACAAGTTAAATAATCATTTAACATGTCATAGAAACAAGCTTTAGGACTTTGTAAAAGAAAACCCAAAAACATGTTTTTCTGTTTATGTTCTTGTCGCCCAACTCAGCCTCAAACGCCCAACTTGCCCCTTAATTTCTATCACGAGGAAGAGATACAAACCCCAACCAAATACCCTATTTAATCACAACCTAGGAGAATTTAGAACGCCCCCAATACCTGGTCTAAACAGCTAGTTATCACGTGTCTTTTTGGGCCCTTTTCCTGGTCGCACAACACAAAAACCAAATAATTTTTTTTGAACACTATTATTAATTTTACAAATATAAGCTATAAGCTACTATGGAAATGACTTTTAATAAGCTTAAAAATATGTCAACAAACTACAGAAAAAGTCTTGTGAAGATCCGTGATCAAAATCTTGTTTTACCATTTTTATTCTTTCTGTTCTTCCTTTTGTCGAGACCAGCCAAGACCCCAACTTTGGACCTTTATTTCAATAACCAAATGAATTTTATGAAATCTGGATTTTTGCCATTTTAAAGACCATATAGTGAAGTATTTAAGGGACAAGAGCATAGTCGAAACTTGGTCTTGCCCCGTCTCAAATTAACCCTTGTACTTGGGCTGGTCGACCAATAAAACAAACAACCTTTAAAATATCGCCCAACACCCCAACTTTAGTAAATTATTTTGAGCAACCCATAAAACCTTAGAACTTCGGAATTGAACCATTGTAAAGATCACCTAGCAAACTATTAATAGAATTAAGAACGTTGTAAAAACATTGTACGGTCTCGCTTATATTTGTTTCCTTTTTGGGCGAGATAAGCATAAAACCAAAAGCACCCTTTTATTTATTTTTATTATAGAAAAGCTATAAACTGAAAAATAGAGTTTTCTTGGACTTAAAATGTAAAATTTACAAAGATATTAATATAAGGGTTGTTTTGTCAACTATCCATATTAGAGGGTATAAATTGTCATTTTTGAAACTATAGGGTAAAAAATGTGATTTCACCAAAATTGAAGGATAAAAGTTGTCATTTTAAGAAAAGTTCAAGGGTATAAATTACAATGTTTTGATAACATATTCACTACATAATAATTTAGGATTTGCTATAAAACTTATATAAGAAATACGTTTAACAACTCGGGAGTTTATAAAACTTATATATATGAAATATTTATATGTCAACGAACGAACAAGCGAAACCTAAAGACATGAAGTAAAATAAAACCCAAATTTTGAAATGACTTCATCAACATTTAAACCGTTAACAAAACACTTATGAAATAAATATTAAAATCACATATATAGGGATACGAATACTGAAACTTGATGCATTCATCTAGGTTATGTGCCGGAGACGTTTATCAACTATATTTAATTTGTTTTCCATCCAGACTGCTCAGGTGAGTCATAGCCCCTCTTTTCTTATTTTAAACTCTTTGGGGGAGATATATGCTCGTTTAACTTATAAATCTTGTTCATAAACATTTTGCTCGATGGATGAAACATTATTGAAACTTATTATATGCTGAACACAAGTGATTTAACGAACGTTTTCCTGATTGTTATTGCACTAAGTTAACGTTTGCCTATTTATATTTATTTTAATAGTCCCTCGTATCATGCATTATTAGTCACCTGCTGGGTGAGCACGAATATAGTGAATAGATCTATTGGCCTGACGACCCATTTGTACTAGTCGGATGGATATCTTTGTGGTAGCCGGTTAGACAAATGCATTATATTTGAAATCTATGAGGAGTTTTTGGCAAGCTCTCACTTGGGGGCAAACCACTTTCATTTTTATTATATTAGTGAGACTGGAAACTATCAACGCATTGCGTGTCATGAGATTTAGTGCAATATACCGAACTGTGATATTACTGAATTCTTGTTATTTAGATTGTGTTCAAACTGATTATAACTTTAAACGCAACGAATTGACTTAACTTTTGACTACTGAAACCAACTGTTTAACCTATAAACTCTATGAACTCACCAACCTTTGTGTTGACACTTTTAGCATGTTTATCTCAGGTCTATAATGAGCGAGGATGGCACGGAAAGGCACGGATACCGATAAATGGCTAATTATCATTCGAAACTTATTTAATAAACTATAAACCTACTGGGACCTCATTTGTAAACTCTGATATTTATAAAATTCGAATGATAAATCTTTTAAAACGATTCAAATAGAGATCGTTTTCTATTACTATAACTGTTGTACTGTCGAGTAACACCCAGCTTGAATTCTGTTGCGTATCACGAAATTGGGGTGTTACAGTTACTACTTTTACTTTCCACCAGAGAATAAAGTCATTGTGGCTAGGTATGAAGAATTCCTTTAGGAGAATCTCATATCTCAAGAATTCAGTGGGAGAGTTTATGATCTTGAAATTGATCAAGAAGATACGTCACCTTCTGAAAACACTAGCACACTTCCTGTGGAACCTGAAAGTTTAGTTCCTCCACCTGAAGTTGAAGTGGTTCCCATTCGCAGATCTGCAAGAATTGTGAAAGCACCAGAGCGTCTATGTCTTAACGTAGAATGCGAGGAAACTATACTAGGGGATCTTGATGAACCTAATAGTTATAGGGCTGCCATTAATAGTCCTGAGAAGGATAAATGGCAGGTTACTATGAATGGGGAGATGCAATCCATGAGTGACAATAAAGTCTGGATTGAAGTAGACCTTCCTCCCAATGCTAAGGTTGTTGGGAGTAAGTGGCTCTTCAAGAAGAAAACGGACATGGATGGCAATGTACACACCTATAAAGCTCGTTTGGTGGCTAAAGGCTTTACCCAAACATATGGTGTTGACTATGAGGAGACCTTTTCTCCTGTAGCTGACATTAGAGCTATTAGGATTCTCATAGCCATAGCTGTACACTATGATTATGAGATTTGGCAGATGGATGTCAAAACCGCCTTCTTGAATGGTCGCCTAGATGAAGACATCTATATGGCGCAGCCTGAGGGGTTTGTGAATCCAGAATTTCCTAACCGTGTATGCAAGCTTCAAAGATCCATTTATGGATTGAAGCAAGCATCACGTCAATGGAATAAAAGATTTGATGAGGAAATCAAAAGGTTTGGATTTACTCAAACATTCCAAGTTTACATGAGGTGAAAGCCTATCTTGGGAAGTGTTTTTCCATGAAAGATCTAGGAGAAGCAGCATACATTCTAGGAATCAAGATCTATAGAGATAGATCTAGGCGGTTGATTGGTTTAAGCCAAAGTGCTTACATTGACAAGATATTGAAGAGATTCAATATGCAAAATTCCAAGAAGGGATTTTTGCCAATGCAAGTAGAACATGGCTTGAGTAGCAAAGCTTGTGCTTCAACACCTGAAGAGGTGGAACGCATGAAGAGAATCCCTTATGCTTCGGCTGTGGGATCGATTATGTATGCGGTGCGATGTACAAGGCCCGATGTGGCATTTGCTCAGAACATTACCAGTCGTTATCAGCAGAACCCAGGTGAACTCCACTGGACTGTTGTGAAACATATTCTCAAGTATTTAAGATCTACGAGAGAAATGTTTTTAGTGTACGGGGGAAATCCAGAAGCAGAGCTGTGTGTTACAGGTTACTGCGATGCATCTTGGGAGTGTGATAAAGATGATACGAAGTCTCAGACGGGTTATGTCTTTGTCGTCAATGGAGGTGCAGTGGATTGGAAGAGCAAGAAGCAGAGTACTATAGCAATGTCTGCAACAGAAAGCGAGTATATTGCTGCCTTAGAAGCTGCAATGGAAGCAGTCTGGATAAGGAAGTTCGTTTCAGGGCTTGGAGTTATGCCCTCAATTGAAAGACCTATAAAAATGTATTATGACAACTCAGCCGCAATTACACTTGCTAATGAGCCTGGAATCATGAAGGGCACCAGACATTTCCCGATCCGGTATCACTATGATAGAGAACAAGTGGAAATAGGCGAGATCGAATTACTCAAAGTTCACACAGATGAAAACTTAGCAGATCCATTCACAAAGGCTCTACCTGGTGGAAAGCTTAAACAACTTTCTGAAGGCATAGGACTTCGTTTAGCTGATAGTTTCATGCATATCTGTGATTAGTATTTGGATAATGGGATGTTGTAAAACAGTTATTATTTTAATGAAATGAAATAAAATAAAGTGTTATGTTTATTTATCATTATCTTAATAATATATCATATATTTGCATGTTTACATCCATGAATATATTTATATATTCTAAACTGTCCATTGTCAGTTAATGATATGGGAATATCATTAAATTAAGACAAACCTGAGTATTGGGAGAATATACTTGAAAGTATATTGATGCATGGGCATACCAATTTCCCGTGATATTCAATGATTTGAATATAGGATTTATCCCGACTTCATGAGTTTACTTTATGGATCTTGTCATTAAGTAAATCATGTATATAGTTATCCTTAGACTTGAGATACCAGATAACTGTCATGCATGTAGTGCATTTCTGTAATTCAATTTAACACTATACGTAACTGGTAGCTATACGGATTTTTTTCGGAAGTGTTGCGAAGTGCATGAGTTACGCTCGTAGTCAAGATAGAATTTGTTCCTTTAAATTTTATTTGAAGTTTAATACTGTTGGGCCCCTCGTGGGATTAATAAGATGTTTGTGTGGCCACACCCAAAGTCTCCCCTGAATGATTCAGAAGATTTGGTAATCTTATTTAATCATAAATAACGAGAAACAAAATTATTAATAAAGAATGACTTAGATTCATATCTTTATTAATGTGGTATTAGAAACAAAACGATAAGTATGATGAGTTATCATCAAATGGTTTTTCCAGGAGACCACCACCCGAGTTGTACTAGGGGCATTGGCGTGTTGCTAGACGCTAACCAATGTCATTACACTTTTAATAGATTTCCAAGTGGGAGCTGTTAGAGTTAATGAAAAAATATTAATCGTGTATGTCTAGATTCGAACACGGGACCGAGAGATTGCACACTTTATGTATGAATGATCAAGTAAATAATTAATATGTATATTATTTATGTATATTAATTATTTGGACACGAAATGATAACTAACGGACGTTAAGTAATTAACGGAATTGACTTACGACCGTTAGGGAATAAATGAAGGACTGTTAGTGAAACTTGGAGCTCAAGAAGGATCTAGAACACCTTAAGGAGGTGTTAGGCCGATCGGCCCTAAGGGTTTACAACCCTAAATCGACCCATCTTGGAGCACAAGTTACCATTCACTATAAATACAAATTGAAGGGTTATTGTTTCTTTACCTTGTGCATTGCTATAACCCTAAATTTGTGTTTTCTCTTCCTTGTTCATCAAAACCGGTCGAACACTATTCCATAGTGTCGATCTATACTTTTTCCAAGTTAACAAAATTGTTTTGGTTAACCGTGTTCATTCACTAGCATCAATACTTGATTGGTTATAGTACGTGTGTACAAGAGTTTGGTAATTACTTACTATAGTAATTCATCTTGGATTGTGAAACAAAAAGGTAAGGGGTTTCACGTTAATCCTATTTATTGATCAAGTGAAGTGAAGAGAAGACCAATCCTTGTTCTTGCTAGGATCTTGAGGTAACTCTATTTATTATTCGGTAATTCTTTATACTTGTTAAATCAAAGATCTTGCTTCCGCTATATGTGCTTTGATGTGTTTATTTATTTAGATGATTGTCATGCTATTTAAATTCCAACATACTCAAGGATTAAAAATGTTACACAATTGTCACTGCGAGGGTGGGCAGCCGGCTGAAAGCCGGTTTCACTGCCACGTCATTGTTATAACCGTTTGGGTTTTTGTTTTTTTTGGAATATTTAAAGGTAAAGTACCCACCCCACTTAACATTACCCCACTTTATATCATCTTCCCCAAAATTAATTAGGGTTTCAAAAACCCATTCCACCCAAATCCGATTCTTCAAAACCCACTAACAAAATGTCGATTCTTTGTGGTTGTGGTGAACTAGCAAGGTGTCGTACATCTTGGATACAAAACAACCCTGGAAGAAGGTTTCTTGGCTGCCCTAACTTCATGGATCCCACAAGAAATTGCAACTACTTTAGATGGGTTGATGGCCCATTACCAAATCGTTGGTATCAAGCAACCATGTTTCAGCAACATGCTAATTTGGTCAATGCAGAAGCTCAAATTGTTCAACTTAATAATCAAAACTCTAGAACTGCCTTCTACAATACGGTTTTGATTGTGTTCATTGTTGTGATGTTTTTTCTTAGGTTTCTTTAGGTGATGATGTAGGGTTAGATTGTTGGGTTATAATTTAGTTATCTTTTGGTAAGGTTTGTGATTGTTAGTAATGTAGTATGGCTAGGGGTTCTTATTAAGTTATCTTTTGTATCAGTTGTAATGTAAGTGTTTTAATGATGTAATGAAATGAATTAGCTTACATATGATGGGCAAAATATACATACTGCATTTATAAAGTATTACCAAATGATGTAATATAGCAGATGTGCAAAATAAAAATGGCAATGTGATAAAGACTGAAAGATGACAATATACATACTGCAAATAGACATACTGCATTAATGGGTTACCAAGTGTTTACATATGGCAGGTTTACAAAATAGCCTCACAAGTGGCTAGCCATACAAAAAAGTGGCAGTTATATTGCATCAGATCAGTCATACCTAGATCAGTAATACCAAGATTTAGTATCAATCCTAATAAGGGTTACCAATTGTTTACATATGGCAGATGTACAAAATATCCTCACAAAGTGGCTAGTCATATTTAGTCAAACTGTCAAGTCTAGTCTAATGAAATAGCATCATTTGGAGTTAACCCTGGTCCAGGTGATGGTGGCCTCTTGAACTTCAATTGCTTTATCCTCTCTGATTCTCTCCTTATGAACACTGGTGGTGGCTCCTGAACTTCTTCCATAACTGGCTCTTGAACTGCTTATGTTGCTGCACTGCTTGATGCTTGACCTTTTGCTGCTTTTTTCCTTTCTTTAGCTTGCTGCGAATGATATTTTGCAAGTCTTCTCACAAGTGGTTCTTGCATTGGTTCTTGTTCAATAACTGGTCCTTTTTCTGGTGCTTCAGCATGGATTCTGCAATCTTCAGGTGTGATTCCAATAGGCCAAGTTGGAACATGTAAACCCATAACATTCTGCAAATGCAAAACAGTCCAATTAAACTAATGAAAAGTCATAACATTATAAAATGCAAAAACAGTTAAAAAAAAATAAAATTCAAAAGAGTAACTTACTCCTAACATTGGTTCTCCATCAACTGGATCCCAAGAAACACCATATCCTATAGGCTTAATTCCACCAGGATACCTGGCAGATCTTGATCCATCTCCTTTTCCTCTACACCTAACAATTTTTCCATTGATGGTCTTAAGCCTAGTGCTACTGCTACTCCCAGCTTCATCACTTGCACTACCACCCCTCACTTGCACACTACCACCCCTCATTGTCACACCACCACCCCTTATCCTCACACCACCTCCTCTCATTGTCACACCACCACCCCTCATTCTTTCCGGACTTTTTGTCATCTCTGGTGGTGTCATCTCAAATCCAACTGGAGGTGTTGAAATCTCCACTGGTGCAGACCCAATAATTGGTATCTCATCTGCATTATCTTCTTCATTTTGTGTAGATGTGGCTGACTCAAGTGTAGGTGTAGAAGGTGTGTGTGTAGACCCAGGTGTAGAATGTTTTTGTGCAGACCCACTCTTCTTTGCACCCTTCGGAACCCTAACACTTTGTGCAGACCCTGCTTCTTTTTTGTGACAGCTTCTTTGATTGTGACCAGTTTCTTTACAAATCTTACAATGATTTGTTTGCCCTTTTCTACTGATCCTGGTCCTATTTCCATCATTCTCACTAGCATCCCTCTTTCTCTTATGTCCTGGTCTTCCAGGCATTCTTCTCTTAATTGGTGGTAATGGCTTCTGATACTCAGTGGAAGGCCATTGATCCATCCCATTCATGCCTTCAATGTAGTGACTATAAGCAGCCACAAACCTATGCTTCCTATACCAATCAGATACATATTCTTCTGGATCTTTATGTAGGAAATATATTGCTGCAAAACCATGTTCACATGGTATCCCATTCAATTGCCAACCCCTACAACTACATGTCCTCAACCTTTCATCTACCTTATAACCCTCATACCCATTCCTAACCTCAAACCTGCTTTCACCACTTGGAACCACTTTCCAGTTCCTACAATTAAATTTCCAAAAGTATTTAAGACATTTGATATAATTAAAAGTTGTAATAAATGATATTAAAAAGAAGTTACATACATGTGTCTATCCTTTAGAACTTCAAACTTTTTCCTAATGTTAGGACAGATCCCATCAGACCACTTTGCATGTTTATCCCTCATCCTTTGCATTCTTTCCATCAAAACCACTCTGATGTCCTCCAACATGTTGATTATTGGTTTTCTTCTAGCCTCAATAATCAGTGAATTGAAGCACTCACTTATCCCATTTTCTACTGCGTCACAACACCTATCTGTCTTGAAAAAAGCTCTACTCCAGCTTTCTGGGTTTCTGTCCATTAGATGTTTGTGTGCTTCTTTGCTGAGTTGTATGATCTGAGTCATCACTTGTTCAAACTTAGTAGGATATGGTGCCTTAGCTGCTTTCCAAAACAGGTTCCTAAACTGAACACCAGTGAACTTTTTCCTGAAGTTAGCATATATGTCCCTTGCACATTGTTTATGCCCAGCTAAAGGCATCACATCTTTTGCAGCTTCAACAATTCCCTAAAAAAAGAGTAAATATAGAAGCAGGGAATATAAAAGACAAAGCATGAACTGATACTTATCAAATAAGAAGAAATATACCTTGTGTTGATCTGATATGATTGTGAGTCCTTCACCAGCTACCATTCCTAAGTCATCAACTAGACACTGCATAAACCAACTCCAGTTCTCCTTGTTCTCTACACTTACGACAGCCCAGGCAATTAGATATATTTAATTATTTCAATCTCTACCTACAGCTGATAACAACTCTCCTTTGCATATTGTTTTAAGAAAACAGCCATCAAGACCAATTACTCTCCTACATCCTTCTAACCATCCATCTTTGAGAGCTTTAAAGCATACATAAAAACAACTAAAATAGTTCTTTCCATCAGGCATTGTGGTAACACCAAGCTTACAAGTAGATCCCTCATTTGAATTAAGAATCTCAGCAGCATAAGACCACAACATTCCATAGTGATCTTCTAAATAAGTCTCATATTGCTTTAAAGCCTTGATTTTCCCCTTCTAGCTTGACTAACACTCACTTTGCATTTATATTTTTTAATTACTAAAGCAACAAGTTCCCTAACTGTTATACCAGGATTGATCATAATCTTTTTAGCATAATTTCTTGTAATCCAGTTACTTGTTATCAATGTACCATACTCATATGTCCTAGAACACACATGCTCGTCTTGTAGTGTTTTGATTTGTAATGATTTTTCTTTTTGCATCCAAGATGCCCACAACCTGAATGAACATTTCTTTTCTTTATCATCTCTTGAACATTTAGCTAGTAGTCTCATAGGGTTGTTAACTTCATAGTATAACTTATAACCATTTGCCAATGCATAGAAAGCAAGACATCTTTTTAGTTGCTCAGGACCCTCATATCTTTCACCTAACTGTGGTCTCATGGACTTCTGTTGGGAATTATCATACGATTCAAGAGAAGACAAACTTAGGTCTGGTAATATGTCAGAGTTAGGTCTGTCTTTGTAATTAGGTCTGGTAATACATGTTAAGTCTGGTAGTTTGTATTAAGTCTGGTTGACTTATTATGTTAAGTCTGGTCGTGATATAAGGAAAGTTTGTTAGAGATATGTTAGGAAAAGATACAAAACGAGTAAGTATCTTTATAGAAGATTCGTGAATATCTTCTTAGTCGGTTAGTATTAGGGTTTCCTTGGTGTTATAAAAGGATCCCTAAGATTGTTAGTTTGATGAGAGAGTTGTACGAGTTTCACAATTGTGATTAATAGAATTATACGAAGTTAGTGTTAACTCTGTATGTGTTCTTCATTGTTCTTGTTAAGTTTCCGCATTAACATTAACAATCGTTAAGGGTTTCTCACTTAGACTGGTTTGGATTTATCCCAACCATCTACTAAGTATTCAAGGCTACTTAGAGATCCACATACAATTCGTGGACCAACAAGTGGTATCAGAGCAAGGCGAGAGACTCTTAGTTCGAAGAACACTTAACCTCAAAAACCTATTCTCACTCAATTCACCCTACACAATGTCTGAGACCGATAAGCCTATCAACACTGAAACTTTTTCAATCCATAACAGTGAGGATGAGAATTCAAACCATGAAGATGAAGGAAAACCTGAATCCAGTAACTCCCAAACACACAACCAACCCATCCCTTCCACAACCACAATCTCAAACATAAAACTTCCATTACTGAAAAGAGAAGAATATGATATATGGGTCATGGAGATGGAAAATTATCTGGAGTATATTGATAGTGATGTATGGAAGGTTATTCAAAGGGGAAACTCTAAGAAAAGAATTTCACAAGGGACTGATGGGCAGCTGAGAATAATGCCACCAGTATCTGCTTAGGAGATTAGGGCTGTGGAGAAGGAAAAGAAGGCCAGAACCTTGCTTCTTATGGCTATTCCTAAGGAGCATCTGCAAAGGTTCCATGGCATGGTTGATGCTAAAGAGATGTGGGAGGCTATCAAGAAACGATTTGGAGGCAATGCAAACTCCAAGAAGATGCAAAAGGCTGTTCTTAAACAGCAATTTGAGACATTCAGTATTTCAAAAACTGAAGGATTGGAGAAGGGCTATGACAGATTTCAACATCTGTTAACACAGCTGGAAGTTCATGGTGCAGCAGTTTCGAATGAGGATGCAAACCACAAGTTCCTTAGATCTTTACCATCAGAATGGGGTAATGTATCTGTGGCGATGAGGATAAAGGAGGAAGTAGATTCAATGACACCTGATGACCTATACAATAATCTTAGGATGTTTGAAAGGGACATCGGTAACAACACTCAAGCATCTACCAGTTCATCAAACATTGCTTTTGTGTCACAAAACAAAAGCAGCACTTACAAGGTTAAACCTGGTAGTGTTAGGTCTGGTATCTATGAAACTCCTTTAAGTGAAAGATCTGCTTCAAATTTTACTGATGAGGTGATCCATTCTTTCTTTGCCAACCAAACGGAAGATGAAAGCTTTATTAGTGAAGATTTAGAACAGATTAATGATGCTGAAGTTGAGGAGATGGACATAAAGTGGCACATTACCATGGTTGCTTTAAGGGTCAAACGATTTCAGAAGCAATATGGAAGAACCATCAACTTCAACAACAAATCACCAGTGGGATACACAAAGAGGACAGTTGAATGCTACAACTGTCACAAGCATGGACATTTTTCAAGAGATTGTCCAGAGAAGAAGCCTGCTGATGGGAAAAGAGATGAAGAAGGGAAGCTGGAAAAGAATCAGATGAGCTTACTGACAATGGAAGCTGGAGGTTTCAACTGGGGTGAGCATCCAAGAGTGAATGAGGAGTCTGATCATGCTCTCATGGCCATTGGTAATAAGGTATCATTATGCTCTAAATTATGCACTGATTCATATAATCATATTAAGGCTTTGTGTGATGAGCAGTTAGGACAAATAGGTGACCTAGAAGTAAATCTTTTAGCACATAAAAATGTTGTAAAAACACTAGAGGCACAAAAGGTCACCCTTCAAAACCAACATGCTGCTTTAAATGAAAAACTATACTTTCAAGCTAATAAAATATATGAACAAGATGAGAAGCTTAAAAGGTATAGACAAATGGGCCTTAGAATTCAAAAGGAGAGGGATGAGTTGAGAAAACGGGTAGATCAGTGGAACAATTCAAATAATAACCTGTTCAAATGTTGGGATTCTCAAATAAAGTCCAATAAAAAATGTGGCTTAGGATATGAGGAAGATGAGAAAAAGGCAATCCTTAAGTCTAGAGAAGATGATTATGCGGGTAAACCATTGTATAATAGGTTTGTTAAGACTGGTGACTTTAAGGGAGTACCACCACCATTGAGTGATGACTATAATCCTCTTGAAAAAGAAGAGTTAGATGATTCACTTTTTGTGTATGGTAAGAAAGGTCCTCAAACACCTGAGTCAATCACCTCAGAGGACAAAACCAGTAAGTATTCTTCTTGTCAATCCAATGACTCTGAAGGATCTATTGATGGTTCCTCTGATCACTCTAAGTCTGAGTCAAAAAGTGAGGTAAAAGAGAATCCTGAACCTAAGGTTGTTAAGAAGTGTGAACCTGTTGTAACTAAACCTGTAGTGACTAAACCAAAGCCTGAGACAGTCAAACCTAGTTGTGCCCAGCACATAAAAACTCCTAGGGAATCTGTTAATATTAATGAGTCACCTAGAAGCAATAGTGTTCACAGAGAAAGTAGGAGTAGCTATACTTATGCTCCTAAAAGATGTTTTGTGGGTGGAAGTTTGAGTCATTTAATAAGAGATTGTGACTTCCATGAAAAGAGAATGAAGAGAGAAGCTGAGCAAAAGAGAATGAATGCTAATATTGGTCATGGTTCAAATAAACCAGTTTGGAATAATGCTAACAGAATTAATCATGCCAACCAGTTTAATCCCAGACCAGCCCAACAGTTTTACTCTACCCGACCTAACTCTTATGTTAATACTGGTAGACAAAATTTTAGGTCTGGCTTTAGGAACTTTAATGTGAATAGGCAAAATGGTAATTTTATGAGGCCTAATGTGAATACTGGTTATGGTAATTCTGTGAGACCCAGACAACCATTTCAAAAACCACAGGTGAATGCAAACATTCAAAGAAATAATTTTTATAAATCATCTTCACCTGTGAGAAGACCAGTTGTAAAGCAAACAACAAAACCTTTAAAAACCAATGCTGTAAAAGGGAATGGGGGTTCTGCTGTTAAGACCTCAGCATGTTTGTCTTGGGATTCAAACAAATATAAATCCCAATACAACAGTGGATGAGGTTCAAATAAGAAATTTAAGTATGTTGATCCACAAGGCGGACCCAAGCCCACTCAGGCCTGGGTTCCTAAGAGAAACTAATTTCTCTTCTTTTTGTGCAGGATCATCCACTTTGCTATATGGGAGATAGAGGAATCTTTGACAGTGGATGCTCTGGGCACATGTCTGGTAACAAGAACTATTTGAATGATTTTCAAGAATTCAATGGAGGTTCTGTTACTTTTGGAGGAAGCAAGGGACATATAACTGGTAAAGGAAGAATAATAGTGGGCAACATAGAATTTGACAATGTATCCTTTGTGAAAGAACTTGGGCAGTTCAACC
The DNA here is from genome assembly GCA_021014915.2 of Artemisia tridentata subsp. tridentata. NCBI lineage: Eukaryota > Viridiplantae > Streptophyta > Magnoliopsida > Asterales > Asteraceae > Artemisia > Artemisia tridentata. The sequence continues at coordinate 432,656,470 of CP139508.1, forward strand.
TTTTCTCAATATCACAAATTTGTGATACTCAGCATAAGGTGCTTTTTACTGAAACTGACTATCTTGTGTTGACTCCGGACTTTAAGATGCCTGAAGAACATCAGATTATTCTTAAAGTTCCCAGACAACACAACATGTACAGTTTTGATATGAAAGCATCTAATCCTGCAAAAGGTGCTACCTGTTTGATTGCAAAAGCTACTTTGGATGAATCTAAGTTGTGGCACAGAAGGTTAGGCCATGTGAATTTCAAAAATATGAATAAACTTGTGAAGAATAACCTTGTGAGAGGTTTGCCTTCAAAATTGTTTAAAAATGATCATACATGTGTGGCTTGTAACAAGGGAAAACAACATAGGGCATCCTGTAAGGCTAAATTAGAAAGATTAATCACTGACATACCTTACATATGGATCTTTTTGGCCCTACATCTGTCCATAGTATAAATTATGCATGCTATTGCCTTGTCATTACAGATGATTGTACTAGATATTGTTGGGTATTCTTTATGTCTAGGAAGGATGAAGTTACACCTTTGATTCAAACTTTCATTAGGCAGATTGAAAACCTTCTTGATAAAAGAGTTAAAATCATTAGGAGTGACAATGGCACTGAGTTTAAAAACAAGAGCATGCTAGATTTCTGTGGTAATAAAGGAATTAAGAAACAGTTCAGTAATGCAAGAACTCCTCAGCAAAATGGAGTTGCTGAGAGAATGAACAGGACACTTATTGAGGCAGCTAGGACTATACTAGCAGATTCACTTTTACCCACAACATTCTGGGCTGAAGCAGTCAGCAATGCTTGTTACATCTTTAATAGGATTAGAGTGACCAAGCCTCAAAACAAAACTCCTTATGAGCTTATGTTTGGTCATAAACCAGTTGTTAGCCATATAAGGCCTTTTGGGTGTCATGTAACCATTCTTGATACTTTAAGTGTTCTTGGAAAGTTTGAAGGAAAGTCTGATGAAGGGTTTCTAGTTGGGTATGCATTAAACAGTAAGGCCTTTAGGGTTTACAACTTAGTGTCCAAGAAAGTAGAAGAAAATCTGCATGTAAACTTTCTTGAAGAAAAACCCAATGTAAAGGGAATTGGTCATAGATGGATGTTTGATATTGATTATTTAACTGATTCTATGAATTATATTCCTGTCTCCAAGGAGAATCAAGTTAACCCTAATGCAGGTACCAAAGAAGTTACTAACAATGCAGGTACCAAAGATCCTTCTAATACAAGGAACACTGATGATATGGCAGAGCTTATTGTAATTCCTTCTACAGAGATCAAGTCTGCTGCAGCTGAAGCAGAAATCAAGAATTCTTCTTCTCAAGAAAAGGATTCTGAATTCAAGTCTTAAGATACTGGCAAAGAAGCAACTCCTAACATTACCAGTACTTCAAATTTTAAGTCTGGTAGTGATGCTCAACCAGACCTTTCTTCAAGTGCTGTTTGTATTAATTCAGAGATGCCAGAACTTGAAGTGTTCTCAAATCCAAATGAAGGTATCTTTGAAGGAGCTTCCTATGATGAAGGAGGTGTCATAACTGACTTCAACAACTTACCCACAGAAGTGGAGGTAAGTCCAACTCCCACTCTCCGGATCCACACCATTCATCCCAAGAGCCAAATAATTGGTGATCCAAAGTCTGCTGTTCAAACCAGAAGTAGAGTGCAACATCAGTCTGACTCACTTGCACTCATCAGCCTGATCAAACAACAACAAAGGGTCAATCATAAGGACCAGCAACATTGTTTATTTGCTTGCTTTCTTTCTCAAAGTGAACCCACTACTGTTTCTGAAGCTTTGGGGGAGGAAAGTTGGATAGAAGCCAAGGATACAAAGTTATTGGTACTAAGTGGGTCTTCAGGAATAAAAGGGATGAAAGAGGGGTAGTTGTAAGGAACAAAGCAAGACTGGTAGCACAAGGATACAAACAGGAGGAGGGCATAGATTATGATGAGGTTTTTGCTCCTGTAGCAAGAATTGAGGCTATCAGGTTATTTTTGGCCTATGCATCATACATGGGATTCAAGGTGTATCAGATGGATGTCAAAAGTGCTTTTCTTTATGGCACTATTGAAGAAGATGTGTATGTACATCAACCTCCTGGTTTTGAGGATCCTGCTAACCCCAATCAAGTGTACAAGGTTATTAAAGCTTTGTATGCTCTTCATCAAGCTCCTAGAGCTTGGTATGCAACTCTTTCAAAGTTTCTAGAAGAACATGGGTACATCAGGGGTGTAATTGACAAGACTTTATTCATTAAGAGAGACCAGAAGGATATCATTCTTGTCCAAATTTATGTGGATGATATCATTTTTGGATCAACAAGAAAGTCTTGGTGTGATGAATTTGAAGGTTTAATGAAAGGCAGGTTTGAGATGAGCTAAATGGGAGAACTTACATTTTTCTTGGGACTGCAAGTAAAACAAAAGGATGATGGACTTTTTATTTCTCAAGACAAGTATGTTGCAGAAATTTTGAGGAAGTTTGAGTTCACAAATGTGAAGACTGCAGTCACTCCCATGGAAAACAAGGTGCCTTTGACAAAGGATGAAGATGCTGCTGATGTGGATGTGCATCTTTACAGATCCATGATAGGTTCCCTCATGTATCTTACTGCTTCTAGACCTGACATTATGTATGTAGTTTGTGTTTGTTCACGTTTTCAGGTACAACCAAAGACTTCACATTTTCATGCTGTGAAGGGAATCTTTAGGTACTTAAAGGGCAAACCAAATTTGGGCCTTTGGTACCCTAAGGAGTCATCTTTTGACCTGACAGCTTATTCAGACAGTGACTATGCTGGTGCAAGCCTTGATAGGAAATCCACAACAGGAGGTTGTCAATTCCTTGGAAGGAGATTGATATCTTGGCAATGCAAGAAGCAGACAATTGTGCCCAATTCAACCACTGAAGCTGAGTATGTTGCAGCTGCTAATTGCTGTGGACAAGTCTTGTGGATTCAGAATCAGATGCTGGATTATGGTTTGAATTTTATGAATACTGTTATCCACATAGATAATGAGAGTACTATCTGTATTGTTAAGAACCCAGTATATCACTCTAAAACTAAGCATATAGAAATCAGGCATCACTTTATTAGAGATTGCTTTGAAAAGAAGTTGATTAGAGTGGAGAAAATACATACAGATTTTAATGTTGCTGACCTGTTAACTAAAGCATTTGATGGCCCTAGGTTCAATTATCTGGTAGTTAACATTGGTATGATGAACCCCTAGTTTGACTTAAGGGGAGGTCAAACTGTAAAGTATGTAAAGTATGAGTACTTACCAGCATTTAGGTTATCTTTAAGTTTTGTAGGTTTGTTTTTAGTTCTGTTAGTGTTAAAAAAAAAAATGTCTTCTATTTCTTTTATAGACAATGCTGGATTAAGTATGTTTTCATAAGTTGTTAAGTGAGACTATTGGAACTTCTCACTTGGTGGAGGTGCCTTGCACTAACACAACAAAAGGTAATCAGTCCACCTTGTCTCACCCACACAAGGACTGGCTAATCCTGAGCAAACGGCTACAGGTAAAGATAGCTCAAATCCGTTTATGGCTGACAATTTGCCAAAAATTGTATGGTATTCAACTCACCATATCTAAGATAAGTGAAGAGTTGGCTAGCCCACAAGGTTATGGCTTGTGGTAAAGGCTGTGGAAAACCATAAATGGTAATCAATTCACCATGATGAGGTGCTTTTCCATCAAAGAATTGGCTAGTCCAGAAGCAAACGGCTTTTGGTAAAGACTTAACAAATCCGTTGATAAGCTGATGATTTGCTAAAAATCATATGGTTATTAATGTACCATGGTCTGACACACCAAAACATTGGCTACTCCAGTGGTAATGGCTATTGGTAAAGAGATTTCAAATCCATTACATTTTCAATGATTCACCTCTCACAGATGGTAACACATATGGAAGTGATGAGAATAGTCTGAAACTTAAATGAATTTGATGTACATAGAGTCAATGTTGCTGCAAAGACCATATCAGAAGAGCTTATCAAGATTCAAGCTACTAGAACGGTTCAAGACCTAAAGACAATTCAAAGTGTTCAAGATTCAATCCTCAGAAAGCTAAATCAGAAGAACTTGAAGTTCATGGAGCATGAAGATCAAGTTAGGGGAGGATTGTTGGGAATTATCATACGATTCAAGAGAGGACAAACTTAGGTCTGGTAATATGTCAGAGTTAGGTCTGTCTTTGTAATTAGGTCTGGTAATACATGTTAAGTCTGGTAGTCTGTATTAAGTCCGGTTGACTTATTATGTTAAGTCTGGTCGTGATATAAGGAAAGTTTGTTAGAGATATGTTAGGAAAAGATACAAAACGTGTAAGTATCTTTATAGAAGATTCGTGAATATCTTCTTAGTCGGTTAGTATTAGGGTTTCCTTGGTGTTATAAAAGGATCCCTAAGATTGTTAGTTTGATGAGAGAGTTATACGAGTTTCACAATTGTGATTAATAGAATTATACGAAGTTAGTGTTAACTCTGTGTGTGTTCTTCATTGTTCTTGTTAAGTTTCCGCATTAACATTAACAATCGTTAAGGGTTTCTCACTTAGACTGGTTTGGATTTATCCCAACCATCTACTAAGTATTCAAGGCTACTTAGAGATCCACATACAATTCGTGGACCAACAACTTCCATTTGATATTAGGATCATGGATAGGCCAATGATCACCACACTTATCCTCATCATCTTTAGGGTCAACATATACTACATCTTTTTCAACAAAATCATCTCTAGGCAACCCATTGAAAACACTTGTTAAAAAATTCTCATCAAACATCTTAGAAGCTTTTTTCTTAGGTGCAGGGGCTCTTTTCTTAGTCCTAGAATCTAAGACTTCTTCCTCACCTTTAGACAAATGGTCAACAGATGCAGTATCACTTTCAGTCTCACTACAATAATCATACACATTATAATCATCATCCTCTAAATCACTTCCCCTATCAGACAAAGGGTCACCATTTCCACTAGTGGTGGCATTTAGTTCAAACTCAGAATGTGAGGCATATATGTGCAAGACATGGTCATTACTAACACCACATTGGACACAAGCATCAAAGTCACTATCACATTTTATGGCTTTCAATCCTAATTGAAAATCTAATCCAGGCACCAAATAAAAAAAAGACTTCACAGAACCAGTACATTCAGTTTGCAAAAGTTTTATAAAACCAGGTAAATCTAAGGAAACAAGATCAACATTAGGTATTTCAGTAAGTATTTCATAGTCATATGAAAGAGGATTTCTTACAAACACACCACCCCAATGATACTTTATCAAAAAAGAGGAAGCTGGAGATTCCAACTCCATCTGAAACAAAATCAAACAAGAAAGAATGTTAATTTTATAAAAACCCTAAATTTACAAAACCCTAATTATTTGTTAACATTAAACAATGACTGGAAAACTTAGAAAAAGAATAATTAAAGACCAAAACTAACCTTTTTGGGGGGAGATGAAAACCTTAAGCACACTTGATTAAATTAATTTGAGATTGTCGTTTTTGAGAGATATAGTAGTCGAAAAGGGGGAAATGGTTTCTTTTTGGTCGGATGAAATGAAATGGGGATGGGGACCATCAATATAAGTCAACCAAGTCGCTGTTAAAAAAAAAAAAAAAAAAAAAAAAAAAAAAAAAAAAAAAAAAAAGCCGCGTGGGCAATATAACCGGTATCAAGGGGTTAAAACATTTTCAGTGACTTATGTAACCGGTTACCAAACTTGAGTAACCTCTTTGTAACGTTTAAAACTTTAGTAATTTAAGTGAACTTTTTGCCAAACTTTAGTAACATCGTTGCCCTCCAAGTTACCAGGGTAACATTGAGTTAAGATGCAACATGAATAAATAAAATAAAAATGTGGGGCCCAAAATGTTCAGTTATGGTTGAGTTATGATAAGGGGTGTACGTTTTTTGTGAGTTAAGGTTAAAATGTTAAAGCTGGTGAGGCGCTGACGTGGCGCTGAGTTATGGCATGACCTGAGTTATGATGCCAAGTTGCTATTTCTGTTAATAGTTTAAATCATCTACTATAGTTCTTGTTGTCAAATTTCATACTTAATTTAGGCTCGATCATCTTTTAGGTGTAACTTTCATATTTCATTGATAAAATCATACGAGAATTCACACATTTTCCTGTTAATGACCTAAACTCATCATTAGTTAAAATTATGCATATCCATTGTTACTTGAGATCTTCTTCATTTTCTTCACACCAGCCACTTTGATCCACCACAAGTGAAGTCTAACTTATCTACAGTTACAAAGTTCAAACACTTGTTTATTTTGAAATCTAAACTTACACATCGCAACCACCACCAATGCTCGTCGGATTTTTGTTATTTACGTTTGGTAGGTATTTCCTTTTTCTTTTTTGCTTAGTTGTTGAAATGTTATAACTGATCCATGAATGTTGGCCACTCTTCTATTCATGGCCAGGGGGACCTGAAATTACCTCGTATACAGAACAATCAGAAACACATGTATGAATGATGAACGATATTTTTGCATCAACACAATTGGCTATGATTAATTAAGTAGAGACACGTAGCTAGAATCTTTAGAAACATTTAATCGTAGATGGCCCAGTTACACCAAAATGGTTTTCCGGGTTCAACCGAAACTCACGGGTCAACCGGTAGTACTGAATAAGTCAATAAACTAATACTTCAGATATGAAACAAGGAACAAAGGAAATGGCAATTGTAATTTTACATGTTAAAAATGTAATTTTGTCTTTTGTTCTTTTTGTGCCTTGGTTGTATGTGTTGGAATTTTTATATCATAACAATTATACATAAACATGTAAACATCATCAAAGCATGCAGCGGAAGTAAAGATCAAATACTTGTAATATAATTAACCGAATTAAAAGAATATGTGTACCTTAATGATTTCTAGCGAAACAAGAAATCAATCAAACAAGAACTAATTAAACCCTAAATTAGGGTTTAGTAAAATCGACTACTCCTTAGTCGAATAGGGAAAAAATCACAAACAAAAGTATGTTTGTCCTTCGTTCTTGTACACACGTATTACAAGAATTTCAATGAGAAAAGCTAGGTTCTTGAATCACAAACAAACCAAAAACTTTGATTTGAGCTAATGAAAATCGACCCTAAGGGTTTAGGGGGTAGTTCGATCGGCAATAGCTCAAAGGGAGGAGATGAGAAGAGAAGTTAGGGTTATTGAGATTCAAGATGCAAGAATAATGAATACAAGAGGCCTTGTATTTATACTAATGCAAACTTGGAGTCCAAGTTAAGGTAGGACTCCCCCACCTCCTCTATTCGGCCGATCATATGGATCCCCAAGGGATTCTAGATCTTTCTTGGCTTGTTTCCATATATTTGTCTCCCTTTAACATTTAACGATCGTTAGTCAATTCCCGTTAAGTACTAACGTCCGTTAAGTGTTTATTTGTGAATTTAATAATTAAACATAACTTGTTATATTAATTATTAAAACATTGAAACTTATACGTAAAGTGTGCAATTCGGAAGTCTCGTGTTCGAATCCGGTCATACATATATTAATTTATATCCACAAAACTAACAGCTCCCACTTGGATATACATTAATATAGTAATGACATTGGTTAGTCTAGCATAACACCCCAATGCCCCCAGAACGACCCTGAGTGTGGTTTCCTGGAAAAAACATTTTGATGAATCATCATCATACTTATCCATTTGTTTCTAATACCACGTTAATATGGATATGGATCTAAGTCATTCCATAATTAACTATTCTGTTTCTCGTTATTTATAATTGATCAAGATTACCAAATCATCCGAACGTACTCCTGATAGATCTTGGGCATGGCCAAGCAAACATCTTGTCAATCCTACGAGGGGCCCAACAGTATTATACTTCAAAACAAATTTGAAGGAACAAATTCTTTCTTGACTACAAGTATAACCCTTGAACTTTGCATCACTTCTGAAAATAGCCCTTATAACTACCAGTTACGGATAGCGTTAGACTATCTTACAGAAAATGAGCTACATCCGCGACTGTTATCTGGTATCTCAAGTCTGAGGATAAATATTCATGATTTACTTTAATGAAAAAGATCCATAAAGTACAATCATGTGGTTGGGATCTGTCCTATATTCAATTTAATCATTTATTGAATATCATGTGAATTTGGCATGTCCAACGCATCAATATACTTAAGTATATTCTACCAAAACTCATATTTGTCTTAATTCAATGATATTCCCATATCATTGATTCACAACGGACTATTTAGAATAACATAAGTTATTCATGGATTAAACATGCAAATATAGGATACAATATTATAAATGAAAATAAACATAACAAAATATTTTATTTCATTAAGATAATAATTGTTTACATTATCCTTTATCCAAATACTAACCACAGATTTACATGAAACTACTAGCTAAATGAAGTCCAATGCCATTGGCATGTTGAGTAAGTTTTTCCTTAGGTAAAGCCTTCGTAAAGGGATCAGCTAGATTGTCATCCGTGTGAACTTTGAGTAAATTGATTTCACCTATTTCGACCTGTTCTCGAACATAGTGATATCTTCTAGGAAAGTGTCTGGCGCCGTTCATGACTCCAGGTTCATTGGCGAATGTAATTACGGCAGAATTTTCGCAATACATATTAATGGGTAATTCAATTGACGGCATAACTCCTAGCCTCGAAATGAATTTTCTTATCCAAACAGCTTCCATCGCAGCTTCTGATGCAGCAATATACTCAGCTTCTGTTGCATACATCGCTATTGTACTCTGCTTCTTGCTCTTCCAGTCTACTGCTCCTCCATTAATGACAAAGACATAACCCGTTTGAGACTTTGTATCATCTTTATCAGTTTGCCAGGACGCATCGCAAAAACCTGTAACACCAAGTTCTGCATCTAGATTTCCCCCATACACTAGAAACATCTCTTTTGTATTCCTCAAATACTTAAGAATGTTCTTAACAGCATGCTAGTGAAGTCCACCTGGGTTCTGTTGATAACGACTGGTCATATTCTGTGCAAACGCCACATCTGGCCTTGTGCATCTTACTGCATACATGATAGATCCTACTGCTGAAGCATATGAAACTTTTCTCATGTGTTCTACCTCTTCAGGTGTTGAAGCACATAGTTTGCTACTTAAGCCATGTTCTACTTGCATTGGCAAATATCATTTCTTGGAATTTTGCATATTGAATATCTTCAATATTTTATCAATGTAAGCACTTTGGCTTAATCCAATCAACCGCTTTGATCTATCTCTGTAGATCTTGATTCCAAGGATGTATGATGCTTCTCCTAAATCCTTCATAGAAAAGCGTTTACCAAGATAGGACTTAACCTCATTTAAACTTGGTATATGATTTCCCATGATCAATATGTCATCGACGTATAGGATAAGGAAAGTAACATTACTCCCACTAGCTTTGTGATATACACATGGCTCATCAAGATTCTGAGTAAATCCAAACCTTTTGATTTCTTCATCAAATCTCTTATTCCATTGCCTGGATGCTTGCTTCAATCCATAAATGGATCTTTGAAGCCTGCATACACGCTCAGGAAATTCTGGATTCACAAACCCATCAGGCTGCGCCATATAGATGTCTTTATCTAAGCGACCATTTAAGAAGGCGGTTTTGACATCCATTTGCCAAATCTCATAGTCATAGTATGCTGCTATAGCTATGAGAATCCTAATAGCTATAATGTCAGCTACAGGAGAAAAGGTCTCCTCGTAGTCAACCCTATATATTTGGGTAAAGCCTTTAGCTACCAAACAAGCTTTATAGGTGTGTACATTGCCATCCATGTCAGTTTTCTTCTTGAAGAGCCACTTACTTCCAACTACCTTGGCATTGATAGGAAGGTCTACTTCAATCTAGACTTTGTTGTCTCTCATGGATTGCATTTCCCCATTCATAGCAACCTGCCATTTATCCTTTTCAGGACTATTAATGGCATCCCTATAACTAGTAGGTTCATCAAGATCCCCTAGTATAGTTTCCTCACACTCTACGTTAAGACATAGACGTTCAGGAGCTTTCACAGTTCTTTCAGATCTGCGAATGGGAACCACTTCAACTTCAGGTGGAGGACCTAGACTTTCAGGTTCCACAGGAAGTGTGCTAGTGTTTTCAGAAGGTGATGTATCTTCTTGATCATCTTCCAGATCATAAATTCTCCCACTGAATTCTTGAGATATAAGATTCTTTTCAAAGAAATCTCCATACCTAGCCACAATGACTTTATTTTCTGGTGGAAAGTAAAAGTAGTAACCCATTGTTTCCTTTGGGTATCCTACGAAGATACACTTAACAGATCTCTGTTGGAGTTTATCTGGTGAGTCACGTTTAACAAACGCCTCACAACCCCAGACCTTTAAGTAAGAAAAGTTGGGAGCTTTTCCAATCCATAATTCATATGGAGTCTTATCAACCTTCTTAGTTGGAACCATATTCAATATGCGAACAGCAGTTTCAAATGCATAGTCCCAAAAGGATAAGGGAAGAGTTGTAAGATTAAACATTGATCGTACCATATCTAGCAATGTATGATTTCTCCTTTCAGATACACCATTTTGTTGTGGAGTATAAGGAGATGTGAGTTGCTGGACAATACCACACTCAGCTAAATAATCTTTAAACTCTTGGCTTAAATATTCACCACCTCTGTCGGATCGAAGAGCCTTAATCTTCTTGCCGAGTTGTAATTCTACTTCACTTTTGAAAACCTTGAATGTCTCAAAGACTTCATGTTTATGTTTAAGTAAATAAACATAACCATAACGACTGTAATCATCCGTAAAGGTTAAGAAGTAGCTAGCACCGCGTTTTGACACATGTCTAAGTGGACCGCACACATCAGTATGTATTAATCCAAGTAGATCTGTAGCCCTTTCCAGTTGATGTGAAAAAGGTTTCCTTGTCATCTTCCCAAATATGCAAGATTCGCACTTATCAAATGATTCATCATTGATATTTTGTAAAAGCCCATTATGTTGTAGCTTTTCCATGCGTTTCTTGCCAATATGTGCAAGATGACAATGCCAAAGATAAGATGAATCCAAGCCTGACTTGATTTTCTTATTGCTAATGATATACACAGAATTATTTCTATTGGACACATGATTCTCTATGTCAATTTCAAACACACCATTTATTGGAATTGCATTAAAGTAAAAAATATTATTTAAAGAAACTGAAATTCCATTATTAATAAATGTGTGAACAAAACCAATATCCAATAACAAGGAAACTGAAATGACACATCTAATTATAGAAGGTGCATAATGACAATTATTCAAAACTAGTATTAAACCCGAAGGTAAGACTAAATCGAATGTCCCTATGGCTTCAACAGCTGCACGTATGCCATTTCCTACGTACAAGTATCTTTCTCCATAGGCCAGCTTCCTTGCTCCTCTAAGTCCCTGTGATGTGTTACAAATATGAGTACCACATCCCGTATCATATACCCAGGAATTATGCTTACGAGGAAAAGAAAATAATTCAATCATAAAAATACCTGAAGTGCTCGCGACATTCCCAGCCTTCTTATTTTTATTCAAACGCAACTCCTCTAGAAACAATGGACAGTTCCTCTTCCAATGTCCTGGTGTGTTGCAGTGGTGACAAACATACAAATCCTTCTTGGGATTCTCCTTCTTCTTAGGAGGATTCTGCTTCTTAGGCATTTGTTGGTAGGTCATAACTTGTTTACCCTTTCCTTTGCCTTTACCCTTCTTGTTCGCGTGTTGCGGTTTATTGGACTTAGTAATCCTACCACCTTGTATTGCTAATGCCTTAGGAGTAGGAGTCTTGCCTGGTAAACCCTTTTCATAGTCAACGAGCATTGCGAGCAATTCCGTTACTGTCTTCCCCGAGCAATGCATGTTGTAAGTCGGAACAAAACCCATAAAATCCTTGTTCAAGGACTGGATGATTAGGTTCACACATGTATCCTCAGGAACAACATAGTGGATCTGTGATAGCTGGTCCATGTAACTCTTCATGACCAACTGTTGGGTCATGAAAAACCCAAGAATACGTAAAACATGATTTGGACACAAATTAACTAAGTGTTAAACTTAAACCGAGAACAATTCAAGTCACTGAGAGAACAGCCTCTCAGTGAGTCATCTTCAAGATGCTTAAGACGAATTCAAGAAGAAGGATTCACTTCTCAGGAAGGCGGTACTCCCTGAGTCGGACTTAAGCCAAAGAAGAAGATGATGGTTCAGTGAGTGTTGGACAAGAACTCACTGAACCCCAGTCTCCTCAACAACAAAGTGATTGAAGACTGAGGAACCAACGCCTGAAGAAAAGGCGGGAACAATAGGGAAAAGATCTTAGAAGATAAAAGTGTCAGCCCAATACTCTTCTCTTGTCAAATCCAACCTTCCCTATTGCGGCTAAAAGTCATGGAGTGTCAGCCAACAACTCCCAAAGTCTTATTAGCCCTTTCCTATTGGTTCTTGGAAATGACAATTACTTTTTGTAATTGTCAGACACGCAACCTCAACAACTTGTATTATATTTAATCACTTATACTTAGATTACTTGTGTATAAATAGATCAGAAGAGAGAGAAGTTAAAGTGTGCTTTGTATATTGAAATTTTAGAACTTTTACAAAGGAACTTCTCTCCTACAAAGAGTATACAACTCACTGAGATAGCTCAGTGGGTATATTGTTACCACTCAAGCAAAACTTGAGTTTCGATATGAGACACCTCATACCCTTTTCTATTCAATCCCAAGTGTTTGTTCCGCAAAACACTTGGGTAATAGATTCTTGGAATTATTTCTAATAAGAATTTAAACGTTGAAAAATATTGTTGTTTTTATATTCACGTTTTATAACTGTTAGAATTAACCTTAAACATTGTATTAGTCATTAACACAAATAGATTAACTTTCTAGTTAACTTTAATCGTGTAAAGGGACCAACAAGTGGTATCAGAGCCTCTGGTTTAAAAAATCTTTCATACTAACCAAGAGTGCTCTAGGTTTTTAAAACCAAGATCCTACTATGGCTGATATCAATGTACCCCAGCTAGTCGACAAAAAGGGTGGCAGCTACTCCGCTGTTGCACCCAGACTTGAAACTGGGAAATTTAGCAAATGGAAGAAGCGTATGATTTGCTATCTTACTGGTATGGAACCCTACTACATCACCTGTATCAGGGATGGCCCATTTGTCCCAAAGACAGCCACAGGGCTAAACAAGCCTGAGGCCCAATGGACCATTGATGAGAGGAGGGTGGTCAATCAAGACCAACGCCTGAAAAGCATCCTTATATCATGTCTTCCTGACGATATAATGGAATCAGTCATCAACTGTCTAACAGCCAAGCAAACTTGGGATGACTTGGTAAACAGCTTTGAGGGTCCCTCAGATACCAAGGAAAATAGGGTCATGGACCTTAAACTTGAGTATAATACTTTCAGGGCAAAAGACTCTGAAAGTCTCTCACAGACCTACACCAGATACAAGACTTTGATAAATGAATTATCAAATGATGGTGTTGTATTGTCCAAACATGAGACAAATGTTGGCTTTGTCAACAGTCTCCCTGAGAAGTGGCTCAACTTCTCAGAAGGCCTGAGGAATGCTAACCACATTCAGAACCTTGAGCTCCCTGAAATTTATGGGAAGTTTGTCTATGAGGACAACTTGATCTCAAGGAGATACCCTGACTCAAAAATTCTTGAGTCCAAAAAGGCCTTAACCTCCACACCCATATCAACTGCTTTCTATTCTAATGGTGTTGTGCAGGATGTTCAAGAGGATTCTGAAGAAGAAATTGATGAAAGGACTGGTGAGGAGTACCTGAACGACCTGAACTTGGAATTCCAAGAAAGGGCACTCCTTGCTAGTTCAAGACGTTTCATCAAAAGAAATCAGTCCAACTTTACAAAACCAAAAGCAAATGAGACCACTGAATGCTTTAAATGTGGTAAAAAGGGTCATTTTGCTAGGGACTGTTATTCTAAAACTATCTCAGAACCCTCTTACAAATCCTCAGGAACTAGCAAGTTTCAACCTAAAATGTTTCAGTCCACCCAACAATTTCAAAACAAGGGTCAAAAGGATTTTGAAACAAAATATAGGAATATCAAAGCTAAACTTGCACTTCTTGAAACTAACCCCATATTGCCTCAGGCTGCTCAAACACCTAAACCTATTCAGACAAAGAACAAGGTTTTAGTAGCTGAAGCATATGATTGGGATGATGAAGAGGTTTCCTCAGATGAGGAAATAAGAGTTAGTGCACTGATGGCACTTTCAGAAGAGGATCAGGTGGCTGTGGGAAAAAGCCATGCTAGAAATGGAGAGTGGGTCAACATCACTATGAAAAAGGTAAATACTTTACTTTCTATGGATGATGATTCTGATTGGCAGTCTTACATGAATTATATTTGTGTTGATTTAAAGTTTGTTGAGGAACAAAGGCTTAACCTGTTTTCAAAATATAACAATATTGTATCAGAATTAAACAAATGTAGAGATGAACTGCTTGTACTTAAGCAAGCCAAACTAGAAACAATAACTCTACAAATTCAGAACACTGAGATTTTGAAATAAAACCAAGTCCTTCAAACTGAACTTAACAAAGAAAAGGCTATCATTCAAAGCTGGACCAAGAAGAACCCCAAGGTTTTTGACACTGTGGGATTAATCTCTCAGAAAACCATTGGTATTGACCCTCTTATGGTTGATCCAATTGTGTGTCAAAATGAAATAAACTTTGTTCCAGCTGGCATATCTTTTGAGCAAGAATTGCTTCCCAAGTCAAATGACTGGATTGTCAGGGACAACCCAGTCAGTAAGTTACCAAACTTTGAGACTGGAAAGATCTTGCTTCCTGAAAGTCAGGCTTTGAAAAATATGCTTGGACTCACTGAACAACTCAGTAAGCTTGAACTCATTGAACCACTCACTGAGTCTATGAATGAGTCTGAATCAGAATCATACCCTCCTCTTCCTCCACTAAATACCCTTCAGGGTGCTGCACCTAACTTAGGCCTCCCACCTATGGTCTTCTCACCACACTCTCCAAAGGAGAGATCAGGAAGGGGAACAACCATCCTGAAGAGAGCAAACCTTGATGTCTCAGTAAATACTGATGACTCATCAACTTCAGTCCCTTCTGAAGTAACAACCCAAAGCCCTGACTCAAAATTTGATCAGTTGGCTAAAATGGTCAGGAAGCTAGGAGAGAAGATTGCATCTTCTGAGAAATCTTCTCAATCCAAGAAGGTACAAAAACCAACTTCCTCAAAGACCAAACCCAAACCTACAAAACCCCTGAAAAGATGTGAGCTATGCAACTATACAAATCATCTCACTGATGATTGCTATAGAGTCCTTTATTGCATGATTTGCAAAAAGGAAGATCACAGGACCTCGGATCATAAACAATGCTCAGTCATGTCAAACTTTTCAGGACTTATGGCTCAGTGCCTGAACTACCCTTCTGATTCTAAGCAGAAACAGAAGCAAAAGGCCAAGCCTTTTCCACCCTGCCCGTTGTGTGGATTCAATGACCATCACCCTGAGGATTGTCAATATGAAAAACACTGTGAATCTAGTGGAAGTTCCACTCAGAAATCCTTAGGAAAAGAGAAGGTCATTCAGTCAAGAAGAGGAATGAAACAATCCTCTCAGACTACTGAGGCTACCCCTGCAACTAAATGCAAAACATGTGGTAGCTCAGTCTACTCAACCTCTGACCATGAATCAATTAATACTTTCATAAAGACCTACAATACCAAACCCTCCATGAAATGGAGTCCTAGAAAGAACTGACCTAGTTTACTATTTGTGCAGAAGCATGCCAGGGATCCTATTTGGCATCTAGACAGTGGATGTTCAAGGAGTATGACTGGTGTTAAGGAGTGTCTGCACAAATATGTGGAAGAACCAGGACCCAAAGTGATATTTGCTGATAATTCATCATGTCTCACTGAAGGTCATGGTTCAGTAAACTGCAATGGTATTGTCTTTACTAGGATAGCATATATAAATGGTCTTAAGTATAATCTGATCAGTGTCAGTCAACTATGTGATGCAAAATACATAGTTCAGTTTGATGATAAGCAAGGAACCATCTTCAATGCAAATAAGGAAATTGTCCTCATTGCACCAAGAAGACAAGATGTTTATGTATTAAACATGTCCAGTCTAACTCAGGATGGAACTTGTCTCTTGGCTAAAGCCACTGATACACTCAACTGGCTTTGGCATAAGAGACTCACCCATCTGAACTTTAAGAACATTAACAATCTTGTAAAACAAAACAAGGTCCTTGGCTTACCATCTCTTGTGTTTTCAAAGGATAAACCATGCTCAGCTTGTGAAAAAGGTAAACATCACAGAGCATCCTTTAAAACCAAAACCAACTTTTTCATCAGGAACTGCCTACATCTTCTCCATATGGATCTACTTGGACCTATCAGTCCAAGGTCTATTAACCATGAGAAGTATACTCTGGTCATAGTGGATGAATACTCTAGATACACCTGGGTATTCTTCCTGATCAAAAAGAGTCAGGCAGCTGAAACAATCATGTCCTTTGTCAGGAACATTGAAAATCAAAATGACATTAAGGTCAAACAAATTAGAACTGACAATGGGACTGAGTTCAAAAATAATAAACTTGAATGTTTCTGTGATGAGAAAGGCATTTCCCAAAACTTTTCCTCTCCATACATACCTGAACAAAATGGTGTTGCTGAAAGGAAAAACAGAACACTCATTGAAGCTGCTAGGACAATGCTATGTGGATCAGTCCTTTCCAACCATTTTTGGACTGATGCAGTCAAAACTGCCTTTTATACACAAAACAGATCCATAATTGTCAAGAGACATGGGAAAATCCCATATGAGTTATTCAAAGGAAGAATCCCTGACATCAGCTACTTTCATGTCTTTGGGTGTCCTGTGTTTATTCATAATCACAAGGATCACCTAGGGAAATTTGATGCAAAAGCTGATGATGGATACTTCCTGGGATACTCACTTGTCTCAAAAGCCTTCAAAGTGTTCAACACAAGGAGACAGCAGACTGAGGAAACATTTCATGTTACCTTTGATGAGAGCACTGATGCAATCAGGCTCTCAACTGCCTCAGTAGAAGAGATAGGAATTGATAATTCTTCAAGATATCCTCCTGATGAATATCTGTCTGAAAACAATCCTTCTACTCAGTATCAAGTTGATGCTAATCTCTCCTATTACATAATCCCTCACAACCTACCTAACCCAACCATCACTGAGTTTGTTGAGGCACATACACACACTGATGATATCAATCAGCCTGTTCAAAATACTCAAGATCCAAACAATCTCAGTGATCTGATAGACACTCAAGATCCAATCAATGATCATGTGTCTACTCCAGAACCAACCCCTCTACCCAATCAGGCCTCCACAAGTTCAAATCAGTATCCAGGACCTCAAGAAAGTTGGACTAGGTCTCAGGACATTGAACTTGTCAATATTATTGGAGAGCCTACTGAAGGCATGCTCACCAGGAGCATGGCTGCTAGTCTAAGAGCAGCCTCGTCCAATGAATGCCTATTTGTGGAATTCATTTCCACAATTGAACCCAAAAGTGTTAAAGAAGCACTTAAACATCCAAGTTGGGTTCAGGCCATGCATGATGAACTGGAACAATTTGACAGAAACAAGGTAATGACCTTGGTCAAATGTCCTGAGAATGTCTCAGTCATTGGAATGAAATGGGTATTCAAAAACAAAACTGATAAAAATGGCATAGTCATTAAAAACAAAGCCAGACTTGTAGCCAAAGGCTATAATCAACAAGAAGGCATTGACTATGAGGAAACATTTGCACCAGTAGCAAGGATGGAAGCCATCAGGATCTTCCTTGCTTTTGCTACATACATGAACTTCAAGGTGTACCAAATGGATGTTAAAAGTGCATTCTTAAATGGTTCACTGAAAGAAGAAGTTTATGTTGAGCAACCTCCTGGATTTGAAAGCCATGAGTCTCCTGATCATGTCTGTAAGCTTAACAAAGCCCTTTATGGACTGAAACAAGCTCCCAGGGCATGGTATGAGACTCTCTCAGCCTTCTTAATCCAAAACAAATTTGTCAGAGGCAAGATAGACAACACATTGTTTATCTATAAGACAAATAATGATGTCATACTAGTACAAGTGTATGTTGATGACATCATCTTTGGCTCAACAAGTTTCAAACTTTGCAAACAATTTGAAAAACTAATGGCAAAGAAGTTTGAAATGAGCATGATGGGAGAACTGACATACTTTCTTGGTCTTCAGATCAAGCAGACTGATAGAGGAACCACTATCAGTCAAGAAAAGTATGTAAAGAATCTACTGAAGAAGTATGATCTCAGTGACTGTGCCTCAATCAAAACTCCCATGGTTCCCCCAAACAACCTTGGTCCTGATCTAACTGGTAAACCAGTAAATCAAACTCTCTTTAGAGGAATGATAGGATCACTGATGTATCTACTTGCATCAAGGCCTGATATCTAATTCTCAGTATGTCTATGTGCCAAATATCAATCTGACCCAAGAGAATCTCATATCACTGCTGTGAAAAGGATATTCAGGTACCTGAAGGGCACTCCTAACCTTGGATTATACTATACAAAGTGCTCAGGACTTGATCTCAAAGGATACTCAGACTCTGACTATGCTGGATGCAACATGGACAGAAAAAGCACCTCAGGCTCTTGCCAAATACTTGGTGGGAAATTAGTCTATTGGAGTGCCAAGAAGCAACAATCAGTTGCCTTGTCCTCAGCTGAGGCTGAATATGTTGCAGCAGCTAGTTGTTGTGCAAATGTACTCTGGATGAAAAGTCAACTCAGTGACTATGGAATTCAGTACAAGATGGTACCCATCTTTTGTGATAACACAAGTGCAATTGCAATCTCAAACAATCCTGTTCTTCATTTGAGAACAAAACACATTGATATCAGATATCACTTCATCAGGTACCATGTCATGAATGGTGATATTGAATTACACTTCATTCCTACTGAATATCAGTTAGCTGATATCTTCACCAAACCTTTGGATGAACCAACTTTCACAAGACTGAAAGCTGAATTAGGAATGTTGGATATAGAGAATCAGTCCACTGATTGATTCCTACCAACTGAAGTGTAAATTCTTAAAATCTCAGGTCCCTGACTCAATGTGTACATCAGTGAATTAATATCACTGAATCCTCAACCTCAGGAACTAAACCCAAGTTCCTGAAATCTTTAGGGTTCATGAACTAAACCCAAGTTCATAAATCCTTTTTGCTCAAGAATCATTCCATATTCCTGAATCATCAGTGACTAGTCCCAAGTCCCTGAAATATCATCACTGAATGAAAAGTCATTCAGGGCCCTGAAAAGAGACATTAAATACTGACTTAAATGCTCTAAGTATCTAGTTAGTAAATGTCCGAGGTTGGTAACTGAACTCATATTTAATTCAAGAATATTTGTTCTTTTAGCCTTTCTGGCATACACCTAATGGGCCCCCACTTCCCAACTTGGCATTCAATGCCCTCTTTCACACAATACACTGTGTGATGATGGAAACTCTGCAACTTCTCCTTTTGCAGAAACTGCTCAACTGTTCACTCTGCCAATTGAGAAAAAAGAGAAAAAGTGGAGTGGTGGCATTTAATGCAGATCTCAAATATTTTATTCAAAATAACTTCCAAAAATTATATTTTGATTAAATAAGATCACTCAAATGCCAAAAATACCCCCATCTCCACTATCCTATAAATACCCATCCAAAAGAATTCACACACACGTTTTTGAAAATTATAAGCAAACTCTGCCCTTTTTTCTCTCTCAAAAACAAATTGTGTGTGTGTTCTTAGCATTTAGAAACATCCGACCATTTTTTTTTCGACCTAAACCAGATCATAAAATGGCTTCCTCTAATGCTATAACCACCGCCCCCAATGTGAGCTTCACAATGGAGGGCGTGGACCTGACCAAAAACAATGTGGTTGGAAATTTCCACTATCCCCAGCAATATGGGGGTTACAAGGATGTAGTTAAGTATTTACAAAACTGCTTCCTTGCCACAGCTTTTACAACTACCCCAGAAGTCATTTATAATGACTATCTCAGGGAGTTTTGGTGTACCGCAACGGCTACTTGCCCTAAGGACACCAAAGAGTCGATCATCACTTTCACTGTGATGAATGGGACTAGGACTCTCTCCTTCAACTACAAGACCTTCATCTTAGCCACCTTCATCTTAGCCACTGCTGAAATGCTTTTCCTAGGGCCTCATGATGTTAGGCGTCCTACCGAGTCCCCTGAAGCCTTGCTGGCAAAGGCTCCAATAGTGAAGACATGGTTTCACCCTGTCTGGAGACTGATGATGACATTCGTCATTCAGGTACTCGGAGGAAACAAATCCTCCACTGAGCAGTTGAACTCATCACAACAATTGATGATGTTCAGTCTCTTGGAGGGTAGAAAAATTGATATCGGAGGAATAATCTTCCGAGACCTCGTGTCAAAGCTCTCAGGGAAACATAGGCAAAGACACATGTCTTATCCTAGGTTCATTTCCTGTGTGCTTCAGGATCTTCTTGCATCTGACTACTTAAGGTCTGACGATGAAGGTACAAAACCTGACGTCTTGCATAAGACCAACTTTAGTAGTGACATTACTGAGGTACAACCGGTCGCCCTGACCACCTACATGTTAATGGTGATTCAGGGTGAAAATGTATGCTCACCAGTTCCTTCACCAACCAAGAAGGTGAAGAAGACCAAAGGGAAAGGGGGACAATCAGTAAGGTGGTTAGACCTAAACCACTCGTCACTGAGACTGTTGTCTCAGGCACCAAGAAAGTTGTTGTGACCTTGACCTCTCAGACTCCCATACAAGAGACCACATTGGCCACAAAACAAACGCCACTGGAGGGTGCTGAGCAATCATCCTCAGTATCCTCGGGCAAACCCTTTCCTAATGTCCCTACTGACAAAAACAAGTCAGAAGGGTCAGGAGCATCCACCCACTCACATCCTAATGAAGGCACTGATAAATCACAATCAGAGCCTGAGGGAGTTCAGGGTTCTATATCCTCGGTGGAGCAGTACTACTCCACTAAGAATGGGGACCCATACCCACTCACATCCTGCTAACGTCCCTGAGAAATCACACTCAGGGTCTCAGGGAGTTCAGGACCCTAAATCCCTAAAAGGACAGACCAATCCTGGTGGGAAGGGGGTCCATACATCTTCACAAGGAGTGCCTCATGATTCCACTGGAAAACACCCATCAGTGGATGAAGGCGCTCAGGGGGACAAAGACTCGGAGGGACATAAACCACCCTCCGATACGGAACCCAAACCCACCTCAGGCATTTTTGTTCTCTCAGGAACTGACCCTAAAAGTCAGGCTGGGCAAACCCCCCCAGTTATTATGACTAGTCAGGCTGGTCAAACCCCACCAGTTATTATGACAAAAGAGTCAGGACCTGGCCACAACGAAGGTGAGCCCTCTTCTGAGGGGGAGCCGGATTTACTAAAGGCTCCTTCTCTGGCTGACTATGAAAATTTGTTGGCTGATGAGTCAGAGGAGGAGATTGATTTTGGTGATGATGATATCCCTGATGCTGAGGAGGAAATGGAAACCCAATTAAGCCCTCCTCAGCCCTCTGAGAAACAACATTCCTCTCCTCATCCTGAGGATCAACCACCTAGTTCTTAATCAACCTCGTCATCATCATCAGGTGCTTCAACCACTCCTAAGTGGTTGCAAAAGTATGACAATGCTCATCCGGCTTCTGAAAGACAAATGGCAAAAGTCCTTCGCAAAGCCAACGAAGGTCTTTACAACTCTCTTACGGATGAGCTATGGGATAAGCACACTGAAGTGGCAGCCTCCTATGCTGACTTCAGGGCTTCTGTTGAAGAATCTCAGGCAAAGATTCTTCAGGCCGCCACCCTCACTGATAAACAACTTGGCGACCTGAACAAATCTGTAGATGACATAGCCACTGGACAGCATCAGGAACTGTCCAACATCCTCAAGGCTATAGAATCAGTACAAGAACATCTTACAGATGATCCCACTTTTGTCACCAGATTGGATGCATACTTGGCCTCTCAGGCTAACACCTCCACCAGCATTACTGAGCTTCTAAAGCTCCTTCAGGGGGTAGATCTTCAAGGTTTAAGGACACAGAAAGAGTCCATTCATCAGGCTATTAATGCATCCAAGGAGCACCTGATCAGAATCTCCTCAGCCTTTGAGCAGCTCTCAACAACACATAATGAGCTGGTCAACCACTACACCACCCAAGTAACTGAACTCACCACCCACCAGAAGGAAATGGCTGCCGAATTAAGTGCCGTGAAGAATGAGACTTCTGAAACTAAGTCTATAGTCTCAAACATCTTATCCATTCTTCAGGCCTCTCATACTCCTCCACCTCCTCAGTCAGCAAGTGTCTCCACTGAAGCTCCACCATCTGCTGAGGGGGAGATAAAAGATGATCCTCCAATCCCTGACCCTAATTCAGCTTTGGTAACTGTCCCTGAGACATCCACCAGTCAACCTCCTCCCATTGACAAAGGGAAGAAAATCATGGTGACTAAAACAAACCCTCCTCCTGAAGCACGCTTAGTCAAGGCTTCATCTGAAAGACGTGCAGATCCTGATGCACCATTCTATGTTGATTTAGAGGATGGGAAAAGGGTCTATGGGACTCCTGAACAACTTGCTGAAATTTTACACCAAGAAGAGCTCAGGAAGGAAAGAGAGAAAGAGCTGGAACTCAACAGGTCTGAAATTTCTAAGGTTGCCAAAGAAGTAATCAAGGAGTCTGAGAAGAGGGACATCAAAGGGGATAAGTTTCTCAAGCTTCAGGCTGAAATCCTTAAGGAACACAACAAACAGGCCAAACTTAAGGAAGAAAAGAGGCAGAGGATTTATGAGAGGTATGTATGGCACATGACCAAAACCAAAGGTGAAGGAAAAATCACTGATATCACTATTCACCCCACCAGACCTCTGAGCTTAACAATCCATAGAGGTCCAAGGAAGTCTGAACATCTTCCAGCAATCAAGTTTTCAGACTATGGGTTAAGAGAATGGGATATGATGATGCCCATCCTAAGGAAGAAAACCGCAAGCAAGAATGCCCCAATCATCATCAAGTCACTGAGTGCTAAGTATGAGGAACTTGCAAGAGTGGCAAAGAGTCTGGGCATTAACCATGATGAGGCACTTGCTTCTCAGGGACTAACTATCCCTGAATTTACTCAGAAGACTGGGAAGAAAAGAAAAGCTATGGATATTGAACCTGAACAATACATAGCTGCACTTCATTGCAACAGGACTACTCCTCAGGGAGTTAAGTTCCGTCCCAACCTGGTCATCAAGGAACCTGAGTATGGTATCTTCTTTATGGATGAATTTGGTCAGGAAGCCTTTCAAAGAGTCTCTGACATCGACAAAGTGGAAACGACAACACTCCTTGCTTACAAACTAATGGCGCTTAATATCAGGAGACCTGAAAATGAGGAGTTTGTCAGACTGATGGATCAAATGATGAAAGATCGACCTGATAAAGAGGTGTTGATGTCAAAGAAGGCTAAACTTGAACTCATGGGTCTTGTTCAGGAACCTTGAGTATTTTGTACTTAGAATAATAGGACTTGTAATGATATGAATTAATTGATGAATGTTTTGCTATATCAATATCCTTATTTATTTTCTAGTACATTCAGTATGAGCAGAAGACTTTAGCTCACTCATACTGATCAAAACACTAGGAATAATTTATATCCAAATAGGGGGAGATTGTTGGGTCATGAAAAACCCAAGAATACGTAAAACATGATTTGGACACAAATTAACTAAGTGTTAAACTTAAACCAAGAACAATTCAAGTCACTGAGAGAACAGCCTCTCAGTGAGTCATCTTCAAGATGCTTAAGACGAATTCAAGAAGAAGGATTCACTTCTCAGGAAGGAGGTACTCCCTGAGTCGGACTTAAGCCAAAGAAGAAGATGATAGTTCAGTGAGTGTTGGACAAGAACTCACTGAACCCCAGTCTCCTCAACAACAAAGTGATTGAAGACTGAGGAACCAACGCCTGAAGAAAAGGCGGGAACAATAGGGAAAAGATCTGAGAAGATAAAATTGTCATCCCAACACTCTTCTCTTGTCAGATCGAACCTTCCCTATTGCGGCTAAAAGTCATAGAGTGTCAGCCAACAACTCCCAAAGTCTTATTAGCCCTTTCCTATTGGTTCTTGGAAATGACAATTACTTTTTGTAATTGTCAGACACGCAACCTCAACAACTTGTATTATATTTAATCACTTATACTTAGATTACTTGTGTATAAATAGATCAGAAGGGAGAGAAGTTAAAGTGTGCTTTGTATATTAAAAGTTTAGAACTTTTACAAAGGAACTTCTCTCCTACAAAGAGTATACAACTCACTGAGATAGCTCAGTGGGTATATTGTTACCACTCAAGCAAAACTTGAGTTTCGATAGGAGACACCCCATACCCTTGTCTATTCAATCCCAAGTGTTTGTTCCGCAAAACACTTGGGTAATAGATTCTTGGAATTATTTCTAATAAGAATTTAAACGTTGAAAAATATTGTTGTTTTTATATTCACGTTTTATAACTGTTAGAATTAACCTTAAACATTGTATTAGTCATTAACACAAATAGATTAACTTTCTAGTTAACTCTAATCGTGTAAAGGGACCAACACCAACACATGATCAGCTACTGGTTTACCATCCCCTTGCTTACAGCAATACAATTTCTTGATCAAATCAAAAATTGCTTCAGGGCTAGTCAATGTTTCTTCTTCAAAAATTACTTTGAAGGCAGAACTTTGTACAGCGTTATTGGGTTAAGCCATTTCTACAGAAAAAGTTCAAATATTAGTATTTTCGATAATACAATTTTCAAGAAAATTAAATACCCATGGTAAATAACATTTAACCATTTAATTTTCACTGAAAACTAGGATCCAAATTGACATAGTTTCATTCTGCTAGTAATGAAAGTATTCAATAAGGTACGAGTCGAAACTCAATTGCCAATATACAAATTGCAATTCCAATAAATTATGGGATTTACATATTTTGCCAACTTCAGTTGCAATGTAAGCATGTTTTATCCCCATCTCATGCCTTGAGTGATTAGATCTCACTATCAACTCAATTAAGTTAACCAACTTAAGAAACTGCAAATTCATCCATGCTCTATCTCACGACAAATGGAGATTTACCCTTTGATTACCATCTAGCTAAGTCTCACAATAACGTAAATAGTAATCTCAGGTGTTTCCGTTTCATTGGATGGCATATAACTTAAATTAAAGGGTAGTATTTTTGATGTGTGTTATCAAAAATATGTACAAAGATGTCATGCATTCATCTTGTATCATATGTTTCAAATTAAAAACTTTTACTCATTAGTTTTTTTACTAAGCTTAAATCAACAAAGTTTTAATTGAGGCTTTGAGAAACTTACAACTTTGCCTTAAGATGCCTCGTACATATGATGGTTATACTTGGTAGCTCCAAATATGACGCACAAAGTGGCGGAGGGACAAACGTCAGCACTAAATGCCTGTTAAAAACGCGTCCCTTTCGGTTCGACAATTTAATGTCAATCCATCCTTAAACCCCTCTTATAGTTTGTCATAATGGGTGAGCCGTTCTAACCATTTGGTACAGTTGCATCAATCAATTAAAAGTTTAAGATTTTAAAGCTTAAAACCATATTTCACCATTATTAAGTCCAGTTTAATTTCTATTCCAAAAATTACCCTTTTGCTTACAATCATGTCACAAACATATATAAACAAATACGCAATTAATAAAAATAAACGACTTAAATAATGTACATGCTAAATAAATCAATTAACATGTATATATTGATCTAAGACTCCCATTGGTTTTCGAGCTAGGTACCAATGGACCACATACACCAATAATTGGTAGCGTAAGTCCTACGATAAATATATACAATAACACACATAATTGATTTAATATAACGATTCATATGGGGTCTTCCCCAATTTTAGGTCTTCCCTAATTACATAATTAATTAATTTTTAGTAATTAAACATGTCAAAAAAATTTATTACTAAAACCCTAATTAATTAATTCCCATCGCATAATAATAGCATGTAATCCAAAACACGTAACAATTACATCAACTTTAATATAATCCATGACAAAACGTGCATGTTTTCGTCATGGATTCCCACATAGCACTTATTATTAACAATAATCAAGTCATAAGGATCGCATATCAATTAATGACATATAACAAATATTCATTAATAATCACATAAAAATTACATGCATCCTAGGGTTTCTACAAGTTTTACAAAACTAAAACCTAATTATAAAAAAATATAGGTAATCGACCCATATTATAAAAATTAGGGTTTACAAATTTTTAAAACCCTAGAAAACCATAAACATGTAATAATCACAAAAGATCCAATTTTTATGTGTTTCGGTAATTAATTACACAGTATTAACGGCTCGTGATGCCACTGTTGGAATTTTTATATCATAACAATTATACATAAACATGTAAACAACATCAAAGCATGCAGCGGAAGTAAAGATCAAATACTTGTAATATAATTAACCGAATTAAAAGAATATGCGTACCTTAATGATTTCTAGCGAAACAAGAAATCAATCAAACAAGAACTAATTAAACCCTAAATTAGGGTTTAGTAAAATCGACTACTCCTTAGTCGAATAGGGAAAAAATCACAAACAAAAGTATGTTTGTCCTTCGTTCTTGTACACACGTATTACAAGCGTTTCAATGAGAAAAGCTAGGTTCTTGAATCACAAACAAACCAAACACTTTGATTTGAGCTAATGAAAATCGACCCTAAGGGTTTAGGGGGTAGTTCGATCGGCAATAGCTCAAAGGGAGGAGAAGAGAAGTTAGGGTTATTGAGATTCAAGATGCAAGAATAATGAATACAAGAGGCCTTGTATTTATACTAATGCAAACTTGGAGTCCAAGTTAGGGTAGGACTCCCCCACCTCCTCTATTCGGCCGATCATATGGATCCCCAAGGGATTCTAGATCTTTCTTGTCTTGTTTCCATATATTCGTCTCCCTTTAACATTTAACGATCGTTAGTCAATTTCCGTTAAGTACTAACATCCGTTAAGTGTTTATTTGTGAATTTAATAATTAAACATAACTTAATTATTAAAACATTGAAACTTATACGTAAAGTGTGCAATTCAGAAGTCTCGTGTTCGAATCCGGTCATACACATATTAATTTATATCCACAAAACTAACAGTATGCGAATAGTACTGATTATAGTTCTTTAAGTATATAAGTTGAGCCTTCAGTTGAAGTGTTCTTTTTGTGCCTCGGCCAGAATGGGACGTGAACTTTGTGATAGAAGCATAAATAAAAATGACATTCATAAGACAGCTAGATTTTTTTTTTGAATTCATTCTTTATAGAAAGTAAGATAGAATGTGACCCTACAAAAAAATTCTAGGCTAATGCATATAAGCAAAAAAGTTTTGCTACATCATTTTCAGTAAGAACAAGCTTCTAGAGTGTCCAATAAAAGACCAATGAATGAATGCTGCAGAAAATGTAAAGTTAATCAGCTTAGTGAATGAATGCTATAGAAAATGAAAAGTTAATCGGCTTTTTTTTCCTTTTCTCCCAAATAATCCATCACGGATTAGATTCCTTGCCACCTTATTAGGAAATTGGCTGGAACGCATACAAAAAGAACCAATACTCTCAATGTCACGACAGATGGAGCATCAACAACACAGAATCATCGCAATTTGCCTTTAACAGGCACATACATCCCAACAGGGACGGATCTATGTAGGAATTGTGGGGGGCCGTTGCCCCCCATGGCTAGCCGAAAAAGTTGAGATTTTAGTGTAAATTTTTTTTAATTTTGACCTTTTTTCGAAAGTGCCCCCCCCAAAAACTCAAATTGCCCCCCACCCACATACTAAAATCCAACATTCAACACTCTAAAGCCTTATAAATCCTTCATCTCTAAGTAAAAATACTCGATTTATCATTACGATCCTAGTTTTTTCTTTCGCTTTTTGTTGCTATTGTAAAAAAAAAAAAAAAAAAAAAAAATGCCCGCCACATCCTATTTTTCTGGGGCTGCCACTGCATCCCAAGCCCTATAAATTAAGGAAGCTTTAGCAGCACTCAGCAACATCCAACATCTCCAGTCCTTCTGGTTTGCAGTAAAGTGGCGTAGCGAAATAAAGAGTAATCAATACAAAATTTGCAGTAATTTTCTTACAGAATCAAATAGTTCTGTCATGGGAATGCAAAATTTACTTACCAACCAATGTAATAAAATAAGGCATAGTTTAATAAGCCTTAAAAGGTGGCATGGATCAGTAAAAGTAGAACATGGGCCTATAAATAGGCATGGCAACAATGTAGATGACACTGCAGTATACACATCTAAGCAAAAAAATATCTGGAGTACTGAGATGCAGAGATCTAAGTCAATAGTAAATCCCCCAGCTTGTGGGAACTTGATCACAGTTCTTAGCATCGATGGTGGCGGAATCAGAGGTCTTATACCAGCTATTATCCTCGACTTTCTTGAGACTGAGCTTCAGGTATACCATGCTATTTATGTTTGAGTTTCTTAATGCATTACTCTTGTAGCTCAAACAAACTCAATAAGTTTTTGGTGATCGCTATTTTTATTTACAAGCTTTGGTTTATGGTTTAGAAGCTAGATGGTCCTGAAGCAAGAATCGCAGACTATTTTGATATAATTGCTGGGACAAGTACCGGTGGTCTCATCACTGCGATGTTAGCCGCTCCTGATAACAAGGTTCCTAATGGTAAGCACACTAACAAGCGCCCATTGTTCGCAGCCAAGGACATCAAAGAATTCTACCTCGAAAACTGTCCCAAGATCTTCCCTCAAAATTGGTAACAATTTCATGTCATTTGAATTTGTAAATATATCAGAGTTTAACCAATAAACTCTATTCAACTTTTTAACACAAAAGGTATTTTCTTCGAATTCAGTAAATAGATAGAGCTAGATTTTGATAGCATTTAGAACCCAAAACTAAGATATTCCTTCTTGTAAATATAGCTGGAAACAATAACTCGAGGCATAGTATTTATTCGGTCAACATTATATCCACAATCATAGAAAAAAAACGTTTTATGTCCTATATTAAACAAGCATAAGATTATTCCTGTTACACTGAAAATGAACACCCCTTGTGTACTTATACTTGTAATTTATTTTAACATATGTAACTTATTTGAAATTTGTTGACATGGTTTGGATTTCTTGAAGAACAGCAATATGGTTACAAGGATAAAGAGTTTATTCGGGCCGTTATATGACGGGAAGCACCTCCATGAGTCCATACAGAACAAGCTTAAAAACATTAAATTAGGAGATACATTAACTAATATTGTTATTCCTACCTTTGACATCAAGCAACTCCAGCCAGTAATCTTTTCCAACTACGAGGTTATTTTTACTCTTCTTTTGCGCAGTATTTATAGTACATCGATGCTTTTGAAATTTATACAATCTAAAAAAATGGCGACCAATGATATCTTTTTCCATTTTGGTAGATGAAGGAAAGGCCATACTTGAATGCCCTGCTGTCAGATATTTGCATCGCAACATCAGCAGCACCTACGTATCTTCCACCACATCAATTTATAACCAGTCACAACGAAAAAGAGCATGAATTTAACCTAGTTGATGGTGGTATGGCAGCGAATAATCCGGTAATAATACTTATCAATTTTAGATTTGAAAATTTGTTCAAATAAAAGTATTAGATTGCAATATTTTTTTAATAAAAGCTTCTCTACATATTGGCATTAGTTGTTAGTTTTTTTTTTTTTTTTTTTTTTTTTTCTATAACAGACTCTCGTTGCAATGGGAGAAATTACAAAGCAACTCATTCGCGGAAATAGTGACTTTCACTTACCTCAATCCCTAGAGTATCATAGATATTTGGTAATATCTATAGGGACTGGCCAATGCAGAATTGAAGGGAAATATAATGCTACCAAGGCTTCAAAATGGGGGTTGTTTGGATGGGGGTTCAATCTCAACGGCTCTCCTTTACTTGATATATTTACTCAAGCAAGCACTGATATGGTTGATCTACATCTTTCGGTTGTCTTCAAAAAACTTAATGTCAAAACAAATTACCTACGGATCCAGGTTTGTGTCCAAATTTTTATTTAACTATAAACATTCATGACCGATATACCAATGATCAAGAATTCTTTGAAACACGTACAGGAGGATGGTTTAGAAAGCACATTATCATCATTTGACAAAGCTACCCCGGAAAACTTGGAATATTTGGTTGCAAAAGGTGAAGGCTTACTTAAAAAGAATGTTTCAACTGTGAATTTGGAAAATGGCAAATTTGAACCCTACATGGATAAAACTAATGCGCAGGCTCTTACAGAGTAAGTATCTTCATAGACCAGTATTTGACGACCAAACATAAATTACATGAAACGTCACATAATGCATTACTGACCAATAATATGTTTTCTTCAACAGATTTGCCAAAAAACTTTCTGACGAGAAGAGCCTTCGTCGTGAGTCCAAGGCCTCATGCCCAATTTCATTGCCCAATTAAGTTAGCTAAATGTTACAGCTCAGTAGTTTGGCAAAACATTGTACGTATGTGTATGCCTATAATGAATAGTACAAGGTAAACAGTTTTGTGACAAGCTGAGACACGCGATGACTGTTTTACCGTTGCTTCAATGGGCCTATTAATAATTATGGCACAAGGCCGCCGAAATCCAATAGACGGCCCTGATTGCCCCGATTAGAAACTCCAGATCCACCCTTCTGTCTAGAGACGAAGCCCAATTTTGGGACACTAGAAAAACTAGCTATTGCTTAAAGAATATATGGTTTCAGCTAAGCTAAACTTACTGGTGAAGTAAGGCTAATATTGCCTTATGATCTTGATTTTTCTCTAGTTTGTGACTATAATTATGTTTGCGTTATATGTATTTATTTTATAACTCTTAAATGCTTTAATTTTTCCGTGATATATCGCACAACTTTTAGAATAAAGGTCTTTTGATTAGGTAGCCGCTCAATTGCAAAGTGGAAAATATTAAAAGGGTAAATTACACGGATCGTCCCTGAACTATACTCCGTGTTTGCGTTTGGTCCCCCGTTTTGACTTTGTTGCGAACGTGGTCCTTGTTTTGCCAAACTTTTACCCGTTTGGTCCCTCGAGCCCCGTTATAGCTAACCCTCGTTAGAATGTCTCGTTAGCTGAGTTGGAATGCCTGGTTTTTTAGTCATTTACTCAGTTTGGTGCATTACACGGTTGGTCCCTGTTACTGTTCAGCACTGTAGCAGGTGACCTTTTGTTGTTCCCTTAACACGCTTAGAGTTAACTATAAAGTTAATCTATTTGTGTTTATGACTAATACAATGTATTGATTAATTCTAACAGTTAATGAAACGTAAATATAAAAACACAAAGTATTTTCAACGTTTAAATTCTTATTAGAAATGAATCAAAGAATCTATTACCCAAGTGTTTTGCGGAACAAACACTTGGGATTGAATAGACAAGGTATGGTGTCTCCTATCTAAACTTAAGCAATGCTTTAAGTGGTAACAATTCGACCCACTGAGCTATCTCAGGGATACGTTACTCTTTGTAGGAGAAAAGGGGTATTGTGAAAGTCTAAGCTTTAATTGCACAAAATACCTAACCCACTTTTCTCCATCTGTTTGCTATTTATAGGCAAACATGTTAAGAGTACTGAAGATTAAAATTACATAAACAAATAGGAAGCGTGTCTGACAACTACAATAGTAGTTGTCATTTTCAAGAACCAATAAGATTGCTCCAAAAAGTCTTCGAGTGTCAGTCCTGACACTTCTTCGACTTTTAGCCACTTGAGGGATGGTTTGTCTGACCCCGATAAGACTTGTTCTTATCTTCTCAAAACCTTCCCGCTTTATCTCGCCTTTTATTCAGGCTTCAGGTTCTTCAGTCATTTGCCTTCAGTCTTCAGTTATTGTTGTTGAGGAGACTTGGGGTTCAGTGAGCTCTTGTCTAACGCTCATTGATCCCATTTCCTTCTTCTTCGTTTCAAGGAACACTTCAGGGAGATTCGCCTCCCTGTGTGGTGAGTCTTTCTTCTTAGACTCGTCCTGAGCATCTTGAAGGTAACTCACTGAGTGACTGTTCACTCAGTGACTTAGTATGTTTTCGGTTTAATTAACACTTAGCTTATTTGTATTCAAATCCTGTTTTAACGACTCTTAGGTACTGAAGGACCCAACAATCTCCCCTTATTTGAATATAAATTATGCTTAAGTGTTTTTGATCAGTAATGAGTGAGCTAATGACTTCTGCTCATACTGAATGTACTAGAAAGTAAATAAGGACACTGAAATAACAAAACAAAGGAACATTATTTTATTAATTTCATTACAAGGGTCCTAACTACTAAATGTACATGATAGAGGTGTTGCAGATTCTCAGTCCAGTTTGTATCCAAGGGCTTCAAGCTTGGGTCTCTTGGATTCCAGCTCATGTTGATCAGGATGAAGTTGAATCTTGGTTCTCAGGTCTTGGCAGAACCTCACATTTTCAGGACTCTGGATTGGTGAGGCCATTATGAGAAATCCAAGCATGGCTTTAATTCCTGCCAGATCAATATCACTCCATCTTTGGAAGGCTGGATCTCCAAACTCATCAGTGAAGAATATCCCTCTCTCAAGTTGTTCTATGACCTTGTTGTTCACGAATGTAACTCCTTCAGGGAGGGCTCTGTTGCATTCAAGGCCAGGGACTCTGATCTTAGGCTCAGATCCAATTATCTTCCTCTTTCTTCTAGAGGTCTGAGAGGGGGCAGGCTGACTGGCTGGAGCAGGGAGAAGTGAGGGAATACCAAATTCCTCAGGTGTTGCATTCAGCTTTTCATATCTAACTTTCAGGGACTTCATTAGTTCCCTAACAGCAACATTTGACTTCTTGAATATGATTGGACCCAGTTCATCCAATTCAGTGATCCCAAAGTCAGTGAACCTAAAGGGCTCATGAATTTCAAAGTTCCTCTTATCAGGACCTCTGAAAACAGTGATGACAACAGGCTTGGTGTTCTGATGAATCTTTACATCAGTAATGGGTTCAGGTCTCAGTTTGCTTGTCATGACCCATTGGTACTTCTCAATTCTCTTTTGTCTTATCTCCTCAATCCTTTTCAGCCTTTCTTCTCTTTTCTTCCTGAGAGCCGACATTTCAGCATCCTGAGCTTTCACAAAGCTCTCACCACCCTTTCTTCCAGCAAGTTCTTTTGGCTCAAGACTAATCTTCTCAGCCTCTTCTCTGACAACCTGAATGATGGCAGACTTGTTTTGCCTTTTATCTTCAGCAGCTTTCTTCAACCCTTCTTCCTTTTCTAAATGAGCCATAATGTGGGCCTCAGTGAGGTGATACATTACTCCATTTACTTCATAAGGGACCCTGACTGGCTCATCAGGGTCTGGCCTTCTTTCAGAGAAAGCAGGCACCAAGATTGCAGGTTCAGGCTCAATGGTTGTGAAAATGCCCTTGCCTTTGTCTTGGTGAGATGAAGATGGTGTTGTCTCAGGAATCTCCCCCTCAGTGTGAGAAGGAGGTTGTTCTTCAGTGACCTTCTCCCCCTCAACTGTTGCTTGAGTCATGGTAAGAGCAAGAGTTGAAGCGCTCACTGAAGTTGAGGGAGCAGCCTAACCTTTGAAGGCTTGATAAATCTCAGTCATCATCGATTTGATGTCTGAGGTGTCCTGCTGAAGAGTTGAGACCTTAGCCTCAAGAGAAGCCTGAGAAGCCTCTATTGCTGTCATCCTTGGCCCAAGATTCCAAGCCAAGGAAGAAGAACATGTAGCCCAAGATGCCAAGTGTGACTCCATAAGACCCAGGGAAGACTTGATGGAGTCCACTATAGAGCTGAGTTCCTGAAGATTGGAAGATTTTAGCATGTTTATCAGCTCAGTCAACTGAGTAGAATGTTGATGGTAGTCCTCAGAAGCCTGAAGAATTTTCTTGTTAAGCTCAGGGTCATCTTTCACTGACTCTTGAATAGTTGCAACACTCTTGTGTATGTTGGTGAGAGCTTCGTTGAACAGTTTAAGATTCTCATCAAGATTTGTCAGGGAGAAGGAGATAAATGACTTGTGCTCATTAACATCATCATGATAGGATTCTACTGATTCCTTCAGGTTGACATAATGAACAGCAGCTTCACAGTGTTGGTCAAAAATTTCTTCAGTTAGCCCAGTAAAGAGAGCATTGTTGGCCTTTTGTAGGAACTTGACCAATTGTCTTTCAGTGAGAGGAAGAATGTTGTCATACTTCCTGAGTTCTGGAGAACAGGATGATTCAGAGTCTGAAGAATGATCAGCCTGAGACTCTGTTTCTTCACCATGTGGAGAGGACTGATGCGATTGTTCAGTGGGTTGAGCATCAGTCTCCATATCATCACCTGCCTCATACACTTCTTTCTCACTCTCAATACTGAGCTCTTCATCAGACATAAGAACAGCCTGAAGATCTGCCATCGACTGAATCTGCAACGGGGTTTGGTCAGGTCCTGACCCTTCCATAATAACTGAGTGGGTTTGCTCAGCCTGGTGTTTGGGGTCAGTTCCCAAGAGACTGGATTGGTTGGTGGGTTCCGTATCAGCGGGTGGTTTAAATCCCTCTGAGTCTTTGTCCCCCTTTGCGCCTTCAAGTACTAACGGGTGTTTTCCAGCACTATCATGAGGCACAGTTTGTGATTGTTGATGGACCCCCTTCCCATCAGGGTTGTATTGCCCTTTTGGGGATTCAGGATCCTTGACTCCCTCAGGCACTGATTTTGATTTATCAGTTCCTTCATCGGGATGTGATTGGGTGTGGGTCCCCTTCCCAGTTGAGTAGTGCTGCCCAACCGAGGATTCATGACCCTTTTCTCCCTCAGGCGTTGATTGTGATTTGTCAGTGCCTTCATCGGGATGTGAGAGGTTGAAGGTTCCTGACCCTGTTGGGTCTCGATTATATCACACAAGGTTACTAGGAGGATTAAGAGAGAGAGAGAATTGTAGGTTAAATCTTAAGAGTAATAAACTTGATAATGCAATTAACCAACACCCTTCCCTTTCAATAGGAAGAGTATTTATAGAGTACAAGAGATGGGCTTGGCCCTTATTAAGAAATGACAAAGGATGGGGCGCAGCCCATTAAACAAATAAATAAACATTGGGGCGCAGCCCAATAATCAAAATACTAAATGCTCACAGCCCATGGGCCTTCTACACAGGCTGTAGAGTAAAACTAACTTAAAGACCTAAGAAACCTATTACAAAATATGATCGATACTTCAATAATCTGAGACGTGTTCCCAACAATCTCCCCCTAAGTATTGATCATCGAGGTTGCTTGACGTCGTCTTTGCTTCTTTGGCTTCTGACGTCTTCATAATCTTTGTTCTTTGTTCTGGTCATGAAATGATATGGTACTGCTTGATCTGCCTAACTCCAACGTCTTCTCTTCTTTTCCACCATGCTCATATGTCTTTGGACTTTCGTTCTTCAACTGGTTCTCATTCCTTCAATCTTTGACTTGTGAAAGGTTGTAGTGTTTGAACTTTGACATTTCTTTAATATCTTTGAACTTTTTCTATCTTTAGTCTTTGTGAGAACTTATCTTCAGGATATGAGCATGATGGAGTCTTGATGGTGGTGGAACTCCAGGTCTTCATGATCCTCTGTAGGTACATCACGAACTATCCGGCACTTACGGGTTCAGACTTCGGGATTGTCAACAGCATAGTGTGAAGACTCTCTCTAATCTTTACCCAGGCCGTTCTGAACTGGATACCCCCGAAAGGGCTTACACGGACACACCAAAGTGCACCCACGATTCAGTGAGTCGCTGGAGATCACCTCACGACTGTAGACCATTTTGGAGCTTACACTAAGCGTAACCCACAAGGCATTACCGAAGTGACCTGCTGTCAGGGCTGTTTGATGTTGACCCTGGCAGGATTTCCATTCAATCACTGAGAATAACATATGTGAATTCTCTCATGAATGTTCTCGGCAGATTGCTAAGATCTGCGTAGGACACTTCCTAATTTTACGACTGGCGTCCATTAATGTAGAACAACCAGTGTAAGGCTAAGTGTTCCTATGAGATCTTTTGTTGTATCTCTCGGCTCTAGACTCGATTAGTGCTTATTTGTTTGGTCGTCGGAGGCGTGGAGCAGAGTGCCTCCTTTTCAATACCAACACATCTCGAAGTGAGAGGTTGATAGATTATTTAGGGATCTCCGTGTGAAATGAAACAAATGTCTTTTGAGAGACACATGAGTGGCTAGAAAGTTTAGTGCAGTGCGTCACTGGGTCCATGACGGCTTAATCTTCAATACCGGTGTTACCGTAGTAACAACCAGTAGCATATGTATTGAACCCGGTTTCTGCCCTAAGGTTGAACAATCTGGAGGGCTATTTCTTTTCACCCTTTTCTTTACTTTTCTTTTTAATTCTTCAACCCCTTCTTTCTCCTTTCATTTCATTATTCCCTTTTTTTTTTATAATACCTAGGACTTTCTAGTTCTAAACTATTGGGATTGTCCTTGGGTAGATCCCTCCAGCTCTGGCGGATCATAGGACGGTTATTCCTAACCTTAGTCACCTTATTACACCATGACTAACCTATTATTGCCATAGACCAAAACCTTTTGAAAATCTCTCAAAGCGTTTATGATTGTGAAAACATATTTTGTTAACACTTTGAGAGTTTTGGTATTTCTAGAAATACTCCCCCTTAACATGTGCTTACAATTGTTTAAAGTAAATTTGCACATGTCGGGTAGAGTTAGCACTTTTGAATTGATTGAATTTCAATGAACCTAATCGTTG
This sequence comes from Artemisia tridentata subsp. tridentata, assembly GCA_021014915.2. NCBI lineage: Eukaryota > Viridiplantae > Streptophyta > Magnoliopsida > Asterales > Asteraceae > Artemisia > Artemisia tridentata. The sequence continues at coordinate 432,693,482 of CP139508.1, forward strand.
CAAGACACGCTTACATCACTAGTTAGACTAGCTTGAAATTATTACCTGTCCAGATCAGATTCAAGGAAAATCGCTCGAAATCGGTACATTCTACTCAGACATATCCTTTACATCACCAGATAAACTGGCTTGAAATTATTACCCGTCCCGGACATGTCTTTTCGACTACTGACTTTAGCTATCATCAATTCGAGGGTCAATTCTGAGTCGAGCTCTTGTGAGATTACAACTTTTCATTTACCATATTTTAATCATCACTAATTCTCCCCCTTAAAAATAGCATACTCATGTTGTTTTTGGAAAACATTTGATTAAAATATGCTCTTTTTGAGGTTTACGGGAAGAATTTCAAGAACTTTGGTTTCAGAACAAAGATTTAGTCTCAAATACTCCCCCTTAACGAGGGAATACTTGTCCTTATGAGCAGAATTTTGAAAAACTTAGAAAAAATTATGGTTTAATTCTACTCATAAGTAAGAAGCTTTCGCTCCTTGTATTAGGATTGAGGCACTGAAGCGTACCTGAGTGTCCTTTCTTTACAAGTACGGGTTGTGTACTGTTATTTGTACACAAGATATAGTTAAATCAAAACACATGATGAAAGATTGAAATGAAGATAAATTCAGGATACCATTAGTCTATGCAGGACGTCGGAAGGTAAGAATGTTCTGAATCCGTTTACGCCCACCCACATAGCTTTCGAATCTCCTCATCTGCTCACGAAACTTGAGCCTTCGTTCAATGCGGTCGATGAACTTGTACGCTTGCTTAACATCTCTTCTTGTCCACTACATATGCCTTAGCCAGCCTACTCTCAACCCCTGTCGATGATTCTCCAAAATCCCTTCAAGTTCAGTTTTAACACGTATCAAAGTTTCGTCACCGAATTTGTGGATATCCTAAAAACCCATGAACCTTGGCAACCGTTGATTCCTTACATAGACCAACCCAAATGGTCTGTCACGAAAAGTATAAGGCGTCATTTCTACGATCCCTGGCGGGTCGAAATCAGGCTTGACCAGATTTAACTTCTTCTAGTAGCTCTCTACCCCAAAATGAACATCCTCAACTCTCTGTCTGAGTACAATACTGCGGATGTAAATCAGAAGAGAATTGATGATGTCATACTGAAGACGACCCGGTAGATGTTCAAGTTTTCCTTGAATCTTTAGGAGATACATATCTTCAATGTCGTTCAGATTCAGATACGGATAATCAGATTCTTTGAACGTGTATTCCTTTCCATCCTGTCGTCGTACGGTGATCTTCGTCAGAAAGTTGTACCCATACTTGGATTCAGTTTCAGCACTGACGATAGACAGTATCCGACTCTTGTGAAACACAGCAATTTTAGTCGGTTTTGATAGCTTCCACTTGTAGAACCACTTACGCATATCGGGCCAGTGATAGATACCTAGATGGGCATTGTCGTTATATTCTTCAACTTCTTTGAGGAATAATTCGTCTATCTATTCTTCAAAACCATCTATCACGTAGGAAGCTGTCGGACACTTAGTCAGGGATGTAGCATACCGCTTTTCCGGGTCCGTATTACCATAGAGTAGATACTCCAAGTCCTTATTGAAGAAGTACTTCTTGGGTATCTGAAGGTTGTGGGAGGGGCCGATGAGAGGTAACGGTTTGGAATAGTCACGAAGATTTAAGGAGCCAGAAGAATCCCAGTTCATGTTTTCAGACATTGCCCGTGCAACCTGTTCCAAATTATATTCGAACTCCAAATGGGAAGTGGTAATTGTCTTGAACTTAGTGAATCCAGCTTCTCGAACCTTCACAATGTCTGAAAGCTCTAATGGCTGAACCAGCATTACCTTCTTAAGACGCTTCGTGAAATCCACAACAGATTCGGTAGCAGGAACATCTTTCGGAGTATAAGGATGTGCATCCACCATTTGTTCGAACCATGTCTGCTTCGTAGCATCAGGATTGACCCATTTCGGTGCAGGCAATAAAGCGGCATCCGGCGATGGTGCAGTAATAGTAGTGAACTTGGGAGGAGCAATATCAGTTTCATGTTGCTCCACTGGGAGGTCATGAATAAGCTCAGTGTTGTCAAACGCACCCATTTCTTGTGGAACAAACCCCCTAGTGCCAGTGGATTGAGTAGTAGTAGTAGGCTGGGTTCTTGAGGTACCCTCCTTTCTCGGTCTTTTTCCCTTTCTCTTGGCATGATCGTCCTTGTCCGGTTCATCCCGACGACGTTTACTGGGTTTGTCTTGCTTGCAGGTCTCCCCCTGTTTTTCGGCTCTCTTGATTGAATTGATCAATGCTCGACGAAGCTCTTTTTCATTCGGATCATTTGTGACACCTTCAAGCAACTTTTCTTTGAAATATGAAAGTGGTGGATCCGATGGTAAAGTCTGGAGAGTCACGGGCATGGTTTTAAGACGATGAGCTACCACGCGATCCAGCTTACGCTTCACAAACTCTTTCATTAGACCGGGAATAGTTTGAGACATTTCCTCGCTGATCTATTGAGGTAGCGTGTTACTGATGTAGTGATCACACGCTGTCTCAATGTTGTAGCCTTTGAACTCATTCATGTCTCTCTGAAGCGCTTCTAGTTGTTGCTGTTAGGTTGCAAGCTTTTCTTCTAACTCTTTCAGCTTATCACTATTGTCGGGTAACGGTTCAGTAGGTGTGGCGGATGGTGGAGTGTTCATTGTGGTGTGAACAAATGGTGATGGTGTTTTGGTTTTAGAGGTTTCACCCTCTGGAGATGGGTTTACTGGTGGGGTAGGTATTCGATCATCACCCCGGTTATCCGTTTCTTCATCATCATTTTCCGCATCTGTCTCTTCACTACTCTCAACATTATTTGTATCCTTTACTTTCTCAGTTTTACTTTCATCTTCATCCATCTCATCATCTGCTGATTTCTCATCATCTTCAGCATCTTTTTCTGTCTCAGTGTTCCCTTCATCTTCATTCTTATCACTCTCTTCCTCGTCACTTTCAGATTCCGAGTCTAAAGCAGTTTGATCACCGTGGTCAGATTGGGACGCATTTCCAGACTCTGTTTCCGAACTACCAACAGTCTGACTATGTGTAGCCTCTGAGTCTTCGTCTGACTGTGACTCCGATTCATCCAGTGGATGTGAAGCTGAACCTTCACCCTGTTCCTTTCCTTTGTGTTTCTTCTTATCAGCTTTGTACTTGGCTATACTCTCTTCGGTGGCCTTTCTGACCTACTCTTCTTCCTCATCTCTTGTTGATGGTGGTTTAAGCTGCTCATATGATGTATCAGTTAGCTTAATGTTTTTACCCTTGCCTTTTCCCAAATCTTTATCACCTTTAGCCAGTGTGGATTTGAACCTGATGATTGATTTCCTACGTTCCTCCCTCAGATCTACCCGTTCTTCTTGTTCCTCCTCTTCCGAAGATTCATCTCGAAGTGTCATCTTTTGCTTTGTTTCACGGGTAATCTTTTTGGTACGCGAAGAGGAAGAGATAACAGTTTTGCCCCTTCCGCGACCTCTGCCTCTCGTCGCCTTACTTCTCTTACCTGTAACACCAACTTCGCCAGCTTTTTCAGCTTCATCATACCAGTCATAAGCTTCAGTTGCCTTGACCGGATTAGACAACAGCTTGGGAGGAATCCTTAATCTGCGTTTGGTAGTGTTGTAAGCATGGATCCTGATAGTAGAGAGGACGTGATCCGTACTTTCCATGTGATAATCTTCGCTTGGGCGTCTGTCAATTTCTGGATGCTGATCCATGAAATAGGAGATGATCAATTTGGTGAAGCGAGGAAACGGAACTTTGTAAGCCTTCTTCTTAGCAAACTGTTCATACTGATAGATCATATCGGTCCAGATATAGCGAGCAAAGTCCACGTGGTGCAGGTTAATTACACCGTGAAAGAACTTGAGGTGTTCAAGTCTGGGGTGTTCTAAACCTGTTTCCTTTCCAGTGATGCAGTGACTTATGATGGTGAAGAGTGTCAACCATGGTTGTGTAATATACTTTCGGTCGACCTTAGAGCTGGAGGTGAGGTCCTCACTGTCTTCATCATAGCCAATAGCTTTCAGATTATCAACAATCTGCTGAAAGGTGGGGTCTTTGCGGAACACTCCATTGGGAGTGGACTCTGGTGGAGGAAGATCAAGAATGGTCCTAAGAGTGTCGAAGCCAAACTTGATTCGCTTGTCATTAATCGTTATTCCCATCGTCTTCGTGTCTTTGCTGACAAAAAACTTGTGCCAGAACTGATGCATGTAAACCTCAGGTACACTCTCCGTCTTAGTCATGACAGGGTTGACGAAGTGTCTCTTTAGTATTTCAACCATTATCTGACATGACTTGTGACATTTCAGCTCATCAAAATCTGCCCTGGAGTTGGACTTGCTTATCTGGTGTTCATCCCCTTCTGGGATCATTTCAGTTCTAGCAATGGATGTCTGAGACATGACTATCCTGTAGAGCACAAACACAAACAACCACACAACAGAGGGTGTAGAATAGTGTTAGTGTTAGTGATATAGACCATGAACTCAATCCCGCTTAAATTATGTATCACTTAGATGTATGCAAACAAGTACAGATGATCTTACTTAGTTGAAACAGGCAAACATGTGTGCAAGATCAGCATATATCAGAAAACATCAACAAAAACACTTAAGTACTGAACTTATACACAAAAGATTAACTAAGTCTGCAAAACACAAGTTACTCAGAAAGGTAACCCTTTACTCGGAGGAAATGAACCTTGCTCGGAGGATTTTGTCCAAAGTTGGAAATGTCCGGTCTAAGTAGGAGACTACAAGTTTCCTTACTCGGAAACTAAACAAAATCCTCCTAACTCGGAGTTTGGTTTACTCGGAAAAATTAGGTCCATATAAGTTACTCGGAAAATTTAAGTATCATGTTACTCGGAAAATCTGATTTTCGTTGGTTACTCGGAAGAAGTTAAAGTCTTTTACTCGGAAAGTCTATTTATCACCTTACTCGGAGACAAACTGAGTTACTCGGAAGATTGCATAGAAAACTTCTAAGTCCCTCAGTTTAATATTCCTTGCTCGGAGATAATTAGACTTACTCGAAAAGTTCATTACCTCTTACAAAGAAACCAAGAACAAGCTCCTAACTCGGAGTGATCATGATTTGCTCGGCAACATTCATACTTTACTCGGTAACATTCAAATAATCCACATATGCAATTAGGACATGTTCAAGCAACAATAAGTAAACAACTAACATCTTAAAACACTGACCTAAGCACAATCATACACCCAGAAATTCATGATAAACCATACAAAACATTCCACAGCACATTTATATCCTAAAATCTTTCGACTTAGAACAATTGTTAGAATCATGTAATGAGAATTTAGGCGCATACTCACAACATATAATCAAACATATCCCACCAATAAAATCACAACAAGATACACTCACTTGTTCATAGCCATGAATTCGACCTAAATAATCCACATAATCTCAATACGCATCTAATGAGGTTAAACAGGACAATTAAGTATTGAAAGATCACTCCTTATATATATATGAAGGGATACCACATTTTATCCATTGGGATGAGAAATATATATATATATATATATATATATATATATATATATATATATATATATATATATATATATATAATATATATATATATATATATATATTTACAGAGTATCCATGATGTGTGACTCGTTTAGTTTTGTTTGAGAAAATTGTCCAAATCTTCAAGAGTCAAACATCGCATACCAATCTGGTGAACTAATCCCACAAATCTTGCATGAGGCAAGGCTTTGGTGAATAAGTCAGCCAGTTGGTATTCTGTACCCACGAAGTAAAGCTCAACGGTACCCTGTTCCACATGCTCTTTGATGAAGTGATATCGAAGAGCGATATGCTTGGACTTTGAATGCTGCACGGTGTTGCACGAAATAGCAATGGCACTCTTGGAGTCGCAGTATAACGGAATCTTGTTGAACACGTAACTGTAATCCATCAGCTGTGACCGCATCCAGATGACCTGAGCACAGCATGCCGACATGGCTACGTATTCGGATTTTGTTGATGACAGTGATGTACAATCCTACTTCTTTGACTGCCAAGATACGAGTTTGTCACCTAAAAATTGCACTCCCCCTGAAGTACTTTTCCTTGTATCTAAGCATCCTGCATGATCAGCGTCTGAAAAAGCAATTAGTTCAAATCCAGAATCCTTCAGATACCAGATCCCCAAGTTAATGGTTCCCTTTATGTATCGAAGGATTCGTTTAACCTCAGAAAGGTGTCGTTCAGTTGGTCTAGACTGATAGCGGGAGCATAGATATGTGGCAAAGACTATGTCTGGTCTGCTGGCTGTTAGATACATGAGTGACCCAATTATACTACGGTATTTGGTAGGGTCAGTTGGTGTCCCATGTAAATCAGCATCCAGCTTAGGGGATGATGAGGACATCGGTGTATTATAGGTATCACTACTTGACATGCCATGCTTTTTCAAAATTTCTTGTGCATATTTGGCCTGGTTTATAAAAATACCACGGGGTGATTGATGAACTTGCAGTCCTAAGAAGAACTTCAGTTCACCCATCATGGACATCTCAAAGTTATGTTTCATTAATTTAGCGAAAGCGTTTGAATATTTCTTATGTGTTGAACCAAAAATGATATCGTCCACATAGATTTGAACAATTAAGATGTCCTCCCCGTGTTTTTGTATGAACAGCGTTGGATCAACAGAACCTTTAGTGAAATGATTAGCTATTAAGAATGCTGACAGTCTATCGTACCATGCCCTCGGGGCTTGTTTAAGGCCATAGAGGGCTTTCTTGAGCCTGTAAACATGCTTCGGATGTTCTGGGTCGACAAATCCGTCTGGTTGTGTGACATACACTTCTTCCCGGAGTTGTCCATTCAGAAACGCCGTCTTCACATCCATTTGATATACAGTAATGTTCTTGTGAGCTGCATATGCTAGAAACATACGAACGGCCTCAATTCTTGCCACTGGTGCGAAAGATTCCTCGAAGTCGATACCCTCTTCTTGGCTGTATCCTTTAGCTACCAGGCGAGATTTATTACGAATAACTGTCCCATCCGCATCCAACTTGTTCTTTCAGATCCATTTTAGGCCGACAACATAAACTCCAGCTGGTCGTTCTACCAATTCCCACACTTCTAGACGCTTGAACTGGTCGAGTTCTTCATGCATTGACTCAATCCAATTGTCGTAAGTGAGAGCTTCCTTAATGTTTTTTAGTTCAGTTTGACAAACGGTGAGTGCATAGAGGCATTTTTCACCGTCCGTTTGGAGTTTCTTGCGTGTCATGACCGGATTATCTGGATTACCAATCACGTTCACTAACGGATGATCCTTAGTCCACTTGTGGGTTAAAGGGTAGTGTTGAAAGTTTTGGTGCATGTTTGACGGATCCAAGTTGCTCGTGGAGGACTCGGCAGACTCCGGAATGGTGGGAGCCGGAGCAAATGGATTGAACAGTTCGTTTCCGTCATAGTCTGGTGGTGTGGGTACATTAGAATGTGAGGTTGGATCTTCAGCTGCAGTCTTGGTATTAGAGGCTGATTGATCGACTGATGATGATGGTTCCGTAGGTAGTGTATCTTCAGCAACTATGGTCGACGTTACTGGTGTTTCAGGTGCCTGTACATGAGAAGGTATTGCAGCGGAACTGGTGGTTTCGGCAAGAGCACGACTAATGAACGAATCATCAAACAGCGGAGCAAACAGATCTTCTAAGTCCTGACGGTTGAAGGATAGTAGTGCAGCTGAATGATCAGGAAAATTTAGACGGTTAGAATCGGGTCCTAAGCTGTTATGCTCAGAAGCCATATCCGTGAGTTCATCGAAATGAGCATGTATCGTTTCTTGAATTTGACGGGTTCGACGGTTCCAGATGCGAAATCCCTTTGAATTCTCACAGTAGTCAACAAAAATTCCAATGTTCGCTTTGGCTTTCAATTTTCCAAGGTCATCACGATCATTATTTGGGTAACAGATGGCCCCAAATACATGAAAGTAATTTATGTTCGATTTTCGTTTGTAAACAAGTACATACGGCGTTTTGTTGTGTCGTTTGGTAATCATGCAACGGTTTTAGGTGTAGCATGCAGTGGAGACAGCTTCAGCCCAAAGGTAATCAGGTAATTGAGCATTAATTAACATCGTCCTTGCAGCTTCGACTAATTTTCTGTTTTGTCTTTCAACCACTCCATTCTGTTCGGGGCTGCGAGGAATAGATGTTTGTTGTTCAATACTGACTTTCTCAAAGTACTCACGAAGAGTGTTGTTCTTGAATTCGGTTCCGTTGTCTGTTCTGACTTTGGGAACTGTGTTGCGGACCTGAACCTGAATTTTGGTGAGAAAGGTGATGATCATCGAAGGAGCTTGATCTTTTCTGCGAAGAAAGTAGACCCAAGTCCATCGAGAGAAATCATCCACGATTACCAGAATGTAACGTTTACCGTTGATGGTTTAACTCTCATTGGTCCACACAAATCCATATGAAGAAGCTGGAGTACATGATCTGTACTGTGCTAAGTTTTTGGAGGAAAACGAGCACGAGTTCTTTTGCCTTGTTCACATGCCGGACAAAGGTGATCTTTGGCATACCGAAATCTAGGAAGACCGTCGACTAACTTATGACGTGCAAGTTCCGTCATTGTTTTAAAATTCAAGTGAGACAAGCGCTTATGCCATAACCATGCTTTAGTTGGTTGTGCCTTAGAGGGTAAGCATATTGGAGATGAGGCGGTCATATCTGATAATGAAATGGTGTACAGATTTGTTCCGCGATTGCCTGTTATGAGATCATTACCGTGTAGATCTCTAACAAAGCAGGTTTTCTCCCGAAAAGCAACTTCCAAGGCACTGTCATAGAACTGTCCTACGGAGAAGAGGTTGTGTCCAAGGCCTTCAACGTAGTAGACATGGCTTATTTCGATGTTCCCGCTGATGTAATCCCCATAGCCCATGATAGCGGCAAAGTGATCATTCCCGAATCTAACAGTTCCTATGAACTTTGAGACAAAGTTTACTAGAAGATTTAGGTTGCCTGTCATATGTCGGGAACACCCGCTATCAACAATCCAGAGTACGATTTGTATCACCTGCATCACAAGAAGACAATGCAGATGGAGAGACAGTAACGGTGGAACCCGTTGGGTTAGTAGCACAATTAGTAAGCTTCTTAGGTAACCAAGTAAAACTAGGTTTATTCTGAAGCCAACGTTGCCAATTCCAACTAGATTCTGCTTTCTTCCTAGTAAAGGCACTAGGTGTTTGGATTTTTCTTTTAGGGCCTATGGTCTTGTCAACGGGATTCTTAGAAACTACTTTTGGCGGTTTCCCTGAGATTGACTTGGCAGCGGTAGCGGGCCTAGAGGAAATGCCAGTAGTACGTTTCTTCTTACGATACAAAAGGGTTTTAGCAACACAACTTTTATGATTACCAGATAAAACACTCGTATGACACAACACACAATAAGCATCAATATGACCATTATTCGAAACATTTAAAGTATCAGCATTAGTTACATCAGAATTAGAATTACACGTTTTAACACTTGATTCTACTCTAGATATAACTTGCTTTTTATTCAAAGTCCTAGTGTGAACTTCTACTTCTTGGTCCTTAGGGGAGCTGCTCTTAGGTTTCCAAACACTATTCTTCACGGGAGCCTTGGATCTGCTAACCTTAGAGGTGCCTAGTCCTGTAGAAGTGGAAGCATTCACATTAATGGTCTGGGAAGATGCTTTCTTAGGTATCTTATCGACTTTATACATGCCTGGCTTAATCACATTTTTGTTTGCATTTTCCCCTTTTTCACGTATATTCATTTTCTCTCTCAATTCAATGATGATGTGTTTCTGTTGTTGAATTTTAGAATCCAATTCACGATTTAATCGAAGAAGGTTATTTCGGTTTTCACAAACTTTATCGATGTCCTTTTCATATTTGGAAATTTCTTGTTTTAAAACAACATTTTCTTTCTCAGTCAGATTATCAAAAGCATGACTGTTTTGAAAGGACAGAGATGTGATTTGGTGTTGTAATTTTAACTCAAAGGCGAGACTCTGAGTTTGACACCAATGCAACCTCTTGTTGAATTTGTAAACTTCTTTTGAAAAATCGTTTTTCACATCATCATTGACTTGTTTAAGTCTCTCATTTTCTTGTCTCAAATTCTCTATCTCTAATTTCAACAACTTAATATCAACAGAATGAGCATCAACAATCATATCATTACAATCCACAAAAATGGAATTCATAATCACGGAAACAACATCAGAACATAGAACAGTTTCCAAAAGTCGATCAACTTCTTTTTCCAAATTTTTCTTTTGAAATTTTTGTTTCAAGATTTTGTCGTCTTTTGCTTTGAAAATGCTCATCATTGATACAATATCCGATTGCAGTTCCTGCTCCCAATGTGTAGCACAAAGTCTCAGGTGTTGAACGTGTGGTAAAAATTGTTGTTGAAAAACCTCTCTTTTCCTTTTCATAAGGAGAAAGAAAAGTAGAGACTGTTATTTCTGAATTTAATTCAATTGCGTCTTCCAAAAATTTTATGTCCTCCAAAAAGGTATTAAAATATCAGAGGACACGACATGGTTTTGGTATAGAAGAAACGACACCTGGATTTTGCGAAGAGATATTTACTTGTGCCTCATTGGTTACAGGGACTACTTCAGGAAATGTATCTGGTTCAATAAACCATGATGGTTGTGATTTTTGCGGGACGAAGGTTTCGCTAATATGAGGTACTTGAAAATAATCATATGGTTTATGATAAGGGTTTTGACTCATTTTAGATCGAGTTTCCTCCGCCTGTTCTATTTCCTCCTCACTGGTATAAACAACAACACGCACAACAGAATCATCAAACAAATGTTCAGCACTATATAACTTTGGATTTTCTGTGAGTTCTTTATGTAGAAAACATGGTTTATCACTGCCAATAGCAAACCCATATTCTTTTGGACTTGGTTTCACTGTTAGCTTTTGGATGGTGGTTATTGATCTGCCAGTTTTATACACAACGTTCTGAAATTCTTTAAGTTTGGATTCCAAGACAAGAATTTCCTCAATATATGAATCAACCCGTTTCCTTGAACTTTCTCGGTGTTCATAAAAATCATTTCGACAAGTAGACAGCTCTGTTTTTGTTTGATTAAGTTTAGAGTGCAGAATGTCAACTTGTTTTTGAAATTCAAATATTACTTGTTCTTTTTGTAAAGTTATTTCATTCTTGGAAACTGTCAATTCACGAACTTGATGTTCTAAATTTTGTACTTGCACATATGACTCTTGGAATGCAGACTCAAAGCTTTTCTCACGTTTTACTTGGTTTTCAAAATTTGAAAGTTGTTGCTTGTAGCACTCATTATCCTTAGTTAATAATGCGACTTTTGCTTTTAGATTTCTGTTTATTTCGTTACACTTATCAATTTGGGATTTATGAGCATCTAACTGTGTCTTGGTGGTCAGCAGTAAGGTCATGAGCTCTGATTCAGGCAAAAGATTTTCTTGTTCAAATTGTTCATTATCATCATCAGAAAGAGGATCATCAAATGAAACAATGGGGTTAATTTGATCATCATCAAATGTAACAACGGCGTTTATTTGATCATCGACTTCAGAGGATAAGGATGAATCAATTTGTCTAAGATTGTCTTCGGTTGAAGCAGATGCAAAGGGTGACACAATTTCATCAATTAGACATTTTGAATTTGGTACCTGAGACAAGCCATCGGTATCATAGACCAGGCCTGTTTCACCCATGTTGACTTCCTGCATATTAGCCATTAGCATCACAGCTGCTTCCAGGTCCTCCATATCGTCATCTGAGTAAGCATTCGCCATGAAGCATTGCTCCTTTTCAGTGAGAGTGCCTCCACGTTCATCTTTGAGGGCTAGAAGTAGAGCTTCCTTGTGATATGCACTCCCCCTTGTTCTTGGCTTGGGGGATGCATTGGCTACGTGACCCTTTCCCCCGCAGTTGTAGCATTTGATCCCGCTGTTTCCAATACCAGAATTCCCTGTGTCAACAACTTGTGCCCTGTTACTTCTAGTGGAATTGAACCTCTGTCCACCTGAATTACCCATGTAGCTACCCGATCCAGATCTCTCTGAAGATCGGTTTTGTATCTCAACTCTGCCATCCTGAACAACTGCCTGATTTCTAGTGTTAGAAGAAGACCTCAGACGGTTGTTGGATTTGTTTGAGAACTTTCTGAAAGCTTTGGCAATCAAAAAAAATCCTTCGTTCAATGACTTGAATGCGTCGTCGTCATCACTGTTAGCCTCGGTATTTTCATATGGAACCATTTGTTGTGATGAACCTCCGTATGGAACGAGTTGATTAGATGTGGTTTGTGAGGGAGGGTTTGTCGGATGCTGTGGTTGGGGTAAACTTTGACCTGGTGGTGGTTGGTGGTGGTTGGACAAAACTCTGTGGTGGTTGTGGAGCAAAATGAGACTGAGCCATCAAGGCAAGTGAGTTTGGGGTTGGTGATGGCGCGAATCCTCCACGTGCTGCTCTGTCCTTGTCAACTTCAGATTGGTGTTGTTTAAGGTAATCATACAATAACGCATAAGAAACTTCGTTTATCTTTTTGGCTTGTCGAACAAATGTTACGTACTTTTGCCAATCTGGTCCGAGACACCCCAGAAACTTAGAGTTCACTGCAATCCTGGGTAGTTTGATGTTGTGACGATCCAAGTCGTTGACGATATTTGTGAACCTGTGGTAGTATGACTCCAACGATTCCCCTTGTTCAATCATGAAATTGGTATATTCCATGTACAGTTTAGATTCCATGTCCTCCTGATTTACTCAGTACCTTCCATAAGAAGGTGTACATGTTCTCACATATCCTTGGCTGTCTTTTGAGCATCAATGCTTCGGAAGATAGGATTTGGAATCCCTTGAAGTATATAAGACATTGCCAATTCATTAGCTTCTTGCTGTTGTACATGTTTTGTGGTCATCTGAGCAACAGGAACAGGGGTAGTGGTTGCCGCTCTTGGAGGAATGGCATTGGCATCACCTGCAACCGTGATTGTAGGGTGTGGGTATGGTCCTTCCTTGATGACCTTTTTCATGAACTTACCATGGGGCTTCTTCTACTCGATAAACCGAAGGAAACGACTCGACCATTGCACGTAGTTACCTGGAGTAAGCATAGGTGGGGTGTCGAGAGATCCGGCCTCGTGTCGGGACTGTTGACTGCTTATAGCCTCGCACATTTTGTCAAACCAGTGATGCTGCTTTTGAGGTAGTTGCTGGTAATTCTGCATCGGCTGTTGTGGAACTTGTTGAGGAACTGGTTGTTGGGGGAAAAACTGGAGTTGTTGTGTGAAAGCTTGTTGTTGTTGGTACTGTGGTTGAGGATGATATGGTTGAGGATATTGTTGTTGTTGTGGTTGTTGTTGTAGATACTGTTGTTGCTGATTTTGAAAGTAGTAGTTGTATGGTGGTTGAGACATCGCGTTGTAACCTGTGGATTTTGGATCGTTCCAAGGAAATAAGATTTGTGTTCGTTTGTTCACTCTTTGTTTCCTAACTCGGAAATAATTTCCTTTAGCTCGGTGACTGCCTTACTCGGAAGAAATCACACTAACTTTGGAAGATAAAACTTTTCCTTACTCTGAAAACTTTAGAATGTTCCTTGCTCGAAAATTTGAGAAAAAATTCCTTACTCGGAAGATTTAATATAGTTCCTTACTCGGAAGTAATATAAATATAGTTCCTTACTCGGAAGATATATGAATATAGTTCCTTACTCGGAAAATATATAAATATTCCTAACTCGGAATTTTTTGAAATTTTCTAAACTTGGAAGATTCACGATTTTCCTAACTCGGAAATATTAAATCTCACTAAGAAATAGTGTTTCTTCCAAACTTGGAAATTACAAAGCTAACTCGGAATTCTTTCCTAACTCGGAAACTTTCTTGCTCGATGATTTTTCAATTATAGTTCAAGGAATTACACAAGAAATATGTAAAACCCGAAGTTCGTTGTCCCGACGAAGGTGTGAATGGAATTTGTGATTTTGGGATCGTGAATCGTGTAGTGAATAGTGAAAGAGTGGGATATGTGGTTTTAAAACTAAAGATATGAAATATTATCTAAAAACAATTAATCTACTAAGGCAAATATTCAACTAAAGTACCTACGGCCAAAAACGTAAAGAAAAACTAGTCACGAATTAAAACCGGGAAATCCCGAGCCTAAAAATGTCAAAGTAGTGAAATATAAATCCTAGGGATGCCTAATTAATTTTTCTAAGTTCTAAATTATAAAAGAAAATTTTAGAAAAAAGAATTACTCCCTCCGTCTCAATTTATTTGTCAGGAGAGAGAAAATACAAAGTTTAATAAAAGTGGGGCCACTTTAATTTTCAACCACTAAAATAGAATATTCCTCCACTAGATTCTCTAGTTTTTACTAAATAAGGAAAGTAGACAATTAATTTGAGACATCCATAAAAGGAAATATGGACAATTAAATTGAGACGGAGGGAGTATATTTTTTTTTATTTTTATTTTAATTAATATGAATTAAAAACTAATTTAAACTAATTAAATGATTAAAAATACTAAAACAATTTGGGAAAATCTGAAATTTTTATAAAAGTTGCTTAAAGTTATAAGGACTAAAAGAAGATTAAAACAGAAAAGAAAGCTGTTTGGAATTTTATAATTTATGTAATAGTTCATTGCTGCTGTTAGTATAAAGCGGTTCCTGCTGGTAGTATTAGTTGCTGCTGGTCATGGTTCCTGCTGGTAGCTTTGGTTCGTTTCTGCTGGCAGTGTTCATTGCTGCTGTTCATAGCGTATTTTTAGTATGTTTGTTAGATTTATTCTAGGAAGATATTTGTGTATATCTCTTTACACGGTTTGTTATGAGCTGTATTAGGGTTTCTTAGTCTATAAAAGAAACATGCAGCTAGGGTTTATGTATGACTTTTCTTATCAAAACATTATCATTAGTGAAATAAACGATCCATAGAGGATCAAAGTATTATAGTTATTCTTCTTTAACTCTTGTGTTTAGTTTCCGCCTGAATACAAGTTTATTATTCAGAGATTCTCAAAGTAGTTTGCTTGTGTTTACATAAGTTTTCTACGAGTTCTACCAAGCTCATAAGATCTATCAAGGTGCACGATCCTACAAGTGGTATCAGAGCCTGGTGAGGATCTCTGACAAAGAAGAAGTTCTCTAAACAATCTCCTAAACCCTTTTCTAATGGAAGGCGAAAATCCTGAAAATTCTGTCATCAATAATGAAAAACCTGAAACTTCACAAGTCCAACAACAAATAGTCACAACCACTGTGTCTAACAGTAATGCTAAATTCCCATACCTAAAGAAAGATGAGTACGAGATCTGGGCTATGAAGATGGAATATTGGATCTCAAACAGTGATCATAACCTATGGAATGTAATCCTGAAAGGGAACGACATAAATAGAACAGGAAGGGATGAGAAAGGCAACATCACTATTCTTCCACCTATGTCTGCAGAAGAGCATATTGCTCTTCAAAGGGAGACCAAAGCAAGAACTCTTTTGCTTCAGGCTCTCCCAGAAGATCATATGGGTGACTTTCATCACCTGGATGATGCTAGGGAAATCTGGCGTGCTATAAAAGCTAGATTTGGAGGGAATGATGAGTCCAAAAAGATGAGGAAGTCCATGCTCAAGCAGGAGTTCCAGGAGTTTAGGATCTCTGAGGCTGAAGGGATTCACAAAGGTTATGACAGGTTTCAAAAGATCCTGAGCCAACTCAACCAGTTGCAGGCCAAGCCAGACAATGAAGACTGCAACACCAAGTTTTTGAGGGCTCTGCCTCCCTCCTGGTCTCAGGTTTCTATCACACTTAAGGCAAGAGGTGGGCTCGATTTCATGAGTTTTGATGATCTTTACAACAAGCTCAAGTCCCTTGAAATTGACATCAAAGGGTATTCAACCTACTCATCTCACACTTCATCTAATACTGGATTTGTTAGTGCTACCAGTACTAACAAGGACTCATATGGTGCTAGCCCAACTCCCTCTTCTTCATCTGTTTCCTATTCCCCTGCTACACCTAGAACACAGCCAAGATCTGGCAATGTGATTGAGGAGGTCCTTCATTCATTTGTTGCTGATAGTACACCAAAACAGCAGCTTATTTATGAAGATTTTGACCAGATTGATCAACTGGATCTGGAAGAGTTAGACATCAAGTGGCAGTTTGCTATGCTGTCAGTAAGGGCCAACAGATTTGAGAAGAAGGCAGGGAGGAGGATCAAATTCGATGGACAGGAACAAGCAAGGTTTGACAAAAGGAAGGTGACATGCTACAGATGCTCACAACCAGGTCACTTTGCTAGAGAATGCCCAGATAAGAAGGTGGATGACAAAGCAAGGTATTCTGCTTTCAAGATTCAAGAATTTGATTCAGAAGATCCCAAAGCCTTGTTGTCTGTGGATTCTATGCTGGATTAGGAACAACATGAGGTAGCTGATGCAGTAAGAGGAGCTGCAAAGAACTATGGGATGTTAGCTGGAGCTGGAAAAAAGGCACAAGTGGATGAGGATTTTGCTTTGATGGGCTACCCATCTCAGGTACAAAATTGTCCATTTGGTTGTGATGTTAAATATGCTGAACTGAAAAAGGAATTTGATTATATAGAGCCTCAATATAAAGAATTGTTTATTAAAGATCAAGCCTATAGAAACTCACTTAATACGTTAGAAAAACAAAAGGTTTGGTACGAAAAGAACCAGTTAGCTTATGAGGAAAAGATAAGGGTTTTGGAGAGAGACTTAAAGTACACCACTAATGAGTTAAAATATGTAGAGAGAGAATTTGATAAGGTCAAATTAGAAAATCAGGAATTACAGGCTAAGTTAGATACTGAATTGGCTAGACAAAATGCATGGCAAGAATCAGCTAAAAACCTAGTCAAATTAAATAAAAGTACTCAGTCTGTGAGGTGTAAGAGGGGATTGGGGTATGAAGTTGGGCCAGATGATATTTATGACCCTAGTGACCCAAGTATATTTGACCCTACCCCTAAGGAGCCAAATTACCAAATTCCTGTAAAGTATGTCAAAGAGGGAGGAATGAATGTTGTTCCTCCACCCATAAGAGGAGTGTTTAAACCTACCCCTATCCACTCAGACCTTGACACAGACTTAAATGAATCATATATGTCCTATGGCAAAAAGTCAAGTGACTTGCCTAATCTTGATTGTGACTCTAATGATTTTGTCTCTTGTTCTAACAGTGACAAATCTTCAGAAATCAAGACAAATGATTTTGCATCTTGTGATTCAAGTGTCAAGTCTACTACTACCAAGTCTGAAGATTTCTCCTCAGAAGTAGCTAATGATGAATCTCATTCAAAGACAGCTGCTTTTGAAGACAATTCTTCTGTTTTTGTTCAAAACAATGATGTTTCTAGTTTTGGTTCTGTTTCAAACAATGATGTTTCTGTTTTTGCTTCTGTTAAGAATAATTTTGATTCATCTTGTGATTTTTCTGGTTTCAATAAGAAATGTCATGTTAAGAATAAATCTTTTAGAAAGAAGTCATGTTTTGTGTGTGGTAGTTATGCTCATCTTATCAAAGACTGCGACTTTTATGAGAAACAGATGAGTATGTGTGGTGGTCTACAACAAACTAGGCCTATGTGGAACAATGTTAATGATATTCCCCCATTTGCTCCTCAAGCAGCTAGAATGAACTCTTTTCCTGCTGGTAAGCCTGTTGCTGCTGGTAGGCCAGTTGCATCTGGTAAACCTGTTGCTGCTGGTAAGCCTGTTGCTGCTGGTAAGCCAGTTGCAGCTGGTAAGCCTGTTGCTGCTGGTAAGCCAGTTCCTGCTGGTAATACCAATCCTGCTGGTTGGAAAAGAAAAGCTGCTAGACCTTTCTACAGACCTACAAGCACTTATTTTCATAATGATTATAGGCCTGTGTATTATTATGACCCAATGCATAGGGAGGGGGCAAGATGGGATACTGCTGTTAAGTCCTCAGCAGGTTGTTCTTGGAGAAACAATGACCAATATAAGAGAATGGGGTCCAAGAACAATGGTGGATCTCATCAATCTCCATGGTTTAATTATTATTGATCCACAAGGCAGGCTCAAGTCAGTAATGGCTTGGGTCTCCCATGTATCTCATATTGTTATATGTATTCTTTTGTTGTAGGAAATTTCTCTTTGAAGGGAAGAATTTGGTCTTTATCTTTGTTCTGCTGTGAATGAAGGGAGGCATAAGCCTAAGGGGAGGCTTGTTGCTGTATTGGATATCATGTTTTTATGTTTGATTAATGTACACTAACATTGTCTTGTAGATGTTATATATTTTGTATTGTGTGTGTAATAATCCTTTTGCAGATTTTGTGTTCAAGTTCAATTAATCAGTCATCAAATGAAAACAAGAAAAGTAAAGATTTTATTCATTATTGATTATGAGATTACAAGTTTCTTCAAGACAACATCAGCAATCACCAGTCAACATCAGGAAACAACCCAGACAACAGACACAAGGAACAAACACATGCTTCTCAAACCCAAACAACCACCTCAACCCTGACACCTACTCAAGCTTCCCTTTGCCGTTGCCTTGGTAATCAGGCATAACCTTGTGCACTCCTTTGCCACCAATATCACCATACAACTTTGGGGCTGCAAGTCCTATCACCACTGGAATTGGTTGACCTGGTTTGCTGACTGGAGATGGCTGACTTGGCCTAGGGAGAGACTGATTTGGCCTAGGAAGTGACTGACTTCTCCTAGGGAGTGACCTAGGGAATGGCTTACTTGGCCTAGGCACTGAGGTGTGATAGAAGGCAGCCACAGCTTTCTCCATCACATGAGTTAGCTCGGCTGAAATGGGATGATTTGGTGGATCTATTTCCCATTCACCCTGATAATATGTGTTTTGGCCAGAATGGGTGATCATCGTCTGAGCTTGATGAAGAAGATGGCGGGTCTTCAGAAGATTCTTCTTCAATCTTTTTCTTCCCTTTCTTGTTCCTGCTGCTTTGGGTGGAATAATTGGATGGAAAATAATTGTCCCATCCCTGTGATGATTCTGACGATTCAGAGGATGAATCAGAGATCTCTATAATGTCGGGTTTGGATGAACTCATTGTGTGTGAATTATTGTGAGTTAGGGCTTGATGATTGTGATATCTTTGTGTTGATCTTTCAAGGGATTTTATAGATTTAAGGGGAGGTTAATGCAATTAAATGTTGGGCTGGTTTGGCATTAATCAGGGATTTGACTTTAGTCAAACCACTTCATTGCTGCTGGTTGACCACTTGGTTTCCCCTGATTCGTGGTTGCTGCTGGTATTGATAAAATTGGGGTTTTATTTTGGGATAGAGCGCGATACTTGCAATTTAATTTGCAAAATTGGGAACCATATTACTGACCTAAATAATTCATCCCTCATTCAAAAGCATCATTTCTCTCTTACACCCATTTCCTCATTTCTCATCTAATTCACTGATTCATCACAATGGCGGCGCTACAGTACAAAGCTGATCATAACAAAGTGGGGTATCTTGAAACCTCTGACCGAAGTGAAGGGTATGATCAGATACTCACCTTCTTACGTGGGTCCTCCGTACAATATGCTTTGACCCATTGTCCAGTAGTCGTGTATGATTCTTTGGTCAGGCAATTTTGGGCCACTGCTGAAGTACGCACAGTTGTGGTTCAGACACAGGAGATATTTGCAACAGTTGATGGGAATGAAGTCATCATAACTGAGGGGTCCATTCGAACTCATCTTCATCTATATGATGAGGAGGGGTTGTATAACCTTAATGAGCAGGAAATCCTGGATGGAATGGCAGCAATTGGATATCCAGTAACGGGTACTTTTACCTTTTATAAAAATAAGTTTTCTCCTTAATGGAGGTTTCTTATCCATACTCTTCTTCAATGCATTAGTATTAAGACAGGTGGGTGGGATCAATTTTCTAGTCCTATTGCCTCTGGTCTTATGTGTTTGTCTAGTGGAAGGGTATATAATTGGTCTAAGTACATATTTGATGGGATGATTGGGAACATAATGCATGCTAAAAACAAATTCCTGATGTACCCTAGGTTTCTGCAAATTGTCTTAGGTGTTCAGACCATAGATTCCACACCTAGGATTATGGGTAGATTGACTGGAAAACTTTTTGCCACTATGAGAATGAATTTTGTAGGAGATCACTTGCCTTTGTTACCTGACATGTTACCCAATGTCAATGTTGCTGCTAGTGCAGATGCTGCTGATGGGGATAATATTCCACCAACACCTGATGCTGCTGGTGCAGATGCATCAGTTGCAGTTGGTGTTGAGGCATCTGATGCTGCTGGTGCTAGTGCATCAGTTGCAGCTGACCAAGCACCACCATCATCTTCTAGAATTACCTCACCATCGTCCCCAAGGCCAAATGCATATGAGGTTCCTTCTAGTTCTGCTGTTACACCTAGTGTTGAGCCTGCAACCACCACTGTTGAGCCTAACTTTGACACATTCTCTTTTTCAAGGCTTTCAACTCCTAGTCCTACTAGGCAGCCTTTTGGTGATGACACCCATACTGGTGGAGAATTTCATGTATCTCCACCTAGATCCAATGAAGCTCCTAACACCTCAGGCATTCCTGCTGGTGGAGCTGAGGATGCTGCTGATCTCACTTCTATGTCCAAGTTACTTGACAGGTATATGCAGAAAATTGAAGCATTGGAGTCTGAGCTTAAAGAGACCAAAAAGAATTTTAGTGAGAAGGTGGAGTCTTTGGAAAAGGAGCTCAAGGATACAAAAGAAACTTTCAGTGGGACTATCCAACAGCTCAATGAAAGAATTAGCTCTTTAGAAGCTCAACATCCACAAAAGAAAAGAAGGGTTGTGCTCTCTGAGTCTGAGGATGATCAGGCTGATATGGCATTTGATGGGCTCAATGTGTTCGCTTCTGTTTCTATCGATAGTGCAAACACTGAAGTACCTACCTTTTCTGAGTCCTCTACAACTACTAAGCCTCAGGCTTTCACAAGAAGAAGGACCAAGCAGCCTTCAGGAGTGTCAGCATTTGAGAAGTTTCAATCAACCATTGCTGCTGATGTCTCTGGTGTTGCTTCTGATGTCCCTGCTGGGGTTGGTAGTGTTTCCACTGATCCTAAGATTCCTGGTAATTCTGCTGGTAGCTCATCCATTGCTGCTGGTAATGACACCATTGCCCCTGCTGCAACACAACATGATGTTGAGATAGCCAGGCAGATGCATGAACATGAACTAGCTACTGAACAAGCTAGACAAGCTCAGATTGCTCCAGATGAGGAGTTTGCAAGGCAAATGTCTGTTGATGAAAGCAACATAGTTGGCTTTAAGAATAGAACAAGATCAGAAGATCTTAATCCAAAAGAGTTCAATGAGCAACTCCAATACTTATTGGCTTCTGACATGATTATAAGAGCACATGGTGTGATGATTCTTCAAGATTCAAAGTTAGATGTGGAAGAAAAGTCAGATAAGCTCAAGGAATTTATCTTGAAGACACATAGAGCATCTACTTGGAATGACTTGATGCATAGAATCAGAGAAAGGCAAAAGTCAGGTTACAAGACAAAGATGCCTACAAACAAAGATAATGTCAATTTCATGAAGCACTATTTGAAGAATCAAGCAAATTACAAGCTGAGTGACTTCAAAGGGTGGACTGATGCTGCAATTCAAAAGCAGTTCTTTGACACTTATGCAAGGATGAATACTCCATTCAGAACAGACATTCAACAGAGAAAGAAAAGAGAATCTGAAGCTTTAGAGTCTGGTGTTACAAAGAAATTGAAGCCTGGAGAAGAATTGCCTGTTGCACCTACCTCTATTCCTACTGAGGGTCCTCAGGGTACAACATCCATTTCTCCAACTCCCTCTGTTGGTGCATCTGGTGCACCACAAGAGGTTCATATTCCTGCTGTGACACCTTCAACAGTTCACTTATCTTCTTCAACTCCAAGAATCAGGAAGAAGAGTCATGCTAAGAAGTCTTCATCCAAGCCTCTTGCAGACATGGATGATCAGGAATTGCTTCAGTTTGATTCTGAAAGTGACTCTGAAGATGATTCTCCTCACCCTTGGTCTCATATTGCTGCTTGGGAGGTTCTTCCTATACCTCAAGGAGAAATCAACAATCTTGGAGAGTACACAGTTGGCGGTTGTATTCTACTTCCCATGTTCATGTTTTGGAGACTGTTACTGGGAAGGTGCTTTGCATGTTTGTGGATGTTCCTTATCCTTTATCTGTGGAACTTATGGAGAGGATGCTTAAGCATAAGCTGCAAATTGGCAAATATGTAGTGGGGAATGACTTGACCACAGCTGAACAATTGGTCAGATTCATAAGAAATCAACTTGCTGCTGCCATTGGCTCATCTGCTTGATCATGGTATCTTTTAGGCTTATTGTTGTATATTTTTCATTTTCTTTGTTTTCTTGTTTCTGCTTTATTTTCTTTTATGTTTATTTTCTTTTCTTTATAGTTTTAGTTAAAAAAAAAAAAAAAAAAAAAAAAAAAAAAAAAAAAAACACTTTTAGCTTGTATACTAACCCTTTGCAAGTACAGTGTTGGTTTTTAACCACACATCAAATGGTAATCCACTCACCACGTCTAACAGACAAGAAAGAGTTGACTCACCATGAGGGTACGGCTCTGGTGTGATAATCAAATCCGTTGATAGCTGTAATAGTTTGCTTAAAACTATAGGGTTCTCAAATCACCGATGTTTCATTACTGAGAGTTGAATGGTTTTCAATTCGCCATGGATTTTATCCTTTTGGATTCCAAAGAATTGGCTAGCCCACAAGTGTATGGCTTGTGGTAAAGGCAGTGGAAAACCATATTTGGTATTCAATTCACCAAAGGTTATCTTAAACCTAAGAATTGGCTAGTCCTGAGCAAACGGCTACAGGTAAAGACAACTCAAATCCGTTTACAGTTGATGATTTACTAAAAATCATATGGTTATCAATGTACCATGGTCTTACAGACCTAAACATTGGCTACTCCAGTAGTGATGGCTATTGGTAAAGAGACATCAAATCCATTAATTTTCAATGATTCACCTCTCACAGGAGTTAACACACCTGGAAGTGATGAGAATAGTATGAAACTTAAAAGTTTTGATGTACAACTAGTCATGGTTGCTGCTGATGGTTTTCTTCTATTGCTGCTGGATACTTGGACTTAAAGATAAAGGTTACTTGTTGCTGCTGGTTATAATCTGGTTGCTGCGGGTTACTTTATTGTTGCTGCTGCAGATCAAGTTTAATTCTCTACCTCTGGACTTCAAAGATCTATCAAGAAACTGGAAATTAACCAAGTCAAATTCCAGTTTAGGGGAGGATTGTTAGGAATTTTATAATTTATGTAATAGTTCATTGCTGCTGTTAGTATAAAGCGGTTCCTGCTGATAGTATTAGTTGCTGCTGGTCATGGATCCTGCTGGTAGCTTTGGTTCGTTTCTGCTTGCAGTGTTCATTGCTGCTGTTCATAGCGTATTTTTAGTATGTTTGTTAGATTTATTCTAGGAAGTGATTTGTGTATATCTCTTTACACGGTTTGTTATGAGCTGTATTAGGGTTTCTTAGTCTATAAAAGAAACATGCAACTAGGGTTTATGTACGACTTTTCTTATCAAAACATTATCATTAGTGAAATAAACGATCCATAGAGGATCAAAGTATTATAGTTATTCTTCTTTAACTCTTGTGTTTAGTTTCCGCCTGAATACAAGTTTATTATTCAGAGATTCTCAAAGTAGTTTGCTTGTGTTTACATAAGTTTTCTACGAGTTCTACCAAGCTCATAAGATCTATCAAGGTGCACGATCCTACAAAAGCTTTTGAAAATAAGATGTAAAAAGCTAAATAGAAGAAATAGGCTAAATAAGCTACATAATGGTTCAAAGAAAAATGATGTAACTATGTAAATGAAAAAGACCCTAGGGCAGTGGTAGAGTGCGTGTGGTGTTAGCTAAGAGACTGGGGTTTGAACCCTAGCCTTGGCTTTTTGTATTTTTATTTTATTTTTGCACTTTTCTTTTAAAATCTTAAAAAGCAAGTGAAAATAAGCAACTTTAATAAAAACAAACGTTTTGAAAAACTGAAATAAGCTGGGAAAAAGCTGAGAGTACAAATCAGTGAGTAAAAAGGAGAAACAAACTAAAGCTCTAATCTCAAGGGCTGATAAGCTATTTATAAGCTAAGGAAACTGAAATAAGCTGAGTTTAAGCAAAATATGATCTAAGTATAACATCAAACTGAGAATAAGCCATAAAAAACAAGCAATAAGCACTGAGATTATCTAAATTAAGCCAAAGGGGCTGCTGGTACACTATGGTGCAGGGGAGAAACAAGCTATAAGCCCTACTTGCAGGCCAAACTTAAGTAACTAAATAAGCTCTAAAGACCTAAATAAGCTAACAAACCTCAAGATAGTACTATAAGCTAGAAGTAAACCAAAATTCAGACCTAAGCTACTAAGGGATAAGCAGAAAATAAGCTAAGAAACAAGCTACTTGGAACAGACTATGAAATGCAGATATGAAAAACAGCCCAACTTGGCACTTTGGAGCTTAATTTTAAGCATGAAAAAGCTTAAGTCAGGTCTGAGAAATGGGGAATAACAAAGATCAAGTAGCCAACTATCTTAGATAAAAAGAATTAAGCAATAATGAAATCAAACAAGCATGAATATGGGCCTAGGAATATGATGCAGACTGCTGAACTATTGTGGTCTGCGCATACTTTTACTACTGATTTCATTCAAAGAACTGCAAAACCTAGTGAACTTTTAACCAACCCTTAAACACATCCTATTATCACTTAGTTTGAACATAAAAAAACAACAAAAGGCGCAAAATCTTCTGATCTTAATTATAAGCTGAATCTAACAGTAAACAACCTAAGATATAGATTAATCCACTTGAACCTAATAATCACTTAAAAACAGCTTAACATAGACTACCAACAGCTAATTTAAATCAATTCAAGCCAAATCAAAGTTCACTAACTAGTACATGAACAGTTAATAGAAAAACTAACCCATTTTGAAGCTTGATCCAAACACTCCTTAATGGAGACTTGTTATGACTTTTAAAGAACAGGACCAATTTGAGCTAAGACCAGAAAAGACAAAGGTTCAAATAACTAAATTAAGACTAGAAAAGCAGTATTTATCAGAACTTAAACACTAGAAATAAGCTAATAAGCAGTTTGACTTTTTTTGACTTTTTTGAATTTTTGGAATTAAAAACTGATTTGAACAAAACTAACTTTAACAAAAGCTACAATAAGCTAATACAAGCTTATAAAAACATAAATGGAAGCTTAAAACAGATTGGTAATAGTAAAGAACAGGATTAATGTAAATTTGAACAAGATGAATGAAAGGGAAACTGAAATTTCATTAACCAAAAGATGAATTACAAGACTGAATTGAAATTAACACTGGAATTTAAATGATTACACTAAAAACGTTAAAGTAAAATGGCCTAAATTTTCTAAAAGCATGAAAATCGGACAACCCTTGTGTGGAGAGGAGAGTCTTCTATTTATAGCTGAGGAGAGGTGCTCATTAGGGTTTCTTGAAGCTAATCCCAGCCCTTAATTTGTGATGTCAACATCATTCAATAATCTTGGCCCTTAGATCAAAATGCCACCTAGCCACAGCCAATAAGAGAGCTCCAAATTGCCAACTAGGACTGAATATGTTGTCATTCTTCTGACATGGCAGGGTTCTAGAAGGGGTAAGTACGAATGAGTGAGGTGGGTAACTCATGGGAACGACGATGAACAGTAAATGGGGGATTTTACCCGCCTTTTTATCCATTATGGTTGACTGGTATTTAATAGAGAGTTTGACCGGGTGTGGGTTATTTAAAAGGGAGGATCCGGGTTTGTAGTGGGTTAAGGGGAAGTAGGCTGGGCTTTGGGTTTTTACATCTTGGGTTGGGTTTGTTATTATTTATTTTTGTTTTGATAATGGTTAGTGATGATGTACCCTCCGAACGGGTCGAAGGACTCCCCTTCGAGCCTGTAGAAAGCCCTCCCTTCGGAGGCCCAGGTTAATCTCTTAACACGTTTCATTGGCGTAAAACCATTCGCCTGCGAACTGGTTACCATGTGGGAATCCGCCAATCGAAGCCTTAAGCCCTTCGGGGTATCTCCTACGAAGGAACTAGCACGAAGGACAATTCTGACATGGTCAAACCCACGTCTCCTCTTCCCTTGGCTTTCCCGCCAAAACAGAGATCGTGGGCTACAAAGCCCTAGCGGTTACCACAAATCATGGGACGCCCCCATGATCTCCGAAACATGTGCAAACCGCCCACTAAGGCCTATTTCTCCGCTATAAATAGATTAGTCGGGCATGAAAAATGTAAGTTAACTTCACTCTCTTAATTTACGACCTACTTATCATCACACATACTTACTCGTACGCCGGAGGTGGTTCGCAGGGTCCAACCCCTGCGCAATTTCTTAACGTAGTGTCTTCGTATTTATTATTTCAGGTTAATAGCAAGCTTGGCGCAATCTCAACACCCCATTATTCCTTCGATCACCATCGAAGGCTTGGTTGTGCAATTATTTGTTCAATCAGTGGCGCCATCCGTGGGACCGCTACAATTGGTCTCGTTATTTCCAAGCTTATAACCAACCAACTACTTTCACTATTATTCCGGCATGGATCATGGGAGAGAAGATACTCCCCCAACGGGTTTCTCTACCTTAGCACCAATACCAATCAACGACTCTAACAACCTTCCCCCAATAACCGCTTCCACGTTCACAACACGTTCTCACCCAGAAACAACACCCAACCATCATGCTTCGACATCAGCCAATCCGGAGCCCATTATTAGCCCAGCCTTTTTCGAAGCCAACCACGAAGTGTTGGAATCCCTCCTAAGGGCTCGTAAGAGGCAAGCCAGGAATGCTGAGATACGAAGGGAGTTGGAATACTCAAGTGATGAGTATGATGAAGAAATAGAGATGGAACCTAGGCCTCCGACCCAAGGAGCAACTCTATAAGCCTTAAGGGTTGGGTCTCCAGTCAGTCGAAGGCTAAGCAGAAGGTCCGTTGGTTTCGAAGGAGTTCCCGAGAGGGCTCCGACAAGGAGAGAAGGGGCGGTTACCGAAGGCTCTAATGGCAGGAGCCAACGAAGGGAAGAAGTGGGGGTGACTTTGCCTCCATTGCTAGCAGCTCATCTTGGAAGGACTGAAGCTGGGGTTCCGTTGCAGCCTTCTCACGCATCAGGCATAGAAGGCAATCCGCCTACAATTAACATGGGAGGAAATCTTCCTCCCAATGGTATGTACCCCTCGTTCCAAACACAGTCTTACCCTCAAAATTTATATCCTCCAGTAAATGGACAGCCTACTAATCCAAGCCTCCCTCAAGCTTATGGGAGCATACCCTTCAGGCATCCTATGGTGTACCCTCCGTATGCCATGGGAAACGGTTATCCGTTTGCCATGAATACACCTTATCAGTCCTACCCAAGTCAAATTCCTATGGGAATGCCCCCAAACAACAATCCCTATAATACTGTTCCCATGTATGCACCACCGTACAACTGTCTATACTCAGACCCTATGGGTTCAGCTACACCTTTCGTTAGGTGGATAGAAGATTACCCATTTCCTGATGGGTTGAAAATGCCTTCGCACATTGGGACTTACGATGGGAAGGGGGATTCGGACAATTTCTTACACTTGTTCGAAGGGGCTATCAAGATGCAAAAATGGGTTATGCCGGTGGCCTGTCATATGTTTACATACACCCTACGGGATTCTGCTCGTATTTGGTGGAATGGGCAAAAGCCCGGTAGCATCGTTAATCTTGATGACCTTAAGGCTAAGTTCCGGTCACACTTCAATCAGCAAAAGAAGTTCACAAGGACTCATTTAATGGTGCACAACATCAAACAAAAGGAAAACGAAAGCACAAGGGCCTTCGTTACTAGGTATACCGATGAGACTTTGCAGATTTTGGGTCTTCATGAAGATCAGCGCATTTCGGGTTTCGTACATGGTCTTCGAAATCGGAGTTTGGTGGAATTCTTGTCCACTGACCTTCCGACAACTTACAAAGGGTTAATGGAAAAGACGTATACTTGGATCGAAGCGAAAGAGGTATCCACTAATGGAGCTCCGATAGACAGAGACAGCAACAACAAGTTTTCGAAGCATTCTTCGTGGGAAGGGTCAACGAACAAGAACAAGAACAGAGACAGGTTTTCTCCGTACAACAAAGGTCCCAACCATGGTTTGTTAAGCAATCTAACCAAGTCTCCAAAGGAAATACTTGCTACGGAGAGGGCTGCTAAAGCCTTCGAAGCACCCCCTCGTATGACAAGTAAGGGCAAAAGCAGGGATACCAGCAAGTATTGTCACTTTCACGAAGATTATGGTCACGATACGAACAGTTGTAGAGAGTTAAAGAAACAGATAGAAGAAGCTGTGAAGTCCGGGCAATTGGCACACTTGGTGAAGGGCATAAAGAAGGGAAAGGAAAAGATGACCGACACCCAATTGGCTAAAGATACTACTCCTCTCGAAGCCCCAATACTTATGGTTCGTTGGGGCGAAGCCAGCTTGAAAAGAAAGGTAATGGAGCAGGAGGATAATGCAATAGGGGAAGTAACTTTTCCTCCTCTCACAGGCCAAGTCCCTTCAAATGATCCAGTAGTCATCAAAGTTATCATTTCCAACAGAGAAGTGAATAGAGCCTATATGGACTGTGGAAGCTCCTGCGAAATCATTTATGAGCATTGCTTTCTCAAGCTCAAGCCTTCGATCAGGTCGCAGTGGGTTGATTCGAAGATACCTTTGGTGGGATTTTCTAGTGAGCATTCGTGGCCTCTGGGAGAAGTTCCGTTGGAAATAACAATTGGAGAAGGCAAGCTCGCAAGGACAGAAACCCTCATGTTCGCTATTGTAAGGTCTAACTCTCCTTACAACTTGCTGATAGGAAGGACCGCCTTGCAAAAGATGGGTATCGTAGTTTCCACTATACATGCAGCGGTAAAGTTCCATACACCTTATGGGATAGGAACCGTGTTCTCTAGTTACAGTCAAGGGCAAGTGGGAGATAGTGGCAAAAAGATTAGGGAAAGTCCGGAGGAGCCTCCGAAGGCTATCCTTAGTTGTTCGGATACCAAAGAACATATTGTGATAAATGAGCTCTATCCAAGGCAAACGGTGGTAATCGGAAAGCAACTCCCTGCTAACTTCAAAGCAGACCTGGAGAAGCTACTCAAAGCCAACAAAGATGTGTTCGCATGGACATATTCAGACATGACAGGAGTTCCCAGGACTCTTATGATCGATGGCAAGCCCTTCGGCACAGAACATAAGCTTAACGAGTTCAAACACATTGAACCAATTAAGCAGAAGCGACGAAGCCTGGCACCAGAAAGAAACGCAGCTGCTTGCAAAGAGGTGGATGAGCTTGTGCGAGCAGGAATTCTCAGGGAAGTGAAATACCAAACTTGGGTTTCCAACCCAGTCATGGTAAAGAAAAGTGACGGAGGGTGGCGTATGTGCGTTGACTTCACCGACATCTATAAAGCTTGCCCGAAGGACTGCTACCCTCTACCAGAAATCGATTGGAAGGTCGAATCTCTCTCAGGGTTCCGTCTAAAATGTTTTCTGGACGCCTACAAAGGGTATCACCAAATACAAATGGCGGAGGAAGATGAAGAAAAGACAGCCTTCTACACAGGAAAGGGTGTCTATTGCTACAAGAAAATGCCCTTCGGTCTGAAGAACGCAGGGGCAACTTACCAGCGGTTAGTAGATAAAGCCTTCCACAAGCAAATCGAGAGGAACTTGGAGGCCTACGTTGATGACATGGTAATAAAAAGCAGAACCGAAGAGGACCTCCTCTCCGACATCCAAGAGACCTTCGATCAATTACGGACAATCAATATGAAGCTTAACCCTAAGAAATGTTCCTTCGGCGTGGAGGAAGGACAATTCTTGGGGCACCTGATCACTAAACAAGGGATTAAAGCCAACCCTTCGAAGGTAAAAGCCATCACTGACCTTCAAGCTCTGAAGTCACTAAAAGAAGTTCCAAGCCTCAATGGGAAGCTTGCGGCACTTAGCAGGTTCCTGTCGAAAGGGGCAGATCGGTCTTTACCATTCTTCAAAACACTCAAGGGGTATACAGATAAAAAGACTTTCCAGTGGAGTTGTGAGGCAGAAGCAGCCTTCGAAAAACTAAAGGAATTTATGGAAATCTTACCAACACTTACGGCCCCAATCAAAGGTGAAGTGTTGTTCATGTACATTGCGGCATCATTCGAAAGCATCAGTGCGGTGCTCCTAGCCGAAAGGGAGAAGAAACAAGTCCCTATATACTTCGTTAGCAGGGTCCTACAAGGAGCTGAATTAAACTATCCGGAGTTGGAAAAGCTAATCCTAGCCTTGGTTTATGCTGCAAGACGCCTTCGAAGATACTTTCAAGCTCATCCCATCACAGTATTGACTGAAAAGCCTATTAGGCAGATACTGTCGAAGCCTAAGAAATCAGGAAGGGTAGCTAAATGAGCTATCGAATTGGGAGAACATGAGATAGAGTACAAGGGTCGAAACTCCGTTAAAGGTCAGATACTTGCAGACTTTCTCGCTGAAACACCCTCCGGACCTAGCCAAGATAAAGAAATTCCTAAGGAGAAGCCCCAAGAGACGAAGGAGGGGTGGAAATTGTACACAGACGGAGCATCAAGTTCTGATGGTTCAGGAGCAGGTTTAATGCTAGTTAGTCCGGAAGGAAGGGAATACACTTACGCATTGCGTTTCGAGTTCGAAGCTACCAACAATGAAGCCGAGTATGAAGCTTTGTTGGCCGGTTGATGCGCGTGATGTGTCGTTGCGGTTTAGCAGTTTTAATGCCTACTCAAGTTTTAAATTTATATTTAGCCGACTTATCAATAACACACACACTTAACGAGCAGTGTACCCGGTCAGTATGAATATAATGGTAAGTAGAGTGTCGATCACTAAGAGTGGAACGTATTATCTAGTTATTCTAATCAGTATTTTAATATCCTAACGCAAGGGGGTTTCAGCCTGAGAGACTGGCACGATTTGTTTGCAATTAAATAATAAAATAAACCAATAGGCACGAATCAGCAAGTAGCACACACGTACACAGATAAATACTCGAGACAATAAGAGGGCTGTCCTTATGATTAAGTAGATTGTCACTTGTTTTATTGATAGCTTTATATGAAGTGTATGTAGTTAACCCTTTCTCGTTGGTCCTAATCTTATCGGCGAGTAAACCCTTAATGATTACTTATGTCTAAAAGTTATTCCTAAGTGATCAATTTAGTAATAACCGTGGGAGCCACATTATGTCCCGCAGTCAAATGCCCGCAAGCCACTAATAAACACAGAGGTTATCAATGCACTAATAAGTAGTAACCAAAGACATCAACATATAAACTTTAATTGATGAGAAAGCAAGTATTAAAGGGAGTGCAATCTTTCGTTGTCACATTACACAAGCCACCAATCCTGATGAATTAAAGTTTGCTAACACAATAAAACAAAACTACTTAATGAATTAAACACATGCAGCACCTTCTTACAGCTCTTGTATCTTTGATTTGGGTGTGTCTTGTGCTGCCTCCTTGACTGAATTCGTCCTAGGTTTCTCCTGTTCGGTCTTAGGTTAAAACTTTTGGAACTCTTTTATTCGTCTGGTCTACGGGGTATTTATAGTTTCTGTCTGAGGGAAGATGCGGCGTATCTAGGGAGTAGATGCGGCGCATGTACTTAACTTCGCGTGGGGTCCAAGATTATAATATTCAGGAATATTCGTACACCGCCAGAAGATGCGGCGTAACTCCATGATTAGATGCGGCGCATGTCCTCTTATATCTTGGATCGTATCTGGTGATATCTTAATAGAGATGCGGCGCATGTCATGAGTGAGATGTGGCGCATCTGGAGCAGATTAGTCTTGATCTTCTTCATTTCAGTAGACTCTTAACTTTATGCATGTTTTGCTCCATAATCAGTCCAAAATCGCTAAGTTTCACCAAGTGCTTGTTTTTACCTGAGAATTACAAAAGTAAACGATTAAGTATCAATCCTCATACATAATATAATAAAACAAGTCAAATTAATAGGATAAATGATAGTAATAAAATGTACTTATTTGAGTTCATCACCGGTCTTCAACTTGCAAAGGACATGGAGGTTCGTAATCTCTCCGTTTTTGTAGACTCGCAGTTAGTCGCCAACCAAATTAAAGGCTCCTACGAAGCAAGGCAACCCACCATCAAGCAATATTTGGAAAAAGCTAAAGAACTCCTTTAAGGCCTCGAAACATATGATATAGCACATGTTCGCAGAAATTAAAACAAGAAAGCAGATGCCTTAAGTAAATTGGCTTCAATGGCATTTGCTCATTTAACGAAGGAAGTTGTGGTAGAAGTATTGACTGATAGTTCAATTAAACGAGGCGAAGTTTCTGACATCATACTCGAGGAAGGAACCAATTGGATGACTCCGATTAGGGAGTATTTGATCAGTGGTATTCTGCCGGAGGATCCTAAGCTTGCTCGAAAGGTGAGGATCAAAGCTCCCCAATATAGGCTCATTGGGGATAACCTTTATAGGATATCCTTCCTATCTCCATGGCTTCGTTGTGTGGGACCAAAACAGGCTTCGAACATCATCTATGAGGTTCACGAAGGATCTTGCGGGTTGCATGCAGGCCCTCGCTCCGTTGTTTCAAAAGTAATGAAGCTAGGGTATTATTGGCCATCTATGCATAGAGACGCAATAGACATAATATAAAAATGCGAAGCTTGTCAGATCCACTCCAAAGTTCCAAGAATGCCTAAGCAAGACATGACATCTGTCACCTCAGCATGGCCCTTCTGTCAATGGGGAATAGATATAGTCGGACCCCTACCAGTAGCTCCGCGATGGGTAAAGTTCTTGGTCATAGCCATAGACTACTTCACCAAGTGGGTCGAGGCCAAACCTTTAGCGTCGGTAACAGGAAGGCATATGGAGAAGTTTGTATGGGAACACATAATCTGCCGATTTGGTGTTCCACACATTATCATCTTCGAAAACGGGAAGCAATTCGCCGAAGGAGTATTCCCAAATTTTTGCGAAGGCCTAAAAATCAAGCAATCGTTCACTTCCGTATACCATCCTCAGGGCAACGGACAAGTTGAAGTCACGAACAGGGACATCATCGATGGTATCGAAAAGAGACTCGGATGAAGTCATCATGGGTGGGTAGATGAGTTACCCCAAGTTCTGTGGGCACATAGGACACACCCCAAGTCAAGCCATGGGGAAACTCCTTTTAGCCATGTCTATGGAACGGAAGCTGTCATACCCTCCGAAATCAGCATCGAAACAGAACGCATTGTGAACTTTGAAGAAAAAACAAATGACGAAAGGCTTCGTGAAAACCTCGACCTCCTGGAAGAAAGAAGAGAAATAGCTTCGATCAGGGAGGCTATCTATAAACAGAAGTTTGAAAAGTACTATAACAACCGAGTTCGACCCTCCACGTTCAAGCCAGGTGAATATGTCCTTCATTTAAACCGCGCAAGCAAGGCTGAATATGAAGGAAAGCTAGGGCCAACATGGGAAGGACCTTACGTTATATTGGAAGCCTACGGCAACGGTGCTTACAAGCTCGCAACGCTTAAAGGGGAGGCCATAGAAAGGACTTGGAATGGTACCAATCTTCGTAAGTTTTACATATAAAACTTACTACATTTAAAACAATCAGTTTGTTTTTCAATTTCATGTAACGCATTCTTCTCATTTGGGAAAAAAGCATTAATGGTAGGCGTATTAGTATTCATTTTTTAGAATGATGTAATCCTCCCTACCCACTTAATGATATAAATTATTTCCCTCAAAATCTCTTGTTTCGTTATTTACAACAAAGATTTGCTCAGCCAAGTACTTTACAAGTTTCAATGTCGAAGGATGAAGCAAGACACATGTCATGTATACAGATAACATCCAAAGCAATTCACATTAACTTTTCCTATATAGTCTTAGGGTATTCTAAGCCCTTCGTACCTTTAGGATAAAGACGGAGTGGGTCGCGACCCTCTGTCGCAGTCAAATTATACGATTGCGGAAAATCTTGGTTCAAAATACACACAATAAGGTTATAACCTTAGGTTGTATATGTACGTTTATAATAAGCGTACGAGAAGAAAACCATGACATTCATAGCGGATTATTATCCCTACTTAACACTGATAAGACCAACAATGGTCAAAGCAAAAACAGTTTAAACAATTTTCTAACGCATGGGTCGAAGCCCATACAGCAACAAAGATAAATTGTCTTAAACAAATAAACATTAAACACGTTGGGGCATTATGCATAGAGACCCTTTCAAGGTAGAACAGAAACAGATTTCTTTGTCGAAGACGGAGGGTGGACTTTCATCGGCTTCTTCGCCAAAAGTTCTTCTATGTGAGCCAACGGATCTTTGGTTACCTCGGCTAGGAAGGGGTACTCTGTTGACGTAAACACATCGCCAGCCTCATTAAATTCTTTCTCAGAATCAAAGCAATAGTATGGTACCTCCGACAAAACCACAGGCTTCTTCATCTGGGCAATTTCTTCCAAAGCGGTGCAGGTACCATAAAAGATGGTTGCGTTCACTAGTTTCCCAATAACTTCCCCCACCTCATCGCTACGATGCAATTCCATTGCCACATGAGGAACAACCTTCGAAACTACCTCAGCTCGGTCTTTCTTCAAACTTCGACACTGGAATTTCAGACTATCGACTTCCTCGTAAAGCTTGGCCTCCTGCTCAATCAGCCTAGACCTTTCGGCTTCCAGACTTGTACATTTGGATTCGAGCATTTCAATTTGGGCTCTATAGATGGACACCTTAGAATCCTCAACCTTCAACCTATCACACCTTGCTTGGGATTCCTTCAATTGCCCCTCGAGTCTGTCAATCTTGGCTCACATATCTTATACAAAAGGATTCTTCTCAAAGTTCTCCAACACTTATTTGCACTTAGCCTCCAATTTATCATATTCATGATCCATAGCTTTTTCTTTGGCTAAGATAGCATCCATTTTCACTCTCACATTCAACACCATTTGCACCAATTCCCTTGTCCTGGAATTAAGATGATTATCCAAAACTGTCTGCCTAGCATAACTTTTGGAATGAAAGTTGCAAAGCTCTTCCATAGACATGTTATCCAAGATTCCCTTCCATTTAGCAGGTGTCATTTTTTTAACCGAGTGGCGACACGCAGCTGAATTGGGTAGTTCATTAACATCGGGAAGACCTGCGAAAGACAGAAGCACAAGTTATATAAGGAAGGACACTTATTACGCATGCATTATAACTTACTAGGAGTATCATCTTCAGGAATCATCAGAGGTGTAGGTATAAAGGTTTTAGAATGAGAGCCTCTGGGCTTCACCATTCTTGTCGGAGGGGTAGGAAGGGATAATTTCCTCTTCGGAGGAGTCTTCACAGACATGGCAGCTTTTGCTTTCTTACTTTTCTTCTTATCTGAAAGACCGAAGGACCTTACGAGCCTTGTTTGAAATTCTTTGATAAGGGGATCATCGGAATCCGCTACAGTCTCCACAAAATGCGGAACCTCGTCATTATTAATTGATGTTGATGGAGAACCTACTTCATGGTTCACATTATTTGGCTCTTTGGGGACAAAACTAAGCTCTCTAGTACCACGCGCTACAATGAAGTTCCTGAATGCCATCCCTACAGAAAAAGAAATGAGATAAATACCATCAGATAAGTCATTTACTTTATTTGAATAGGTACATACATACTTTTCCCATTGCAGATTATCTCAGGTTCCAAGGGAGAGCCTTCCCAATGATCTATAATGCCCGCCAGAAACAATATTGGCTCAGGAAACATTTGCACATCAAATGGGTGATGTTCAAGACGTTAGTAGAGGGGATAGCTTCTTACGAAGTGCGGCAAATGATCATCAAAGCGTTTCTCGTCAAAACGATTGTCTTCATCTAGCAATGCCGGATAATTGGTAGGTATGATCGTGTCTTGCACATAGAAAAATAGACCTTTCCATTTTCTTATGTTGGCAAAAGGTTTAGTTATTAAACAAGGCACATCGGGCTCACTTCTTTTGGCCAATGTTAACCAATCACCACCAGGACAAAGGTTTATAAAACCTCTAAGCACATTAAGCGTCGGCTCATACCCGTAAGCTTTACATACAACGATGTAAGTAGTCAACTTGGCTAAGCCAAAAGGGTTCAGCCTGGATATATGTACTTGATAATATGGTAGAAACTCCAGGATTAAGGGGTGGATCAGAATCCTAAAGTTAGATTCTATAAATGCATGCACATAAAGCCCCACATAACCCGCTGGAGCATCAAAAACATTTTGGTTTTGATTGGGAAGCATAACTTTAAACTCTTTAGGTATGTGATTGAACAAATAATTGCACAACCAAGCCTTCGATGGTGATCAAAGGAATAATGGGCTGTTGAGATTGCGCCAAGCTTGTTCTTAACCTGAAATAAGAAATACGAAGCCACTACGTTAAGTGATTGCGCAGGGGTTGGACCCTGCGAACCACCTCCGGCGTGCGAGTAAGTATGTATGATGATAAGTAGGTCGTAAATTGAGAGAGTGAAGTTAACTTACATTGTTCATGCCCGACCAAGCTATTTATAGGGGAGAAATAGGCCTTGGTGGGCGGTTTGCACATGTTTCGGAGATCATGGGGGCGTCCCATTGATCCGTGCTGAATACACTTATAAATAAATGCAGACAGCGGATACACGTGAATAAATACAAATTACCCCTTTGTGAAAAAGGATACTTGCAAAAACTCACGTTCGTGTGTAGTGTGAAACCAGGTAAGTGATTACCCGGATCGTTTCCCAACGAGGTATGAATGGGCAAACTGTGGAAAGCTTTGGATTAGAGTGACAGATGATATAGATTTTGCTTTTTAATATTTCTAAATAACAAAATGAGAAACAAACAAATATATAAAAGAAAATTAAACGCGAATTAAACTAAACTGAAAACGCGTAACGGGAAATCTAAAAATAGGACTAAAAATGAAATATTATAAAATTAAAACCTAAAAATGTAAAATTACTTAAAACTTATTTTAAAACTAAAATTATAATTTTTACACTTTATTATTAATTATTTATTATTTAATAATTATTTAAAACTAATTTAAATTATGATAAATACTAAATAAACAAAGAAAAATCTAAAACTTTTTCTATAAATATTATTAAGTAAAAATAAGTTAAGAAAATTATAAAAATGAAAATTGCTTAATTAAAAATTTAAAAAGATAAAATCTATTAAATAGAAGCTATCACTTATTTTCTATTTTGATTTTCTTAAGGTCTAAAAATGTTATTATATTTTTCCTAGATTCTATTTAATAAAAGAAAATTATGAAAATTAAAATTATATTTTTCTGATTATTATTCTATTTATTATGATTTAATTACTATTAGAAACTAATTAAAAAGATTAAAAATATCAAATGACTTAGGAAAAATCTGAAAAATTCAGGATAAGTCTAAATTAATATTTGAAAGATAGGAAAATTAAAATCAAAAGTCTAATAAACTCTGATAAGCAGTTGGGCAATAAGCAGTTTGGCAAATAAGCCAAAAATAAGCTAAAAAGCTCAAAAATTTACCAAATGCTCAGGACAAGTACAAACAACTGAAGTAAGCTTAAAACAACTTAAAAACACAAATAAGCACAATGAATTAAGCTGATAAGCAGATTGGCAGTTGTGAAATTAAAACAGAAAACTCAGGAAAATGGCTAATTATCAAGGCAGATTAAGCACTTAAATAAGCTACTGAGATGCAAACTAATGGGGGAAAAAGCTAGCTAGTACTATTGGGTATCTTAAAATGCAAAAAGCCCTATCAGAAACACACCAATTGAAGTCCAATTAAGCACTAATTCAGGTGAGTTTAAGAACTAAAAACTGAATCAGCAGAATCAGAAATTGAATCAACAGAAATGGGAAAAGTGCAGGCCTATTTTTAAGCTATTAAATAAGCTATGACTTGGAATCCAAGCACAGAAACTAAAAGCCTACTAGGTGAGCTACTTGTAAACCAAAAATCAAACCCTCAGCTTATTTGGATAAGCCACAATTGAGATGAGAAAAAGGGCCAAGTCTGCTTAGTTCTACTCAGTGTATACTGAGTTTGTTTTGTGCAGGCTTGCACAGA
Source organism: Artemisia tridentata subsp. tridentata (assembly GCA_021014915.2). Lineage (NCBI taxonomy): Eukaryota > Viridiplantae > Streptophyta > Magnoliopsida > Asterales > Asteraceae > Artemisia > Artemisia tridentata. Next base: position 432,731,794 of record CP139508.1, read on the forward strand.
TGTGCACAAGTCCAAACCAACTTTGGTATCTATTCTAAGTGAGTCCAAAAGACCTCAGTTGAACCAAGAAAAAGGCCATAAAGAGCTTATAGCTTAAAATGACTTATTTGAGCTTTTGAGATTCTAAAAATTGCACAGATGGATCAAAACTACACAACCTATCAAATTAACTTAAAATAACTTAGGAACAGCTTAATATGACTTATTTAAGCAAGATCAAAGATTGGAAAGTGGTCAATGAACAGTACAAGCTCAGTTGACCTTGTTGACTGCATAAACCAAACACCCCTTTGATATGGTCTGTGGTGATTTTACAAATGAAACACAATGTTTTAAACTAGAAACCTTGATTTTACTTATCGACTAACTTAATTAGATACTAATGAGCAACTTTTAACACAGAAATAAGCAATCTAATAAGCTATGCTACTATTAGTTATTTTTGGACTTTTAAGTGTTTTTTAGTAAAACTGAAACAAAAGCTATATGAGACTAATAAGATTGACGAAATATGATCACAAACTAGTAATAAGCAAGAAACAATAATAATAAGCTAGGAATAAGCACTTGTACAGTAGAATGCCAAAATATGAGGAATTGGCTTACAACTGAGATGGGGCTATTGGGATAGCAGGACTAGAACAGAACCAATCTAGCTTGTTAACACAAGCTAGAAAACCCAGAACAATCTTCCTGATCAGCTTATACCCTTTTGAACAGCTTATTGGCTTCAGGTTGACTTTTGTTGACTTTCTTTATAGTTTGAATTCAAGAACTAATTTACACTAAATAAGCTTACACAAAGCTATGTAAAGCTTTTATAAGCTTATTGCAAGGTACTTTGGAGCTTTTGATAATGTCTTAACAGGATTAGAGCTTATACGAATTAGCATATAACTTGAAACTTAGCATTACTTGAAATTTAGAACAACAGTGATTAAAACAAGTTTACTTTGATTGATTATAACATAAATTACAACTGAGAATTGAAAATTACAAGCTATGATTACAAAATATGAAATACGATTACACTATCTTAACTACTTGCCGAATTGGCTTACAATACATTGCTATATATACTAGAAATATCTTGGGAACTTCTTTGTTATGTCTTCTGATCATATCCCCACCATTAGTTGCCCTTGAAATCCTCTCAGCCCTTGGATTGAGTTTTTGGCGCCAAAATGATTATAGTGGAAAAATTAGCACATGGGTCTGAGGTGAGTGGGGAAGAAGCATTTAATGCATTTGGGAGTGTTAGGTAGCGTGTAGCAGGAGGAGGGGGTGGTATTGCAGGAAACTATGGGTGATGGTGGTTTTGGCGGGGTTGTGAGAAAGAAGATGGTTTGACTGAGGTCAAACCTGGTATTAAATACCGGGTTGGGTTTTATTAATAAAAGGGAGTGGGCTTGGGTGTGTTGGGCTGGGTTGGGTTTTAATTTAAAATGGGTTGGGGTTTAGTCATAAGGGATGGGTTGGTTTTTTATTATAAAGGGTCCGATTGGTTTGTAGAATAAGCACAAGGACCAATTTTGTAATATTCTGAAATTGAAGGGTTGAAATTGTAATTTTACCAAAGTTATCAAAAGGTTCTATTTTGCCAATTATAAATAGCACAAGGGTTTTATTTGATAAATTATAATTTTTAAAACCCGAGGACTAGATTTGCCAATTTTGAAACTTGAGGGGTAAAAGTTGTCATTTTTAGAAAACTTTCATCCAGGGACTAAATGTGAATATGTTTGATATCCCAAGGACTAAAGCTGACTTTTCTTTCATTTTAAACCTTCAGGGACTAATTCTGCCAATTTGTGAAACTTCAGGGACTGAAAATGACAATTTTGTAAACTTTGCATGTTTTTCACTTGTTTTCAATCTTTTTGTTCCTGAGTCATATAAAAACACATTTTATGATATTTTTAGTATTTTGAAGCATATCTGCATGTTTTTAAATGTTTTTGCAGATAAAATGTGACAGAACTGATGAGTATTTAGACACTCATCAATCCCCCACACTAAACTATTGCTAGTCCCTAGCAATCTTTTATGAAGTTTTAATGGATTTTTCTCTTTACCAAAAGCCATTACTTCTGGAGTAGCCAATGTTTTAGTATGTGATACTTTGGTACAATGATAACCAAATGATTTTGAGCAAACCATCAGCTGTCAACGGTTTTGATTTGTCTTTACCAGAAGCCGTTTGCTTCTGGACTAGCCAAATCTTAGATAAAATACAGTTATTATCTTTGGTGAGCTGATTACCAATCATGGTTTTCTACTGCCTTAACCACAAGCCATAACCTTGCGGGCTAGCCAACTCTTCACTATAAAAGATATGGAGAGTCGAATACCATACAATTTTAGGCAAATTGTAAGCCATAAACGGATTTGATATATCTTTACCAAGAGCCGTTTGCTCTCGGATTAGCCAATCCTTATGTGGGTTAGACATGGCGGACTGATAACCATTTATTGCGTTCTAAGTGAGAAAAAATTTTAAAATTTTGGCTAAAAATGGGGGTACTAGATGGTACATTTGATCAAATTCGCTAGAATTCCCCCCCACACTTAGAACTGAATATTGCCCTTAATATTCAAAGCACCGGTTGTTAAACCAACACTTAGAACGTGAAAGGGAAATACTAATAGCCATTATTTTTATACATACACATGTTTTTTTCTTTTCACTGAAATTTACATATATACAACATGTGGGGCATCTCCCCCACACTAGGGTGGTAGAACAGAGAAAGAAAATAGAGACACGGATGAGAACCCATGTTTTGCTAATATTTTTGTTCACCGAGTCACTAGCTTGACTCGACCCCGCATTCATTGGTTCATGGGGAAAGTTTGAAGATCCGGGACAACCATGGGTGGTATGTCCTCTCCAAAGTAGTGTTTTAAACGATGACCATTCACTTTAAAATTTGGACCGTCATTTTGAGATAACTCAACGGTACCATATGGATAAACCTTTGTGATAGTGAATGGACTAGACCAACGGGATTTAAGTTTGCCCGAGAAGATCTTCAATCTTGAATTAAAAAGAAGGACTCGATCACCAACGTTGAAAACGCGGTTCTTGATTTTTGAGTCATGAATCTTCTTTGTCTTTTCTTTGTAGATCAAAGAGTTCTCGTAGGCTTGATCACGCAGTTCATTTAATTCATTCATTTGAACTTTACGGTGATCACCCGCAGTTTGAAGATCAAAGTTAGCATGTTTTAAGGCCCAGTAGGCTTTGTGCTCTAATTCGATCGGGAGATGACATGCCTTTCCGTACATGAGCTTGTAAGGCGTACACCCGATGGGTGTTTTGTAAGCTGTATGAAAGGCCCATAATGCGTCATCCAATTTATCCGACCAGGATGCACGATTTTCTCCTACAGTCCTTTCCAGAATTCTTTTAATACCACGATTTGAAACTTCTACTTGTCCACTTGTTTGTGGGTGATACGCAGTAGAAAGATGGTGAGTAACACCATACTTTTGCATGACTTTGTCAAATTTGTCATTGCAAAAATGCGTACCACGATCACTGATTATAGCACGTGGAGTTCCAAAACGGGCAAACAGAGCTTTCAGAAATTTTACAACCACTCGGGCATCATTAGTAGGTAAAGATTTTGCTTCAACCCATTTTGACAAATAGTCAACAGCCACGAGAATGTATTTATTTCCTCGAGATGATGGAAATGGCCCCATAAAGTCAATGCCCCAGACATCAAAGATTTCACAAACTTGAATAGCATTTTGTGGCATTTCATTTCGTTGTGAAATATTTCCGTGACGCTGACAAGCTTCACAAGTTTTGATGAGATCTTGGGCATCCTTATAGATTGTGGGCCAATAAAACCCGGAATCAAACACCTTTTTAGCAGTGTAGTTTGGACTATGGTGGCCCCCAGTGGGTCCAGCATGGCAAGCTTTGAGAATGTCAATAGCTTCCTGTCCGTAAACACATCGTCGGATGACTTGATCCGCACAGATTTTGAATAAGTAGGGGTCGTCCCAGAAGTAATGCTTAACATCCTTGAAGAATTTATTCTTCTGTTGGGTCGACATCCCTTTTACTATGAAGTTACCCGCATGGTAATTTGCGAAGTCAGCAAACCATGGGGTAGTAGAATCTCCTCGAAAAGTAACCGCATTGAGTGTCTCGAGAGGAAATGTTTCATTTATTTCCTTTTTCTCGAAAACATTTTGGTGGGGGTTCTCTAATCGGGATAGATGATCAGCAGCTAGGTTCTCAGCTCCTTTTTTATCACGTATTGTGATATCAAATTCTTGCAGGAAGAGAACCCAACGGAGCAATCTCGGCTTTGCATCTTGTTTTGCAAAGAGATATTTGAGAGCCGAGTGATCCGTATACACTACACATTTCGTCAAGATCAAATATGGCCGAAACTTCTCAAAGGCATACACCACAGCCAATAATTCTTTTTCTGTAGTGGTGTAATGAGTTTGAGCTTCAGTCATTGTTTTACTTGCGTAGTGGATAGGCTGAAAATGTTTAGCTTTTCGTTGCCCCAAGACTGCACCGATAGCAAAATCACTTGCATCGCACATGAGCTCAAAGGGAAAATCCCAGTCGGGGGCAACCAGAATGGGTGCTTCAGTAAGCTTTTTCTTTAATGTTTCAAAAGCTTCGATGCACTCGGGTGAGAAGATAAAAGGAGCTTCCTTTTCAAGAAGATGAGTCATAGGCCGGGCGATTTTAGAAAAATCTTGTATGAATCTACGATAGAAACCGGCATGACCCAGAAAACTCCTAATTCCTTTGACGGTAGTGGGATGAGGTAATTTACCAATGACATCAACTTTCGATCTGTCAACCTCAATCCCGTTCTTTGATATCTTATGGCCGAGGACAATGCCCTCTCTGACCATAAAGTGACTCTTCTCCCAATTTAGACAAAGATTGGTGTCTTCACACCGTTTCAACATATTTTCTAAATGGGAGAGACATGTTTCGAATGAATCCCCAATGACCGAGAAGTCATCCATAAAGACCTCCATAGTTTTCCCGATCATGTCGGAAAATATGGACATCATGCACCTTTGGAACGTGCCTGGAGCATTACATAAGCCAAAAGGCATACGTTTATAAGCAAAGGTTCCATAGGGGCATGTAAAGGTGGTCTTTTCTTGATCTTGTGGATCAATGGGGATTTGAAAGTAACCCGAGAAACCATCAAGGAAACAATAGTACTCGTTTCCCGCTAATCTCTCAAGCATCTGATCCATGAAGGGTAGAGGAAAATGGTCTTTTCGGGTGGCATCATTTAACTTACGATAGTCAATGCAAACACGCCACCCCATAACCAATCGAGTTGGAATCAACTCATTCTCCTCATTTGTGACAACAGTTATGCCACCCTTTTTTGGAACACAGTGAATGGGACTAACCCAAGGACTATCAGAGATGGGATAAATCAATCCAGCATCAAGAAGTTTGTGAACCTCTTGTTTGATAACATCGTGGATTTTGGGATTTACCCTTCGCTGGTGTTGGACTGCTGGTTTAAAGTCATCCTCCATTAATATCTTGTGAGTACAAAATTCAGGGCTGATACCCTTTATATCGGAGAGTTTCCAAGCAATGGCTTGTTTGTGTGACTTCAAGACCTTTATTAGAGCAGTCTTTTCTTCATCACTTAAGTCTTTAGCAATAATGACGGGTAATTTATCATCACCCTCCAAAAATGCGTACTCAAGATGAGGTGGTAAGTCTTTGAGTTCGACCTCAGGAAATTCATCGGTTTTCTCAACTGATTTGATTTCCTCATTATGAAGTTCAACGGGAGGGAGTGGAGGAGAATTGTCCTGATTCAACAATTTCTCAAGAAGAAGAATATCTCCCTCCAGATCAATCTCAGCGTCATCAATTCCTTCCAGAAATGAATCACACTCGAGAAAAGCCTCGATCTCTTCCAAATTGAAATTACTTCCCTCAAACGGAGTGAGAGAAGGGGAAGAGTCAGAAATGATAGGCAGAGAAGATGTGGTGGGATTCCCACTCACAGAATTATGAGAATAACCAAGAAACTCTTGACAGTACTCCTCTGAAGCAACATCAATGACATCGATTCGGTTAACCGATTCAGAATCATAATTTGAGGAGTACCTCGAAGTTTGATCGAGGTTAAAGGTAACAGCTTCATTACCCACACGTAATGTAATTTCATGCTCAAATACATCAATGAGAGCATGGCCCGTTCTTAGGAATCCTCTTCCAAGAATGAGAGGAACCTTTTGATCTGCGTCGAATTCCACAACCACAAAGTCAGCTGGAAAATGGAACTTACCTACTTTCACAAACACATCCTCGGCAATGCCGCATGGATGAGATATGGTACGATCTGCAAGTTCAAGAGTCATGCATGTAGGAGTAAGAGCCGGAAGAGAAAGTTTCTTCCATACTGAATGAGGCATCAGGTTGATGCTTGCACCAAGATCGGCCAAGGCATAGCATTCAACCATTCCCGGAAATACACAAGGTATTAGAAACTTTCCAGGATCTCCAAGCTTCTCCGGAAGCTTTTTCAAGATAACTGCTGAGCAGTTCTCATTTAATGGAGTTTTAGCCATTTCAATCAGTTTTTCCTTGTTGCTTAACAAGTGTTTGATTGTTGATGCAAATTTAGGCATCAGAATGATAGCATCCGCAAAGCTTATGTCAAAGTGTAATTCTTTAAAGATTTGAAAGAATTTATCCATTTGTTGACTAGCCTTTTCGCGGAGCTTTTGCTCATGTAAACGTGATGGATAAGGAATAGAAGGTTTGGATTTAGGGTTTTCAACAGGGATTTCATGTGATTCAAAAACAACTCCTGGTTTGGGTTTTGGTTTCGGGACAACTTGAGGTTGGACGTTGTTGGTACCTTCGTTATTAGTAGGAAGTTCCTTGTCCTTGGTCATCTCAGGTTCACTTTCCACTACCTTGGGGAGAGGAGAAGAAAAGGTAGTAGGAATAGTGGGTCCATCATAAGCTTTACCACTGCGTGTGGTAACAGCTTTGAGTTCACCCTTTGGGTTTGGAATGGTATTACCAGGGAGACCTCCCGAGGTAGAAGGTGGATTGATATGGTTCATGAGACTGGCAAGCATATTCTTAACCTCGCTGTGAGAGTGATCAATTTTGTTTGAAAGCTCATTCTTTAGCTCATTTCCTTGCTTGTATATTGAAGATTGAAATTCATTCTTCAAGCCAGAGATCTGATTTTGTATTGCCTTTATTTTGGTCTCATTAAACTTGATGTAGTTATCAAGTTCATTTGGGAGAGGTCCTTGGTAATTAGGAGCTGGATACCCTTGATTACCCCTCTGGGGTGGGTATTGATTGTTTGGGGCGTGAATTTGATTTTGCATGTTTTGCCCTCTTTGTTGATTAGGATTAATCCTATTTGGATTGTTGGGAGGAGAAAATCCGGGTGGTCCAAATTGATTGCTAGCACGGTGGTTTGGGTCCACTTGAGGACGGTATTGATTACCTCCCTGATTGGAAGTTCCGGCTATAGCATTAACATCAAATGTAGTGCCATCGTTGGCAGTACAATTATAGTAAGCGTGAGGACCACCACAAGTAACACAAACTTCTATCTTTTTGACTTCAGCAGTGTGAGAAGTTTGCGGAGCGGACTCTTTCTTTTGTGTGGAGAAAACCAAAGCTTGAATAGCCTTCGTGAGTTCAGCAAGCTGAGTATCAGTATTAGAAGAACTCATGGGAGATGACGTGGAAGGACCAGCACTAGCTTGGGAATTATATGGCATGTTTCGTGTAGTGCGGACCTTAGACTTATTTTCAATGAGTGCAATGGCTTCCTTAGTGGATTTGCTCAGAAAATTACCTCCAGCTGAGGCATTGAGAGAATCTTGGTCAGATGGGTTTAACCCACTGTAGAAAGTGTCCATCTGCATCAAGTCGGTGAAACCGTGATGAGGACATTTGCGGAGCAATTCTTTGAAACGATCCCATGCCTCTCCAAATGGTTCATCAAACCTTTGAGAGAATTTCAAGATTTCATTTTTAAGATGCGTGGTTTTAGAAGGAGGAAAGAATTCATTTACGAACTTTTGAACTAAATCTTCCCATGTTCTAATTGATCGAGGGGGTTGTTTGTCAAGCCAAATCCGGGCTGCCCCATCGATAGAAAACGGGAAAAGAAGAAGTTTGATCGGTTCCTCCGGGACATTTTTACATTTGATGGTGGATGTGATTTTATTGAACCATCGAACGTGATCTTGAGGATCGTCCCTTTCAAAACCATAGAATTGACGAGATGTTAAAAGGTTTATCAACCTGGTTTTAAGCTCAAAATTCTCAGCCACGATGGCTGGGACAATAATGGCATCTCCATAACCCTCAGTGGGAGCTTGGAGAAGCTCATTCATGGGACGGTCTTCTGCCATGATGACAGTGGTTATGGGATCAGTACGTATCTCGGGTACGACTGATGGAGCAGAACGTCTCCGACGTCTTCGAGGTATGTTTCCAAGCTCACGGAAAGGGCTTGATGACCAAGAAGAACGAGTGCGCATGCACTTTTAGCAAAAAAATTTCAATTAAATCAAGATCGAGAAAAAACACAAGTGAACTTTAAACCAATAATCAACAAGCGTACGGTAGCTCTCTAAAAGATAAACGCACAGAGTGGCGGAGAAGCAAAGGTGGGCAATTAATGCTCCTTAAAAACCCGCTTCTTTCAGTCCGACAATTTAATGTCAAACTATCCTTAAACCTCCGTTATAGTTTGTTTATCAATTAAAGGTGAGCCGATATTCGCAAGTGATACAGAGGCAAGTTTTAAATCTGATGTTTGGGAACTTATTATGGTCGTACCCCCAGTTAGGCAGTACTCTGTCTTGGTTCTCGATGGTAATATTTTATTATTTGTTTATTATTAAAGAAAACGGAAAATGTTTTTGGTGTTTTTATTTTTTATATGATAATATATATAGAAAAGAAAAGAAAAATATTTTTTTGTTTTTTTATATGGTTTATGGGAAATAGGAACTTCTGGAAGAAGGATCTCGAATCACTAATCGCTTAAATTCTACACAATTGTCGCACACACCTCCCCGGCAGCGGCGCCAAAATTTGATCCGTGTTGAATACACTTATAAATAAATGCAGACAGCGGATACGCGTGAATAAATACAAATTACCCCTTTGTGAAAAAGGATACTTGCAAAAACTCACGTTCGTGTGTAGTGTGAAACCAGGTAAGTGATTACCCGGATCGTTTCCCAACGAGGTGTGAATGGGCAAACTGTGGAAAGCTTTGGATTAGAGTGACAGATGATATAGATTTTGCTTTTTAATATTTCTAAATAACAAAATGAGAAACAAACAAATATATAAAAGAAAATTAAACGCGAATTAAACTAAACTGAAAATGCGTAACGGGAAATCTAAAAATGAGACTAAAAATAAAATATTATAAAATTAAAACCTAAAAATGTAAAATTACTTAAAACTTATTTTAAAACTAAAATTATAATTTTTACACTTTATTATTAATTATTTATTATTTAATAATTATTTAAAACTAATTTAAATTATGATAAATACTAAATAAACAAAGAAAAATCTAAAACTTTTTTTATAAATATTATTAAGTAAAAATAAGTTAAGAAAATTATAAAAATGAAAATTGCTTAATTAAAAATTTAAAAAGATAAAATCTATTAAATAGAAGCTATCACTTATTTTCTATTTTGTTTTTCTTAAGGTCTAAAAATGTTATTATATTTTTGCTAGATTCTATTTAATAAAAGAAAATTATGAAAATTAAAATTATATTTTTCTGATTATTATTCTATTTATTATGATTTAATTACTATTAGAAACTAATTAAAAAGATTAAAAATATCAAATGACTTAGGAAAAATCTGAAAAATTCAGGATAAGTCTAAATTAATATTTGAAAGATAGGAAAATTAAAATCAAAAGTCTAATAAACTCTGATAAGCAGTTGGGCAATAAGCAGTTTGGCAAATAAGCCAAAAATAAGCTAAAAAGCTCAAAAATTTACCAAATGCTCAGGACAGGTACAAACAACTGAAGTAAGCTTAAAACAACTTAAAAACACAAATAAGCACAATGAATTAAGCTGATAAGCAGATTGGCAGTTGTGAAATTAAAACAGAAAACTCAGGAAAATGGCTAATTATCAAGGCAGATTAAGCACTTAAATAAGCTACTGAGATGCAAACTAATGGGGGAAAAAGCTAGCTAGTACTATTGGGTATCTTAAAATGCAAAAAGCCCTATCAGAAACACACCAATTGAAGTCCAATTAAGCACTAGTTCAGGTGAGTTTAAGAACTAAAAACTGAATCAGCAGAATCAGAAATTGAATCAACAGAAATGGGAAAAGTGCAGGCCTATTTTTAAGCTATTAAATAAGCTATGACTTGGAATCCAAGCACAGAAACTAAAAGCCTACTAGGTGAGCTACTTGTAAACCAAAAATCAAACCCTCAGCTTATTTGGATAAGCCACAATTGAGATGAGAAAAAGGGCCAAGTCTGCTTAGTTCTACTCAGTGTATACTGAGTTTGTTTTGTGCAGGCTTGCACAGATGTGCACAAGTCCAAACCAACTTTGGTATCTATTCTAAGTGAGTCCAAAAGACCTCAGTTGAACCAAGAAAAAGGCCATAAAGAGCTTATAGCTTAAAATGACTTATTTGAGCTTTTGAGATTCTAAAAATTGCACAGATGGATCAAAACTACACAACCTATCAAATTAACTTAAAATAACTTAGGAACAGCTTAATATGACTTATTTAAGCAAGATCAAAGATTGGAAAGTGGTCAATGAACAGTACAAGCTCAGTTGACCTTGTTGACTGCATAAACCAAACACCCCTTTGATATGGTCTGTGGTGATTTTACAAATGAAACACAATGTTTTAAACTAGAAACCTTGATTTTACTTATTGACTAACTTAATTAGATACTAATGAGCAACTTTTAACACAGAAATAAGCAATCTAATAAGCTATGCTACTATTAGCTATTTTTGGACTTTTAAGTGTTTTTTAGTAAAACTGAAACAAAAGCTATATGAGACTAATAAGATTGATGAAATATGATCACAAACTAGTAATAAGCAAGAAACAATAACAATAAGCTAGGAATAAGCACTTGTACAGTAGAATGCCAAAATATGAGGAATTAGCTTACAACTGAGATGGGGCTATTGGGATAGCAGGACTAGAACAGAACCAATCTAGCTTGTTAACACAAGCTAGAAAACCCAGAACAATCTTCCTGATCAGCTTATACCCTTTTGAACAGCTTATTGGCTACAGGTTGACTTTTGTTGACTTTCTTCATAGTTAGAATTCAAGAACTAATTTACACTAAATAAGCTTATACAAAGCTATGTAAAGCTTTTATAAGCTTATTGCAAGGTACTTTGGAGCTTTTGATAATGTCTTAACAGGATTAGAGCTTATACGAATTAGCATATAACTTGAAACTTAGCATTACTTGAAATTTAGAACAACAGTGATTAAAACAAGTTTACTTTGATTGATTATAACATAAATTACAACTGAGAATTGAAAATTACAAGCTATGATTACAAAATATGAAATACGATTACACTATCTTAACTACTTGCCGAATTGGCTTACAATACATTGCTATATATACTTGAAATATCTTGGGAACTTCTTTGTTATGTCTTCTGATCATATCCCCACCATTGGTTGCCCTTGAAATCCTCTCAGCCCTTGGATTGAGTTTTTGGCGCCAAAATGATTATAGTGGAAAAATTAGCACATGGGTCTGAGGTGAGTGGGGAAGAAGCATTTAATGCATTTGGGAGTGTTAGGTAGCATGTAGCAGGAGGAGGGGGTGGTATTGCAGGAAACTATGGGTGATGGTGGTTTTGGCGGGGTTGTGAGAAAGAAGATGGTTTTACTGAGGTCAAACCTGGTATTAAATACCGGGTTGGGTTTTATTAATAAAAGGGAGTGGGCTTGGGTGTGTTGGGCTGGGTTGGGTTTTAATTTAAAATGGGTTGGGGTTTAGTAATAAGGGATGGGTTGGGTTTTTATTATAAAGGGTCCGATTGGTTTGTAGAATAAGCACAAGGACCAATTTTGTAATATTCTGAAATTGAAGGGTTGAAATTGTAATTTTACCAAAGTTATCAAAAGGGTCTATTTTGCCAATTATAAATAGCACAAGGGTTTTATTTGATAAATTATAATTTTTAAAACCCGAGGACTAGATTTGCCAATTTTGAAACTTGAGGGGTAAAAGTTGTCATTTTTAGAAAACTTTCATCCAGGGACTAAAAGTGAATATGTTTGATATCCCAAGGACTAAAGCTGACTTTTCTTTCATTTTAAACCTTCAGGGACTAATTCTGCCAATTTGTGAAACTTCAGGGATTGAAAATGACAATTTTGTGAACTTTGCATGTTTTTCACTTGTTTTCAATCTTTTTGTTCTTGAGTCATATAAAAACACATTTTATGATATTTTCAGTATTTTGAAGCATATCTGCATGTTTTTAAATGTTTTTGCAGATAAAATGTGACAGAACTGATGAGTATTTAGACACTCATCACCCATGATTTGTGGTAACCGCTAGGGCTTTGTAGCCCACGATCTCTGTTTTGGCGGGAAAGCCAAGGGAAAAGGAGACGTGGGTTTGACCAGGTCAGGATTGTCCTTCGTGCTAGTTCTTTCGTAGGAGATACCCCGAAGGGCTTAAGGCCTCGATTGGCGGATTCCCACATGGTAACCAGTTCGCAGGCGAATGGTTTTACGCCAATGAAACGTGTTAGGAGATTAACCTGGGCCTCCGAAGGGAGGGCTTTCTATAGGCTCGAAGGGGAGTCCTTCGACCCGTTCGGAGGGTACATCATCAAGCCCCCCAGTCGAAAGTGATATATACGTACGAGCATATATTGCATTCGACTCAAAAAATCTACATGCATTACACCTATTAAATTACACTTCCGTGAAAAAAATAAAATAAATGTCCAACTAACCCACGCATTTAATGCGGGTTAATCATTATCCTTCCATTAGCCTTAATAACCCAATCTTCGGTAAATGTGAAACGTCAATTCAATTTTTGAATTCGTTTGAAATCCGGTTGCATAAGAGGGATAAATAAACAGGTGTATGGCCAGGATTTAAAGGCATGATGGGTATTTAAACTCTTACACGGTAAACCCTAGATCACTTTAACCTTTCGCCCAAAATACACACACAGCACTCTGTGTTCTTGTGCTTCCGTTGTAACGAAAAGGTAAAATTTCCATCCTATCTCTTTGATCTTTATACTTTTTTATAGTGACATGAGTATGGCAGCAAAAAGAATAATTAGGGAACAAACATGCACTTTATCAAAAGCAGCATTATCTGATTTCCTTCATGATTACCCCTTACCTGCTGGGCTCAAAATCATACTTCCAAGTAAAAGACAAAATGTTTTTGATGCCCCCGCAGGGTATGTGGGCTTGTATGTGCACGCATTTACCCAGTCAAACCTTCGGATTCCCCTTCATCCTTTGATTCTTGAGTTTTTGCAATACTATAAGGTGCACATTTCCAGATTTAACCTACATTGTGATGTGTAAAGCTTACGGGCATGAGCCCTCGTTAGATGTTCTTAGGGGTTTTGTAAATTTGTATCCCGGCGGGGATTGGGTGACTATTGCCAAAAGAGTTGAACATGATGTTCCCGTCCTTGTGACGAAGCCCTTTTCGAATATAAGAAATTGGAAAGGTCAATTCTTTTATGTTGAAAGTACAATTATACCGTCCGAGTACCCAGCTTTGCTTGACGAAGCGTTTATGTATGATGAGAAGAAATATAATGACCCTTTGCCCTACGAGGTAAGGAGCGAGCCCTTGTATCAGCGACTTGCACGACATCCTGCTAATGTCCAGACATTCCCCGAACCTATCCTGTTCATGGCTGGTATTGCTGAGAGTTGGGAAGGCTCTCCGTTGCATCCTGAAATAATTTGTGAAGGAAAAAGTATGTATATATCTTATTTAAATAATTTAAATAACTTATCTGCTGATATTCATCTCCTTTTCATTTGTTTTTGCAGAGATGGCTTTCAGAAATTTTGTTATTGCCGGAGGTGCCAAAAAAGTTAGTTTCATTCCAAGGGAACCTCAAGATGCAAGCTATGGAGTTAGATCTCCATCTAGATCTGTTAACAATAATGATGTCGATGCCTCTGCAGTGAAACCTCTTTCAATACTTCCTCCTACTAAGCCAGTGAGTACTGAGGAAACCCCTCTTTATGTGGAGGACATTGCTGATTCCGATGACCCACCTTCCGATTCTGATCAACTGAAGATCATGGGCTCCTCTGGTATTGCAGACAGGGTGAGGACTAGGAAAGGTACTAGTACCAAAGCTATCAAGGCTGCCCCAAAGAGGAAATCCAATGCTCCCACCCCCACATCGAGAAATATCAAACAAAAAGTAGAGAAAGCTCGTGGGAAAACCCTGATGTACTCGACTGAAGAAATTGGTGATGATGACATTCATGGTGAGCAAACCACTCTTCATTTTTATTTTCTTAAAATGCTCCGTATCTTATGTTTTTCTTGCTTTTGTTCTTTATTTAGGGCTGCCCAACACCAAGGAGCTGCCTGATGCCCTTTCCTGCCGCTTGCTTGTTGAAAATGTCACTCCCGCTTCTTGGAGGAAAACGATAAATGAGATGTCTATTGAAAAGCTGTGTGATCTCTATGACAAGAGTTACACCAGGCAGGCCATGTTGGATAACCATTTTAGTTTTCGTACAAGGGCGTTGATTAACAAGGTTAAGGAGGCTAAAGAGGAGGTTGCTGTCATCGTAGCTAGGGAGAAAGAAAGGGAGGAGAACTATGCTAAGTTGGAGTCCAGATGTGATAAAGCAATGGCAGATTTTGAGAAGCATCCAAGATACGAGGCCCTTCGAGCAAAGATGGAAGATCTTGAAGAGCAGTTGAAGAAGTCACAGGCTGTGTGTGGTAGGCTAAAGGTGGAGGAGGCTAAAGTTGTTGGTTATAAGACCCAGGTGAGTGCCCTGGAGTCTAAATGTACTGGCTTGGAGACTGAGAGGACCAGATTGGTGGAGCAGGATGTCAAGCGCTGTCAAGAGTTGGATAAGTTGAAGTTTGAATGCCAAAGTTTGAGGAGGGATAGGGCTGAAGTTGTATCGAAGGTTGTCCCCTACATTGCTATGGAGCTATACCATAGCAATGAGGTGGGAGAGGTTGTGGGTAAGCTAGTGAATGCGGCTATATTTCATGGCAAGTGCACAACTTTGGAGGAGATTGCTGAGACCAAAAAAACCAGTTGTGCTGTCGGAGGTACCATACTACCGTCCGAATTCTGTGCGAGAATATGATGAAGCCGGCAATGCGTTCACCACAGCAGAGTACCCCTTCCTTGTCGAAGCAACCAAAGATCCTTCAGCCTCCATCGAAGATCTCCTCTCCAAAAAACCAAAGAAGATACAGCCTCCGTCCCCAACCAAGAGGACCTTATCTGTGAAGCCTATGTCTCCAGTTCACCAAGAAGATCCAAACTCTTCTAAGAATGCTTGAAGATTGCCATGTTGGCATTAATTCAGTCTCTGGGGGTGGCATGTACCCCTTTTTAAACAATTTACCATGGTTGAAGGCATGTGCCTTTGTGTTTAACAATTTATGGTGCTTTTGTCAGGCGTGTGCCTGCTTGAACAATTTATCTTTCGTATGTCTGGGCTTCGGCCCGAAACTTAGACAATTATTCTCATGTTTATGTTGGATATGGCCTTATAAATGCCAATCGTAGGGATTACATCCCGTTTTTGATATCATGCTTATCTTCTCTCACGTTTTTTTTTCTTTTTTAAAAAACGTAAACATACATCCTGAGCTTATATCCTCATTGTGTGTATTTTGGACCAAGATTTTGGCAATCGTATAATTTGACTGCGACAGAGGGTCGCGACCCACTCCATCTTTATCCTTAAGTTGCAAAGGGCTTTTATTACCCTAAGACTTTATAGGAAAGTTAATGTGAATTGTAATGGATGCTATTTGTGTACAAGACATGTGTCTTGCTTCATCCTTCGACATTGAAACTTGTAAAGTACTTGGCTGGACAAATCTTTGTTGTATAAAACGAAACAAGATATTTTGAGGGAAATGTGTTATATCATTAAGTGGGTAGGGAGGATTACATCATTTGTAGAAATGAACACTAGGACACCTACCATTAATGCTTCTTTCCCATGTGAGAAGAATGCGTTATATGAAATTGAAAAACAACTAAGTGCTTTTTTTTTTTTTAAATATATAAGTCTTATATGTAAAAACTTACGAAAGCTAGTATCCAGTTCTTCGGGCTCGCATGCTTTGCTTTCGCAGCATCTCTCTTTGCCACTGGACCCTTCGACTTGGCTTTGCTTGCGTTTATTTAAAGGACATATTCTTATATGCCCTCAGGACTTTGGGTAACTTATCTACCCACTCATCCTGATACTGCCCCAACTTTGTCTCGATTTCAACGACGATGTCCTTGTCGACACAAGTGAATATTTGCTTCACATTCAGGCTTTCGCAGAAAGGAGGGAATACCCCTTCGGCAAAGTGTTTCCCTTTATAAGAACTGATGACTTGTGGGACTCCAAACCTGCAGATTATGTGTTCCCACACAAATTTTTCCACATGCTTTCCTGTTATTGATGCCAAAGGCTGAGCCTCCACCCATTTGATGAAGTGGTCTATGGCTATGACCAAGAATTCTACCCCTCCGGGGGATGCTGCTAAGGGTCCGATTATGCTGACTCCCCATTGCCCGAAAGGTCTTGCTGGTGCGATAGAAGATGTATCATACTTTAAAGGGTTCCGAGCTCTTGAGTATGTCTGACATGTCGCGCATGTTTTGATTACTTCTGTTACATCTTCCAATATAGATGGCCAATAGTACCCCCATCTTGCTACTTCTGAGGCGATGGATCTAGGGCTTACGTACCTTCCACAAGATTCTTTATGAATATTATAGAGGATGCTTGAAGCTTGCTTCAGTCCCACGCAACGAAGCCATGGGGACGAGCAAGACCTTTTGTAAAGGTTTTCCCCTATAAGCCTATATTGAGGGGCTTTAACTTTGATCTTTCGTGCTGTTTTTGGATTATCGGGTAGAATACCACTTATCAAGTATGTCCTTATTGGAGCCATCCAGCTAGAGCCTTCGTCAGAGGCTTCATCTTGTGCGATTGACCTATGGACCAATATTTCTACTAGAACCTCTTCGGGCAGGTGGGCCATAGCCATTGAAGATAGCTTGCTCAGGACGCCTGCTTTCTTGTTCTGGCTTTTACGAACATGCGTTGCCTCATATGGTTTAAATTCCTGAAGAAGCTCCTTGGTCACGTCCAAATACTTCTTGATTGTAGGCTGTTCTACCGCGTGGGAGCCTTTGATTTGGTTGGTAACTAGCTGTGAGCTTAGGAAGGTGGAGAGGCCATCAGCCTCCATGCCTTTTGCGAGCTGGAGGCTAGCTAATAGAGCTTTGTACTCTGCTTCATTGTTCGTAGCCTTGAACTCAAATCGCAATGCGTAAGTGTACTCTTTTCCTTTTGGGTTGATTAGGATTAGACTCGCTCTCGAACCATCGAAATTCGAGGTCCCATCTATGTATAATTTCCACTTCTCCTTCATCCTTGGTGGTTGTTTTTTGTCTTGACTGTGTTCGAAAAGTGCTTTAGTGAGAGGACTTGCGAATATCTTATTTCTGACAGAGTCTGACCCCCTATGCCTTTTTGACGATTTCGAAGCTTGCAGATTATCGGTAGCTTGGACTTTTGAAGAATTAACCTTGACCCCTTGCTCAATTGGTTCAACATGTTTGGACTTATCAAGCTTATGTTCTGCGTCGGAGGACTTGCCCTTGGTCCTTAGTGTTTGAGGGGCTTCAGCCATGTCAGAACATGTCCGCGCGAGGGTTTCCTTGTTGGCTTTGCGCAGCTTTTCCAAATTTGTCTTGGGATTAGTAAGGGGTTGCTCTTTGGTGACCATCGCCTGCTCTGGACGGTACTCATTTATCACAACTTGCTTTTTGGTGTTCGCATGACTTGGAATAGCCTTCGAAGGCTCTTGAGGGCTTTCCTTGATCCTTCTACCAATTTCTCTTTCCTTTCTATGATGGTAACTAGAAAGTACGGTTCCTATTCCATGAGGTGTGTGGAATTTTATTGCCGCGTGTATGGTGGATCACGATGCCCATCCTTTGCATGGCTGTCTTTCCTATCAGCAAGTTGTAGGGGGAGTTGGACCTTACGATGGTGAACATGAGGGTTTCTGTTCTCGTGAGCTTGCCTTCTCCAATGGTTACTTCTAATGGAACTTCTCCCAGAGGCCACGAATGCTTGCCAGATAATCCTACCAAGGGTATCTTCGAGTCAACCCTTTGAGACTTGATCGAAGGCTCGAGCTTTCGGAAGCAATGCTCATATATGATTTCACAAGGGCTTCCGCAGTCCATACAAGCTCCATTCATTTCCTGGTTAGAAATGAGGACTTTGATGACCACTGGATCATTCGAAGAGACCTTGCCTGCGATAGGGGGAAACGTTATCTCCCTTATCTCGTTAGTCTCCGGCTCCAGCACCTTTCTTTTCAAACTAGTTTCGCCCCAATGAATCATGAGTATTGGGGCTTCGAGAGGAGTAGTATCTTTAGCCAATTGAGTGTCGGTCATCTTTTCCTTTCCCTTCTTTATTCCCTTCACCAAGTGTGCCAATTGCCCTGACTTCACAGCTTCTTCTATCTGTTTCTTTAACTCTCTACAACTGTTCGTATCATGACCATAATCTTCGTGAAAGTGACAATACTTGCTGGTATCCCTGTTTTTGCCCTTACTTGTAATACGTGGGGGTGCTTCGAAGGTCTTAGCAGCCCTCTCCGTAGCAAGTATTTCCTTTGGAGACTTGGTTAGACTGCTTAACAAACCGTGGTTGGGACCTTTGTTGTATGGAGAAAACCTATCTCTGTTCTTGTTCTTGTTCTTTGACCCTTCCCACGAAGAATGCTTCGAAAACTTGTTGTTGCTGTCTCTGTCTATCGGAGCCCCATTAGTGGATACCTCTTTCGCTTCGATCCAAGTATACGTCTTTTCCATTAACCCTTTGTAAGTTGTCGGGAGGTCGGTGGACAAGAATTCCACCAAGCTCCGATTTCGAAGACCGTGTACGAAACCCGAAATACGCTGATCTTCATGAAGACCCAAAATCTGCAAAGTCTCATCGGTATACCTAGTAACGAAGGCCCTTGTGCTTTCGTTTTCCTTTTGTTTGATGTTGTGCACCGTTAAATGAGTCCTTGTGAACTTCTTTTGCTGACTGAAGTGTGACCGGAACTTAGCCTTAAGATCATCAAGATTGACGATGCTACCGGGCTTTTGCCCATTCCACCAAA
Organism: Artemisia tridentata subsp. tridentata; assembly: GCA_021014915.2. Lineage (NCBI taxonomy): Eukaryota > Viridiplantae > Streptophyta > Magnoliopsida > Asterales > Asteraceae > Artemisia > Artemisia tridentata. Next base: position 432,751,243 of record CP139508.1, read on the forward strand.
TACGAGCAGAATCCCGTAGGGTGTATGTAAACATATGACAGGCCACTGGCATAACCCATTTTTGCATTTTGATATCCCCTTCGAACAAGTGTAAGAAATTGTCCGGATCCCCCTTCCCATCATAAGTCCCAATGTGCGAAGGCATCTTCAACCCATCAGGCAATGGGTAATCTTCTATCCACCTAACGAAGGGTGTAGCTGAACCCATAGGGTCTGAGTATAGATAATTGTAAGGTGGTGCATACATGGGAACATGATTATAGGGATTGTTGTTTTGGGGCATTCCCATAGGAGTTTGACATGGGTAAGACTGATAAGGTGTATTCATGGCAAATGGGCAACCATTTCCCATGGCATACGGAGGGTACGCCATAGGATGCCCGAAGGGTATGCTCCTATAAGTTTGAGGGAGGCTTGGGTTATTAGGCTGTCCATTTACTGGAGGATATAAATTTTGAGGATAAGACTGAGTTTGGAACGAGGGGTACATACCATTGGGAGGAAGATTTTTTCCCATATTAATTGTAGGCAGATTGCCTTCTACGCCTGATGCGTGAGAAGGCTGCAACGGAACCCCAGCTTCAGTCCTTCCAAGATGAGCCGCTAGCAATGGAGGCAAAGTCACCCCCACTTCTTCCCTTCGTTGGCTCCTACCGTTAAAGCCTTCGGTAACCGCCCCTTCTCTCCTTGTCGGAGCCCTCTCGGGAACTCCTTTGAAACCAACGGACCTTCTGCTTAGCCTTCGACTGACTGGAGACCCAATCCTTAAGGCCGATAGAGTTGCTCCTTGGGTCGGAGGCCTAGGTTCCATCTCCATTTCTTCATCATACTCATCACTTGAGTATTCCAACTCCCTTCGTATCTCAGCATTCCTGGCTTGCCTCTTACGAGCCCTTAGGAGGGATTCCAACACTTCGTGGTTGGCTTCGACAAAGGCTGGGCTAATAATGGGCTCCGGATTGGCTGATGTCGAAGCATGATGGTTGGGTGTTGTTTCTGGGTGAGAACGTGTTGTGAACGTGGAACCGGTTATTGGGGGAAGGTTGTTAGAGTCGTTGATTGGTATTGGTGCTAAGGTATAGAAACCCGGTGGGGGAGTATCTTCTCTCCCTTGATCCATGCCGGAATAATAGTGAAAGTAGTTGATTGGTTATAAGCTTGGAAATAACGAGACCAATTGTAGCGGTCCCACGGATGGCGCCACTGATTGAACAAATAATTGCACAACCAAGCCTTCGATGGTGATCAAAGGAATAATGGGGTGTTGAGATTGCGCCAAGCTTGTTCTTAACCTGAAATAAGAAATACGAAGACACTTCGTTAAGTGATTGCGCACGGGTTAGACCCTGCGAACCACCTCCGGCGTGCGAGTAAGTATGTGTGATGATAAGTAGGTCGTAAATTGAGAGAGTGAAGTTAACTTATATTGTTCATGCCCGACCAAGCTATTTATAGGGGAGAAATAGGCCTTGGTGGGCGGTTTACACATATTTCAGAGATCATGGGGGCGTCCCATGATTTGTGGTAACCGCTAGGGCTTTGTAGCCCACGATCTCTGTTTTGGCGGGAAAGCCAAGGGAAGAGGAGACGTGGGTTTGACCAGGTCAGGATTGTCCTTCGTGCTAGTTCCTTCGCAGGAGATACCCCGAAGGGCTTAAAGCCTCGATTGGCGGATTCCCACATGGTAACCAGTTCGCAGGCAAATGGTTTTACGCCAATGAAACGTGTTAGGAGATTAACCTGGGCCTCCGAAGGGAGGGCTTTCTACAGGCTCGAAGGGGAGTCCTTCGACCCGTTCGGAGGGTACATCATCAGATATATTTTAAGAAATTCTATTAGAGCCTGCTCGGATAGAGTACATTTTTGCTCCTTAATAGTTCTTTTCGCTGCCATACTCATCTTGAACTAGAGACTATGAGTGCAAAAGGACAAAGATTGGAGAGGAAAACTTACCTTCAAGCTCAACTGAAGCACAAAGCACAGGGTCGTGTACGTGTATTTTGGGCGCAAAAGAAAATATGATCTAGGGTTGGAAGTATGAAGGGTTTATGAATACCCTTTGTAGTTTGATCCTAGCCATCCACGTGCAGTTATAATTCGAGATATACATGGAGACTAATTTTTTAATTTTTGAAAAGATGTTTACCGGTATCTTCGCTGCGGTAGTATAGAGTGGTAGTTGAAGATTTATTAGTCGCATTTAATGCGCAAAGTTTGTTTAAATACTTATCTTCATTGCTTTCAAATTTGCGACGAACAGGATAAAGTGTAGCAGGTTTTTTGAGTCGAAGGCAATATATACTCGTACGTATATATCACTTTCGACTGGGGGGCTTGATGATGTACCCTCCGAACGGGTCGAAGGACTCCCCTTCGAGCCTGTAGAAATCCCTCCCTTCGGAGGCCCAGGTTAATCTCCTAACACGTTTCATTGGCGTAAAACCATTCGCCTACGAACTGGTTACCATGTGGGAATCCGCCAATCGAAGCCTTAAGCCCTTCGGGGTATCTCCTACGAAGGAACTAGCACGAAGGACAATTCTGACCTGGTCAAACCCACGTCTCCTCTTCCCTTGGCTTTCCCGCCAAAACAGAGATCGTGGGCTACAAATCCCTAGTGGTTACCACAAATCATGGGACGCCCCCATGATCTCCGAAACATGTGCAAACCGCCCACTAAGGCCTATTTCTCCCCTATAAATAGCTTAGTCGGGCATGAACAATGTAAGTTAACTTCACTCTCTTAATTTACGACCTACTTATCATCACACATACTTACTCGCACGCCGGAGGTGGTTCGCAGGGTCCAACCCCTGCCCAATCACTTAACGTAGTGTCTTCGTATTTCTTATTTCAGGTTAATAGCAAGCTTGGCGCAATCTCAACACCCCATTATTCCTTCGATCACCATCGAAGGCTTGGTTGTGCAATTATTTGTTCAATCAGTTAGGATTTGTTTATGAAATAGATTTAAACAATGAGGGACCAAAACTGCCAAGTGTTGAAAGTTGATCAAGGGACTATTTTTGCAAATGTGGTAAGATTCAAGGGTTGTTTTTGAAATATTGAGCTCTTGTCTTGAAAATGCTTCCTCTCTTTAGCTTTAAATTCTCTTCCGTTTCTCGTGCTCGGGTTTATCCGGATTTTCTTTGATTTTTGTCCACATTTCTGAATATTCGTACTTGCATATAAACAAACACAAAAACACAAATATCTTTGGCATTTTGGTTAATTTTTGGTCGTTTTGGTCTTAATATGGTCAAGAAAAGGTATGTGTTTAAGCACATACCGAAATCCCCCAGACTAAGATATTGCAGTGTCCTCACGCAATGCTATAAAAACACGTTTTTAAAACCACAAATTTCCATTCTCTTTTTACTAACTTTGAGAAGTAGCAAAATTTTCAAAAGAGATTAAGAAATCTAAAGTTTAAAAACTCCCCAATTTTTCATTTTATGCTATTTTTGTATTTTTCTTATTTTCAAGTGACGGCTTTGTTGACAATCATTATCTATCAATAACTTTTAGGGTCAACGAGTAGGAAACACGACTCATAAAGAAGTGACCATACGGATAAAATTCGTCATCCCTGATTTTTCACGAGCCCCCAAACTAAGCTTAAAAACGAAATCATTGTTATTTACAAGTTAGATTGCCAACACTACTCATGGAAGTTAATCGTGTAGAACTCTTTGTTCCCAAATTCCTATTTTCCTCTATTTATTTTATTTTTGGTGAGAAATGAATTTCTTCATATTCTCGTTTCAATAATTTTTAGTCCGATAAAAGTACCAAATTTAGACGCTAAGTAGTTTCCAAACCTTCCCTCAAAAACCGTTGCACACAAAAATGAGGTCCACATCAAGGTGATTTAAAATGGAGCTAATTATTCTATTTTTATATTTTTGACTTTTGCAAAAAAAATAAAAAAAAATAAAAAAAAAAAAAAAAATTCAAAACTTAACTTTTTATTGAAGTTGTGTACCATAAACTATGGATCTTCACGGGGAAATTCCAAGATCTTACACCTTCCGGAATAAAGGATCCAAGGGCCGTTACAACGGAGAGTTCCAAGACCTTAACGCCTTTCAGAATCAAGGGTCCAAGGGCCGGTGTAAGAGGGTAGCCAAGACCTAAATACCTTCTGGAAATAAGAATCCAAGGACCGATCTCGAATCCACAACTTATAGCACATAATTTTAAGATTTATTTATTTATGCTTAATTTTAGTGCCACCACTCTAAATCTCGTGTACCATAAACTAAACGGAACTTTACGGATAATTCCAAGACTCTAGACATTCCTGAAATGAGGATCCAAGGTCGTTAGACCAAGACCTCACACATTCCTGAATTAGAGATCCAAGGACCGCTTTATGAACCGTTGCTTATGTTACACGACACTTGTAGTAACCTTGATGTGTACCTAACTCTTACAAGAAAGGATTCTTTTAAGAAGGAATAAAAACTAATTATCGCCAAAACCAAAATACTTTTAATTAGATTATTATTATTATAGGGTGAAACAAGCTGATGGGAATAAAAAGCCACAATTAGCTTCGATAAGCTCTAAAGAGAACCAACTACTCCACGTTTAGCAATCTAACTTATAAACAACTCTATCATTTCTCGTTCTTCGCAAATTTAAAATCTTAAATAATAAGATCCGCGAATGCTTAGCCAAGAAAGGTTAAGGGGAGAAGCTAGGGCTCAACACGCCCGATCAAGTCTAAATTTTATTCCTACTCTTACCAGCGGAAAGTCAACAAAATGTCAAAATTTATTATATTTTTGCACAAAATTTTTTTAATTTTTCTCATTTTTTGGATTTTTTTAAATTTTTTTAGGAAACACGGGGTTGCATGAGTAAATGTCAAAAAATGCAAGGCACAAATCAAATCGAAAGATGACCCCCCCCCCCAAGACTAAAACGAGACATTGTCCCCAATGTCTTAAAGGTAAGGGTTCTCCTACATAAATCTAAGGTCGTTTATTAATTATGCCAAAGATAAACGTTAAACGATAAGATTACGGATATCGGATGAGCAACGAATGATGAAACTCAAGTGGAGAGAAGTAAACCATGAGCACGAGAGTCTTCATTATTCGGGCAAATCCTGGACACAAAACAAATAACCACGAAAACACGAGAAATGGAAGAGGTAACCCTCCTCACGTCACTTATTAGAAAATAGAAAATTGATAGAAGGATAAGCATGGGGTGCCTCCCACGAAGCGCTTGTTTTTTATCGAGTCGTATAGCTTAGACTCGCCCCGAATTCATTTGTCCTTGGGGGAGCATGTGGAAAAGAAAATCTCCATCGGACTTTCATTCAAGATGTTTGGATAAACATTGAAGTGCGTGAAAGTTCCACTCCGATGAGATGCCCACGGATTGGAGATGCCGGGGTCAAAGACGGTATCCTCACTCCCGAAGGAATGAAGAAGAGGAGAAGTCACCGGATAGGTGAAGAAAGGGAGAAAGATCTGAATAACAATTGTGAGATAATCGTCATCCTCACTCCCGGAAGAGATAAAAAGGGTGGGTTGGGTGGGTAAACTATTAGGTATACGAACATACTCTTTAGGAATCTCATCCACCACTTTAAAAGTCACAACACCCGTATCGGGCTCAATATCAGAAAGAATTCCAGCATCAGGTGGTTTAGCAGGAGGGCGAGGGGGTGATGGATCAACTTGAAATGACTCAGTTTCAGGAAGTGAAAGGGGATCATTGTTGAGCAATTTTTCAAGAAAAAGTACATCCCCTTCTGAGTCATGGGAATCGTCGGGGCGAGGTATTGGTAAAATCGGCTCATCAAGTGTAAAGTCCTCGTCCTCAACGTTCTCTAACCCTCCATCGAAAAGAGGATTAACTTTGCAAGAAGTATACTCATCATTAAATTCAAAAAGAGGGTTAGAGAAAATCCCGGAAGTAACCTCAAAAAAATCAAGAGAATCACCACAAAATTGCAAATCACTTTCATTGTCGGATATTTCCTCAGACTCACTTGGGATTGGAACAAGGTTCTCAGTACTAGACTTTATGAATTCGTCCAATTCCTTTTCAGGAATAGTGCTAAGATACTCATCCCCCATAGTGAGAGAGTCCTCGGGTTCTTTGGTTGGTAAGACGGTTGTGATTGCAGTTGACGACTCCTTATAACCTATCCCCATAGAATCCTCGTCATCATCGTCATTGTAAACGAAAGTTTTACAATATTGAGAACTTACTCTAGCTGCTTGTTCTTCAGCTAGAAGTTCTCCATAAGTTTTTTGACGAGGATTTTCTTGGGCATGTTTAATAATAAAATCCTTAAGATCATTTAGTGCATCTCGAAAATCACGGAGAAGTTCTTGAGGAAGTGGCTGGGGTGGTGTTTGAATCATTTGGTATTGTGGAGGTTGGGAATTGTCAAAACCGGAAGTATTATAGCAAGGATTAGATTCATAGTAATTTTGACTCTACGGTTGACATTGATAATCATTATGAGGACCACCACAATTTGTACAAGAAAAATTCAGTGAATTTTGAAACGATGTATCATTGAAGCTTTGATAGTACGGCTCTTGCTCATATGAATTTTGTGGAGGGAGGTTGAAATTGTTTTGAGGATAATTGGAAAAGTTCGGATTAAAATCATAAGTGTATGAATTTTCAGCTTCCGAAGCACAAAACGAACAAAATCCATTGATAATATTTCTTCCACACCTCTCGCAAGTACACCATTTACAATAAGTCGATGTCGGATGTTGACATAAATAATGCCTAAAAACATTATCAATATTTATTCATATCTCTATGTTTTGATGATCACAAAATGTAAACTCATTAAAACATAAACTTATCAAATAAACAAGTATTTAGTTGTAAATATTCATTTCTACAACTTAATCACTTAAGGTATGAATAAACAAATGCTTAATGCATTATATGATCAAAGGAACATTTTCTTAAAAACTAGATTTTTTATAAAACATCAAAAACATTTTATATATTTTTGAAAAACATTTTTGGCATTAAATAAAAATGTTTAATCTTTTATAAAAATATGAATTCAAACTTTTAACCAAAATCAGTTAAAATGTTCCAGAAAAACCTTCCCCACAAAAGGACAAAATTGGCCAACGTTCAGTAGGGGCGGCCCCCTTAATTTTACTAGGCGGCCCCCTTAATAATTAAGGGGACCGCCCCCGCTCCAGTAGGCTCCAGCTGTCCAGATTTTTCCCTATAAATACAAGCCTTCTCCTGGATTTTTTCTCAACCCTTTTGCACTAAAACTTTCTGTTGTAGATCTCATTTCATATCTTAAATAAACCTTTGATCATGTAATCTTAAGCATTGGTTTCCAAGTGATCCAAGCTTCCACCATCCAAGTGCGAAAGAAGAATACTTCTATCAATCAAGATTAGAAGTATTACAACTTAGTATCATTTTGTGACTTAAGTTGTGTGTTTAACAAAGTTTGTAAATCATTCATTCATTTGTATGTAAGGTGTGTGTTGTAGATTAGTGTTGTGTGTAAGTAGTGAAGATGTTGTATAAGTAGTTGTGGTATAGAAGTTGTGAGGTCAATGTGTAGAAGTCGTGAAGCCGTGGTGTAGAAGTTGTGAAGCCGTAGCTTAGAAGACATGAAGTCCTTGTGTAGAAGTCGTGAAGCCGTGGTGTAGAAGTTGTGAAGCCGTAGCTTAGAAGACATGAAGTCCTTGTGTTGAAGTCATGAAGCCGTAGCATAGAAGCTGTGAAGCGGTCGTGTTAAAGTTGTGAAGTCCTAGTCGTGAAGTCCTAGTGTTGAAGTCGTGAAGCCGTAGCATAGAAGTTGTGTAGCGGTTGTGTTGAAGCCGTGAAGTCCTAGTCGTGAAGTCCTAGTGTTGAAGTCGTGAAGCCGTAGCATAGAGGTTGTGTAGCGGACATGTTGAAGTCGTGAAGTCTTAGTCATGAAGACATAGTGTTGAAGTCGTGAAGCCGCATCATAGAGGTTGTGTAGCGGTCGTGTTGAAGTCGTGAAGAAGTCGTGAAGCAGTCGTGAAGCCGTTGTGAAGTAGTCGTGAATAAGTTGTGAAGAAGTTGTGTTGTGAAGTTGTGAGATTGGTTCTAGCTACGATTAGAACTCGACATTTAGCTTTGTGTCGTTAAACCCGTGTAAGCCAAAGTTGTGTACGGTTTTCTCCGCCATAAGGGAGCTTATTGAAGTTGTGAAGAAAACTCTCGAGCAAGGTGTGCTCGGGGAGTGGAGTAGGGCAAGGAAGGTGTCCTTGTAGCCGAACCACTATAAATCTCTCGTGTCTCGGTTAGATCTTTCCATACCTTATTTATTTCTTTACTTGCATCGTCATTACTTTCATACACATAGGCTTATATAATTGCTAGTATTAATTAGAGGTCGACTTCACATAAAGATCAAATTGAAAATCCATTCAAGAAACCAAAACTTTTACAATCAATTTAAAAGAATACATATATAACTAATAATAAGATTTAAGTTTTATTTTTCATAACAAACTAGAATCTAAAGTTTTTTAAAAGTATAAAACAAAGGTTTTCATAATAAAATTAAAAAGACGTAAAACTATTCAACCCCCCCTTCTAGTTTTCCACATCGGATCTAACGGATTTCCACACCCATCGCAATAACGTTAATCGAACGAAGATAAATCGGGCTGTGGTGGGTAGTCGGAAAAATTTGGCGGTTCATTGAAAGAATTTGGATTTGTATTAATGAATGAATTGCACAAATTACAAAATCCGTCTCTACAATTATTTCCACACCGAAAACAACGATAGTCGAGTGATGCCATAAGAATTAAACAAAAGAGGGATAAAGAGATAGAATTAAATGGATAAGAGGGTTAAGAAGATTATTTTTGGATTTTTAAATTTAGAAACATGGAAAAACACAAAAGAAAAATGGAAAATAAATTTGAAAAGAAAATCTTTTTGGTTTTTTTATAATAAGAAAATATTTACAAATGAAAACAATAACTTCACGAGGAAGGGTCTTCAAAACACGAATCGATACTCGGAAATCACGAACTCACTTCAACCCTCCCCGGCAGCGGCGCCAAAAATTTGATTTTTCAATTATAGTTCAAGGAATTACACAAGAAATATGTAAAACCCGAAGTCCGTTGTCCCGACGAAGGTGTGAATGGAATTTGTGATTTCAGGATCGTGAATCGTGTAGTGAATAGTGAAAGAGTGGGATATGTGGTTTTAAAACTAAAGATATGAAATATTATCTAAAAACAATTAATCTACTAAGGCAAATATTCAACTAAAGTACCTAAGGCCAAAAACGTAAAGAAAAACTAGTTACGAATTAAAACCGGGAAATCCCGAGCCTAAAAACGTCAAAGTAGTGAAATATAAATCCTAGGGATGCCTAATTAATTTTCCTAAGTTCTAAATTATAAAAGAAAATTTTAGAAAAAAGAATTATATTTTTTTTTTAATTAATATGAATTAAAAACTAATTTAAACTAATTAAATGATTAAAAATACTAAAACAATTTGGGAAAATCTGAAATTTTTATAAAAGCTGCTTAAAGTTATGAGGAATAAAAGAAGATTAAAACAGAAAAGAAAGCTTTTGAAAATAAGCTGTAAAAAGCTAAATAGAAGAAATAAGCTAAATAAGCTACATAATGGTTAAAAGAAAAATGATGAAACTATGTAAATGAAAAAGACCCTAGGGCAGTGGTATAGTGCGTGTGGTGTTAGCTAAGAGACTAGGGTTCAAACCCCATCCTTGGCTTTTTGTATTTTTATTTTATTTTTGCACTTTTCTTTTAAAATCTTAAAAAGCAATTGAAAATAAGCAACTTTAATAAAAACAAACTTTTTGAAAAACTGAAATAAGCTGGGAAAAAGCTGAGAGTACAAATCAGTGAGTAAAAAGGAGAAACAAACTAAAGCTCTAATCTCAAGGGCTGATAAGCTATTTATAAGCTAAGGAAACTGAAATAAGCTGAGTTTAAGCAAAATATGATCTAAGTATAACATCAAACTGAGAATAAGCCATAAAAAACAAGCAATAAGCACTGAGATTATCTAAATTAAGCCAAAGGGGCTGCTGATACACTATGGTGCAGGGGAGAAACAGGCTATAAGCCCTACTTGCAGGCCAAACTTAAGTAACTAAATAAGCTCTAAAGACCTAAATAAGCTAACAAACCTCAAGATAGTACTATAAGCTAGAAGTAAACCAAAATTCAGACCTAAGCTACTAAGGGATAAGCAGAAAATAAGCTAAGAAACAAGCTACTTGGAACAGACTATGAACTGCAGATATGAAAAACAGCCCAACTTGGCACTTTGGAGCTTAATTTTAAGCATGAAAAAGCTTAAGTCAGGTATGAGAAATGGGGAATAACAAAGATCAAGTAGCCAACTATCTTAGAACAAAAGAATTAAGCAATAATGAAATCAAACAAGCATGAATATGGGCCTAGGAATATGATGCACACTGCTGAACTATTGTGGTCTACGCATACTTTTACTACTGATTTCATTCAAAGAACTGCAAAACCTAGTGAACTTTTAACCAACCCTTAAACACATCCTATTATCACTTAGTTTGAACATAAAAAAAAAACAACAAAAGGCGCAAAATCTTATGATCTTAATTATAAGCTGAATCTAACAGTAAACAACCTAAGATATATATTAATCCACTTGAACCTAATAATCACTTAAAAACAGCTTAACATAGACTACCAACAGCTAATTTAAATCAATTCAAGCCAAATCAAAGTTCACTAACTAGCACATGAACAGTTAATAGAAAAACTAACCCATTTTGAAGCTTGATCCAAACACTCCTTAATGGAGACTTGTTATGACTTTTAAAGAACAGGACCAATTTAGGCTAAGACCAGAAAATACAAAGGTTCAAATAACTAAATTAAGACTAGAAAAGCAGTATTTATCAGAACTTAAACACTAGAAATAAGCTAATAAGCAGTTTGACTTTTTTTGACTTTTTTGAATTTTTGGAATTAAAAACTGATTTTAACAAAACTAACTTTAACAAAAGTTACAATAACCTTATAAAAACAGAAATGGAAGCTTAAAACAGATTGGTAATAGTAAAGAACAAGATTAATGTAAATTTGAACAAGATGAATAAAAGGGAAACTGAAATTTCATTAACCAAAAGATGAATTACAAGACTGAATTGAAATTAACACTGGAATTTAAATGATTACACTAAAAACGTTAAAGTAAAATGGCCTAAATTTTCTAAAAGCATGAAAATCGGACAACCCTTGTGTGGAGAGGAGAGTCTTCTATTTATAGCTGAGGAGAGGTGCTCATTAGGGGTTCTTGAAGCTAATCCCAGCCCTTAATTTGTGATGTCAACATCATTCAATAATCTCGGCCCTTAGATCAAAACGCCACCTAGCCACAACCAATAAGAGAGCTCCAAATTGCCAACTAGGACTGAATATGTTGTCATTCTTCTAACATGGTAGGGTTCTAGAAGGGGTAAGTACGAATGAGTGAGGTGGGTAACTCATGGGAACGACGATGAACAGTAAATGGGGGATTTTACCCGCCTTTTTATCCATTGGGGTTGACTGGTATTTATTAGAGAGTTTGACCGGGTGTGGGTTATTTAAAAGGGAGGATCCGGGTTTGTGGTGGGTTAAGGGGAAGTAGGCTGGGCTTTGGGTTTTTACATCTTGGGTTGGGTATGTTATTATTTATTTTTGTTTTGATAATGGTTAGGATTTGTTTGTGAAATAGATTTAAACAATGAGGGACCAAAACTGCCAAGTGCTGAAAGTTGATCAAGGGACTATTTTTGCATATGTGGTAAGATTCAAGGGTTGTTTCTGAAATATTGAGCTCTTGTCTTGAAAATGCTTCCTCTCTTTAGCTTTAAATTCTCTTCCGTTTCTCGTGCTCGGATTTATCCGGATTTTCTTTGATTTTTGTCCACATTTCTGAATATCCGTACCTGCATATAAACAAACACAAAAACACAAATATCTTTGGCATTTTGGTTAAAGACCTAAGCAACCTATTACAAAATATGATCGATACTTCAATAATCTGAGACGTGTTCCCAACAGACCCTACCAACTTGTGTATGTCAGTAGAGCCATGAGGAAACTGAGGTTTGCCCGAGGACACTGAGGATGATTTATCAGTGACCTCCGTTGGCGTTTGCTTTAGGGTCAAGAGGGTCTCAATGATGGGTGTCTCTGAGGTCTTGGCCATTGTTTCCCCTTCTGAGGGTTCTGAGGCAGAAGATCCAAGGGCGAGTGATTTGGGTTTAACCACCTTCTTGGTCCCTGCCTTCTTTTTCTTCTTCTACTGCTTTTCAGGAGAAGGAATGGGTGAGACAGCTTTGTCACCCTGAATGACTACCAGCATGTAGTTGGTCAGGGCGACTGTTTGTACCTCAGTAACGCCACTAGTATAATTGGCCTTGTGTAGGACGTCAGGTTTAGAACCTTGAGCGTCAGGCCTCATATAATCAGTGCGAAGTAGGTCCTGAAGCACGCAGGAAATGAATCTAGGATAGGACATGTGTCTTTGCCTAGACTTTCCTGAGAGCTTGGACACGAGGTCTCGGAAGATTATTCCTCCGATGTCTATTTTTCTACCCTCCAGGAGACTGAACACCATCAATTGTTGTGATGAGTTCAACTGTTCCGTGGAGGATTTGTTGCCTCCCAGGAACTGAATGACAAAAGTCATCAGGATCCTCCAGGCTGGGGGAAACCAAGCTTTAATTATTGGTGCCTTAGCCAATAATGAACCTGGGGCCACCTCAGGTTGTCTGGGGTCATGTGGCCCTAGAAAAAGCAACTCTGCTTTAACTTCTTGGTCAGTGGGGTTGGGCTCAAAATTCATAGCGAAATCAAGGCCAGTGGCTTTGATAAAGGTTTTCTAATCAAGGGAGAGGGTCCTTCTCCCATTCATCACTGTGAATGTTATGATTGAGTCCCTGGTGTCATCAGGGCTTCTTGCCACTGACGTACACCAAAATTCCCTCAAGTAGTCATGATATATGACTGAGGGGGTCGTGGTAAATGCCGTAGCAAGAAAGCAGTTTTGTAGATACTTAACTACATTCTTGTACGCCCAAAACTTTTGGGGATAGGCAAAATTTCCTACCACATTTTTCTTGGTCAAGTCTACGCCCTCCATTGTGAATTCCACATTTGGGGTGTATGTAATAGCCATAGAAGAAGCCATTTTTGTTGGGAAAGTCTGGGTAATCAACAAATGGTCTGGGTTACTAATAGCTAAGAACACACACACAAAATTTTTAGTTTTGAAAGAAAAGGGCAAAATTTTGCTTAAGATTTCTAAAAAGCGTGTGTGTGTGTATCTTGTTTGTGGGGTATTTATAGGGAAGTGAAGTGGAGGGTATTTTAGGCATTTAAGCGGTTATTTTCTCAAAAGATATTATTTTGAAAAACGTTTTGAATAAAAACGTTTGAGATCCGCATTAAATGCCTAACCACCCCACTATCCCTGTTTGGCGCAACTGTCTAGGCAAACAGTTGAGCCGTCTACAAAAAGTATAACTTGCAGAGCTGAGTCATCACATATCTGTTATGTGATTGGAGAGGCATTAAATGCCAAGTGGGAATGTGGTGGCCCATGAGGTGCATGCCAGAAAGGCAAAAGAACAAATATTCTTATATTAAATAAGAATTCAGTTACCAACCTCGGACATTTACTAACTAGATACTTAGAGCATTTAAGTTAGCATTGAATGTCATCTGAGGGCCCTGAATGACTTTTCATTCAGTGAACCTGTTTATTCAGGACTTGGGTTTAGTCCTGATGGTTCAAGGGTTCAGGAACTTGGGTTTAGTTCCTGAGGTTCAGTGATTTATTTCACTGAAGAACACATTGAGTCAGGGACCTGGGTTTTCAGAATTTACACTTATTTGGATGGAATCAATCAGTGGACTGATTCTCAATATCCAACATTCCTAGTTCAGCTTTCAGTCTTGTGAAAGTTGGTTCATCCAATGGCTTGGTGAATATATCAGCTAGCTGATATTCAGTAGGAATGAAGTGTAATTCTATGTCACCATTCATGACATGGTCCCTGATGAAATGATATCTAATATCAATGTGTTTTGTTCTCTGATGAAGAACAGGGTTGTTTGAGATGGCAATTGCACTTGTGTTATCACAAAAGATGGGAACCATCTTGTACTGAATTCCATAGTCACTGAGTTGACTTTTCATCCAGAGTACATTTGCACAACAACTTGCTGCTGCAACATATTCAGCTTCAGCTGAGGACATAGCGACTGATTGTTGCTTCTTAACACTCCAACAGACTAGTTTTCCACCAAGAATTTGGCAGGAGCCTGAGGTGCTTTTTCTGTCCATATTGCATCCAGCATAGTCAGAGTATGAGTATCCTTTAAGATCAAGGCCTGAACATTTTGGATAGTATAATCCAAGGTTTGGAGTACCTTTCAGGTACCTGAATATCCTTTTCACAACAGTGATATGAGATTCTCTTGGGTCAGATTGATATCTGGCACACAAACAGACTGAGAATTGGATATCAGGCCTTGATGCAAGTAGATACATCAGTAATCCAATCATTCCTCTAAAAAGAGTTTGATTCACTGGTTTTCTAGTAAGATCAGGACCAAGGTTGTTTGGGGGTACCATGGGTGTCTTGACTGAGGCACAGTCACTAAACTCATACTTCTTCAGTAGGCTTCTGACATACTTCTCTTGACTGATAGAGGTTCCTTTATCAGTCTGCTTGATTTGCAGACCAAGGAAGTAAGTTAGTTCTCCCATCATGCTCATTTCAAATTCCTTTATCAGTCTGCTTGATTGTTGCTTCTTAGCACTCCAACAGACTAGTTTTCCACCAAGAATTTGGCAGGAGCCTGAGGTGCTTTTTCTGTCCATGTTGCATCCAGCATAGTCAGAGTATGAGTATCCTTTAAGATCAAGGCCTGAACATTTTGGATAGTATAATCCAAGGTTTGGAGTACCTTTCAGGTACCTGAATATCCTTTTCACAACAGTGATATGAGATTCTCTTGGGTCAGATTGATATCTGGCACACAAACAGACTGAGAATTGGATATCAGGCCTTGATGCAAGTAGATACATCAGTGATCCTATCATTCCTCTAAAAAGAGTTTGATTCACTGGTTTTCTAGTAAGATCAGGACCAAGGTTGTTTGGGGGTACCATGGGTGTCTTGACTGAGGCACAGTCACTAAGCTCATACTTCTTCAGTAGGCTTCTAACATACTTCTCTTGACTGATAGAGGTTCCTTTATCAGTCTGCTTGATTTGCAGACCAAGTGATGAAGCGAAAAGTGTACCGCTTTTAAGGGGTCATTTAAGCCCTAAATCGTATTTATTTGATCAAATATTGCCCTAAATCGTTCCTTTTGTCATTTTAGGTACTTTGGAGAAGAAATCTGGAAAAGGAAGCATTTTGGACGTTTTTGGAGCATAAAAGTGAAGAAAACGACAAAGTCTCAAAAACCGGCTGAAAAGTACCTTGGACGGCGTCAGGATTTGTTCTTGACGGCGTCATGGCTTGGCAAAAGTGGTGGATATGAAAATTACTCATGATAAGCCAGAGAAATTTGCATGGGAATTCTGACGGCGTCACCCTTTGGAATGATCAAGGTCGTCACGGTATAAGTTAAAGCGGGACGGCGTCACGCCTAATTCCGACGGCGTCAAGCCTTGATAAGCCAGAACGGATTTTGGAGAGCTAAAGAGGGACGGCGTCAAGAAGGCCATCCGGGAACCCTAAAAGCGGCGAGGTGACGGCGTCACACTCCATAACGTGACGCCGTCAGATCTGAAAGTCTATATATAGTTTTGCAATTTTTTGTCATTAGTGTGGAACTTATTGTGGAACTTTGTGTGTGAAAACCCTAAGACGATTTTAGCAGCTTTTTCAAGGCTTTTTGCCTTGAGATCTTCCATGTTACATTGAAGATAAGTTATCAATTAATCATTCAATATGTCTATGTGTTGTTTGATTCTATCTTGTTCTTGTCTTTTGTTTAACATGCTAGGCTAGGTTTTCTTTGTGTTTGCTTAGATCTAATGAAACCTAGCTATTGATTATTGGTTATTAGTGTGTTATTAGTTGTATTGGATGATTGTTTATCTATGTTAGGCTTAAGAAAACTGGCTAACTTCCTATTCGGTAACTTGCTTGAACGTCTTAAGAAACATGAACCAATGCGTACTAAAGGTTTTTATGGTTGTATTTAATGCACAAGCGAATTCTAGTGATCCCATGTTAGGAGCTTCCTAGCCGGCTCGACATAGGAGTGAAGTAGGAGCTTGTAGAGTTGGGGAAGTACGTACGCCACCCCACGATTGGTATTAAGGAATACACCCGTCATCCACGCAATTAATACACACTAATCAACCGGTAAAAGATAGTTAGGGAGTAAGGAAATCTAAGTAAACACATTTTTCTCCACATAAATTTCACCACCTTTTAATTTTCTGTTATTTTATTTTATTTGCATTCGTAGTTATTTGGGTTAGTTGACTAGCAACTAATTCCGCCCACTCTTTCAAACCCGAGATTTTACTTGCTTTCATAAAATTATAAAAACATAAAAAAGAATCTTCTCTCACCCTTAGACCTATTATAGTAGTTTTTCATACCTAACGAACACTATTCCCTGTGGAGAACGATCAATCCCCCGTACTTACCACTACACTATACTACATCGGTCAGGTACACTGCCTGGTGGGGTTATAAGCCTCTTGAGATCCCTCGAGAGGTAAAACCTGTTGTAAGGTTGCAAAACCACGCATCAAGTTTTTGGCGCCGCTGCCGGGGAATAGTTATTGTTTAGGTTGAATTTTTATTTTATAGGTCTACTCACTAGATTCCTTTCTAGTGAGATTTTTATTTTATTTTTCTAGGTTTTCTTTAGTCTATCTTATTTCTTTGTAGTTTTGTTTGTGACACCTTCCACCTGTCTCATGAGTAATAGTGATCGCTTGATCCCTGTTATTCGTATTTTCCGCCGTGCAAATTTCCAACTACCCGTTCCCGCCCCTATCATAGAAAACAACAACCTTTCACCCGACCACCACTTTGGTAACAATTCTGAGATGGAGGAGTCTGACCATGAGAATGACTATGTTAGTCCGTTTTACTACTCAGACTCCGATGAGGATGCCGGTAATGGTGAAGTAGTTAACGAGGAATGGGGAAAAGAGGAAATTGATCCCTTTAAGTATGTTGACCCTAGGACTAATATCGAAAAGGATAGCCTCTTTAACATGCAATTTCCGTGTAAGATTGGTTATCATGATTTTTATGCTTATCTTAACTCATCTTTGCCTATGAACATTATCTCTCGCGCTAATTATAATAAAATCATGGTAGATGAGCTAGAATATCAAGGAGATAACATTGTTGCTAGGACTAAGCTACTACACGTATTCGTTGGAAGTTTTGTGTATTTGGTGGAATTTATGGTTATGGAGAACTTAGGAGAATTCATTGATAACAAATTAACCCAAGTCATTTTTGGAGAACCCTTCAAAAGGTTGACCAACCTTGACGAAAAACTTGTGGACGGGTTAATTACATTCTCGGATGGGGATGAAGATTTTACTTACCAAATGCCCCGAGCACATCCTAGG
Organism: Artemisia tridentata subsp. tridentata; assembly: GCA_021014915.2. Lineage (NCBI taxonomy): Eukaryota > Viridiplantae > Streptophyta > Magnoliopsida > Asterales > Asteraceae > Artemisia > Artemisia tridentata. Next base: position 432,768,886 of record CP139508.1, read on the forward strand.
TTTAAAAACTACTCCATTGAATCTTGCAATAGACTTGTGCCTCTTGATTTGTTAAGTGAGAATGATAAGAGGAAGGGGCTCAAATATCCACATGAGAAAAACAAGAGATACTATCATGGATGTTTGGAGCTGAATGATGAATACAAGAAAGATGAGGCAACAATTAGATGGCTCACACTCGGATACGTGAGCATAAGCGACACTAGATGAGCCTTGCTTTGAGTCTAGCTACAAGACTCGTTAATAAAGAAAAGCGCTTCTTGGGAGGCAACCCAAGTTTTATTTGCTTTGTGTGTTTATTTCTTTGTTTGTTTGATTTTATTTGTTTCCGTATGTGTGTTTAAGTTTTATTATTATTGATTCATGTTAAAAACTAATTTGTGAAAATGCTTTATCTTGTTTTTAACTTCGTCTTAACTACATATAAAGGTATTTTGCAAAAGTTAAGTGTAAGGGAAATCTAAATCGGTTTATTAGAACACAAATGAACATGAATCGTAATAATAATAAATTAACATACATATTAGTGTTTGTTTGAGTCAAATGCTTGTATCGAGTCATAATGATGTTTTGCAGGATTTCCAGGAAGTAAGGTATAGGTTTTTCCAAAAATTTTCCGGAAACGTAACATGAGAATTCTGTCAGATCATTTCTGACGGCGTCAGGATTTACAACCTGACGGCGTCAGGTTTAATTTTCTGAAAATTTTTGAAAGTTTTGTTTTCATAAAAAGTTTTTATTAAATCTATAACTTATAATCTCCAGGAATCTGCAAAATTATCATTCCACAAGCATTATATCCTTATATATAGAGTTTATCCCGCCGATGTTATGCAGGTTTTCGTGTTTGTTTTCTCAGGTTTAACAGGTTATTTTGGACAAGGAAATGTTTGTTGGATCAAGCTTTTGGTGATGCATTAGTCTTGGAGCTTTTACATTCTCTTGGAAGAAGATTTAACCATGTTACTTCATTATCCACCGAGCGAATCAGGGGAGTATTTGATTTCATTCTTTTATTTTTTTTACTTTTACATTTGTTATTTGAACATTGGGGACAATGTTCATCTTAAGTGTAAGGGGGTAAAAGTACGATTAGAGAATGCTATTACGCTTGATTTTTGTTTGTTTAATAGTAAATGTGTAATAAAACTGAGATAAATACCTGTTAGGGTAATTTTAGTGCCAAATTTAAAAAATTTTACAACATTTAGGAGTGAAACTTTAGTTCTAATGAGCGTCTCACGGATAGGAGTTATATGACTAGCACAAAAAAACCGTACCACTAAAAAAATTTTCCACCCCCAAATATGTGAGGTTCGCCCCTAGAATTGGAAGGAAAAGCATTTATGCTATGATGTGTGTACCGGTAGCACTTAGATTCTAGAACTTGCGTTAGGACCATTCCGAGGCCACAAGTGAGACTACATTCGTGTAGTTAGATTTACTACATGATAAGAGGCATTAGGATTAACCCATTGTTTTACACCTGTGTTTTTTTTATAATTACATTGGCTACATTGGTCAAGTAATTCTCCCACACCCTTTGCGTTGTACTCATTTTTAGTACACGATACCCCTAGTACACCCCTCAGAGCCTATCTTTTCGTTTCGACCTTTAAGCATTTTACTTAAAGGAAGAATTTGTTACGCCCCACTAAAATGTACACCCAAATCGCCTTAGCCTACCTTGTATGCACTCATTTTTTGTGCATTATTGTGACAACATTTGTTTAAAACCCAAGTTAATTATCTAATTGATTACATGGTTGCTAAGTCGAGTCATATCCTTGTACATATTGTTTTGGGACGATTGGGACTCATGGGTAAAGTACTAGTGTAATGGAGTAATGGGGAAGATCATCATTTATTACCCCCATATGTGCTAAATATTTTAAAAGTACTCCAAGTTTTTCAATTATCTTAATCCGAGTCATTAGATTAGTTATTTGTAAAGTTATGTAAAAGTTCAAGTGTAAGGGGAATGCAACGCCCCTATGATGTATTATTTTGGATGGTAGGGCAAGAGTGTATGAAAAAAAAAAAAAAAAAAAAAAAAAAAAAAAAAAAAAAAAATCAAGAAAAATACAAAAAAAAAATGAGAAAAAGAAAAAACAGAAAAAACATACGGACTACCATCCCGTTTTATTTTATGTTTATTTTATGTTTTTGTTATTTTGTTTTTAGCTTAAGATTGAGTCGAGTCTTGGCTTAGCAACATTGTATAGTACATGTAATTAATCAAGATCTTTAACTCGCCACCAGTAAAATATCCTTTATCCAACAAAACCGTGTTTTCCTTTTCCCTACACCTAACGTTATAACCCATGTAAAAGCCCTCTTTGATAGTTTATCTTAGTTGCTTACGCCTAGTGGAGGAGGTTTTCGATCCTTTCCCAAGCCTATGGTAATCTATTTGCTATGACAGGTAGTGAGAGATATTATCCGTTTTCATTTATGAGATTTATTTTGATGACACTTGAGAGATGTGAGTATCTAAACACTACTTGTGAGGTGCTAGTTTGTAATCTCCGTGCTTATTATAATTAAAGTGGAACGACTATTTGTTGCAATTACTTTTATATTAGCATTAAATGACCCCTAACTTGTATTTTGATTAGAATAAAAGCGCATTTGCTTGAGGACAAGCAAATCTCAAGTGTAAGGGTATTTGATGAAGCGAAAAGTGTACCGCTTTTAAGGGGTCATTTAAGCCCTAAATCGTATTTATTTGATCAAATATTGCCCTAAATCGTTCCTTTTGTCATTTTAGGTACTTTGGAGAAGAAATCTGGAAAAGGAAGCATTTTGGACGTTTTTGGAGCATAAAAGTGAAGAAAACGACAAAGTCTCAAAAACCGGCTGAAAAGTACCTTGGACGGCGTCAGGATTTGTTCTTGACGGAGTCATGGCTTGGCAAAAGTGGTGGATATGAAAATTACTCATGATAAGCCAGAGAAATTTGCATGGGAATTCTGACGGCGTCACCCTTTGGAATGATCAAGGTCGTCACGGTATAAGTTAAAGCGGGACGGCGTCACGCCTAATTCCGACGGCGTCAAGCCTTGATAAGCCAGAACGGATTTTGGAGAGCTAAAGAGGGACGGCGTCAAGAAGGCCATCCGGGAACCCTAAAAGCGGCGAGGTGACGGCGTCACACTCCATAACGTGACGCCGTCAGATCTGAAAGTCTATATATAGTTTTGCAATTTTTTGTCATTAGTGTGGAACTTATTGTGGAACTTTGTGTGTGAAAACCCTAAGACGATTTTAGCAGCTTTTTCAAGGCTTTTTGCCTTGAGATCTTCCATGTTACATTGAAGATAAGTTATCAATTAATCATTCAATATGTCTATGTGTTGTTTGATTCTATCTTGTTCTTGTCTTTTGTTTAACATGCTAGGCTAGGTTTTCTTTGTGTTTGCTTAGATCTAATGAAACCTAGCTATTGATTATTGGTTATTAGTGTGTTATTAGTTGTATTAGATGATTGTTTATCTATGTTAGGCTTAAGAAAACTGGCTAACTTCCTATTCGGTAACTTGCTTGAACGTCTTAAGAAACATGAACCAATGCGTACTAAAGGTTTTTATGGTTGTATTTAATGCACAAGCGAATTCTAGTGATCCCATGTTAGGAGCTTCCTAGCCGGCTCGACATAGGAGTGAAGTAGGAGCTTGTAGAGTTGGGGAAGTACGTACGCCACCCCACGATTGGTATTAAGGAATACACCCGTCATTCACGCAATTAATACACACTAATCAACCGGTAAAAGATAGTTAGGGAGTAAGGAAATCTAAGTAAACACATTTTTCTCCACATAAATTTTACCACCTTTTAATTTTCTGTTATTTTATTTTATTTGCATTCGTAGTTATTTGGGTTAGTTGACTAGCAACTAATTCCGCCCACTCTTTCAAACCCGAGATTTTACTTGCTTTCATAAAATTATAAAAACATAAAAAAGAATCTTCTCTCACCCTTAGACCTATTAGAGTAGTTTTTCATACCTAACGAACACTATTCCCTGTGGAGAACGATCAATCCCCCGTACTTACCACTACACTATACTACATCGGTCAGGTACACTGCCTGGTGGGGTTGTAAGCCTCTTGAGATCCCTCGAGAGGTAAAACCTATTGTAAGGTTGCAAAACCACGCATCACCAAGGAAGTAAGTTAGTTCTCCCATCATGCTCATTTCAAATTTCTTTGCCATAAGTTTTTCAAACTGTTTGCAAAGTTTATAACTTGTTGAGCCAAAGATGATGTCATCAACATACACTTGTACAAGTATGACATCATTATTTGTCTTGTAGATAAACAGTGTGTTGTCTATCTTGCCTCTGAAAATTTTATTTTGGATCAGGAAGGCTGAAAGAATTTCATACCATGCCCTGGGAGCTTGTTTCAGTCCATAAAGGGCTTTGTTAAGCTTGTAGACATAGTCAGGAAACTCATGGCTTTCAAATCCAGGAGGTTGCTGAACATAAACTTCTCCTTTCAGTGAACCATTTAAGAATGCACTTTTAACATCCATTTGGTACACCTTGAAGTTCATGTATGTAGCAAAAGCAAGGAAGATCCTGATGGCTTCCATCCTTGCTACTGGTGCAAATGTTTCTTTATAGTCAATGCCTTCTTGTTAATTATAGCATTTGGCTACAAGTCTGGCTTTGTTCTTAATGACTATGCCATTTTCATCAGATTTGTTTTTGAATACCCATTTCATGCCAATGACTGAAACATCTTCAGGACACTTGACCAAGGTCATTACCTTGTTTCTGTCAAATTGTTCCAGTTCATCATGCATGGTCTGAACCCAAATTGGGTGATTAAGTGCTTCCTTGACACTTTTGGGTTCAATTGTGGAGATGAAGTCCACAAATAGGCATTCAGTGGCGGAGGCTGCTCTCAGTTGTGCAGCCATGCTTCTTGTGAGCATGCCTTCAGTAGGCTCGCCAATTATATTGACAAGTTCTATATCCTGAGACCTAGTCCAACTGTCCTGAGGTCTAGGATACTGATTAGAACTTGAGGCCTGATGGGTAGGATCAGGAGCAGACACATGATGATCTTCAGCATCTTGAGTGTCTGAGTGGGTTGACTCATCACTGTGATTGTTTGGTTCCTGAGCAATTTGTTCAGACTGATTGATTTCATCAGTACTTCTTTGTGCTTCAACAAACTCAGTGATGGTTAGGTAAGGAAGATTGTGGGGAATGATGTAATAGGAAATGTCAGCATTTGCTTGGTACTGAGTGGAAGGACCATTTTCAGGATGATGTTCATCAGGAGGGTATCTTGATGATTCATCAATACCTATCTCTTCTACTGAGTTGTTAGAGACACTGATTGCATCAGTGCTCTCATCAAAGGTAACATGAAATGTTTCCTCAGTATGCTGTCTCCTAGTGTTGAACACCCTGAAGGCCTTTGAGACAAGGGAGTATCCAAGGAAGTATCCATCATCAGCTTTGGCATCAAATTTTCCTAACTGATCCTTGTGATTATGAATAAACACAGGACACGCAAAGACATGAAAATAGCTGATGTCAGGGATCCTTCCCTTGAATAACTCATAAGGAGTTTTGCTATGTCTCTTAAAAATGATGGATCTGTTTTGTGTGTAACAGGCAGTCTTCACTGCTTCAGTCCAGAAGTGTTTGGAAAGGACTGATCCATTTAGCATTGTCCTGGCTGCTTCAATGAGGGTTCTATTCTTCCTTTCAGCCACACCATTTTGTTCAGGTGTGTAAGGTGAGGAAAATTTTTGGGAAATTCCTTTCTCATCACAGAAACATTCAAGTTCATAATTTTTGAACTCTGTTCCATTGTCAGTTCTAATCTGTTTGACTTTAATGTCATTTTGATTTTCAATATTCCTGACAAAGGACATAATTGTTTCAGCTGCCTGACTCTTTTTGATCAGGAAGTATACCCAAGTGTATCTTGAGTACTCATCCACAATGACCAGAGTATACTTCTCATGGTTAATGAATCTAGGACTGATTGGTCCAAATAGATCCATATGGAGAAGATGTAGGCAATTCCTGATGGAAAAGTTGGTTTTGGTTTTAAAGGATGCTCTGTGATGTTTACCTTTTTCACAAGCTGAGCATGGTTTATCCTTTGAAAACACAAGAGATGGTAAGCCAAGGACCTTGTTTTGTTTCACAAGGTTGTTTATGTTTTTGAAGTTCAGGTGGGAGAGTCTCTTATGCCAAAGCCAGTTGAGAGTATCAGTGGCCTTGGTAAAGAGACAAGTTCCATTCTGAGTCAGACTGGACATGTCCAATACATAAACATCATGTCTTCTTGGTGCAACAAGGACAACTTCCTTATTAGCATTGAAGATGATTCCTTGTTTATCATCAAACTGAACTATGTATTTAGCATCACATAGTTGACTGACACTGATCAAATTGTATTTAAGACCATTTACATAAGTTATCCTAGTAAAGACTATACCATTGCAGTTTACTGAACCATAACCTTCAGTGAGACATGATGAGTTATCAGCAAATATGACTTTGGGTCCTGATTCATCAACATACTTGTGCAGATACTCCTTCACACCAGTCATGCTCCTTGAACATCCACTATCTAGATGCCAAACAGGATCCATGGCATGTTTCTACACAAATACTAAACTGGGTTAGTTCTTTCTAGGACTCCACTTCTTGGAGGGCTTAGCTTTGGGGTTCTTTTTAACATTTACAATTGATTTACGGTCAGTGGTGGAGTGGACTGAGCTACCACAAATTATGCATTTGATTGCAGATGTAGACTCAGTAGATTGAGAGGCTGACTTTGTCATACCTCTTCTGGCCTGAATGACCTTATCACGTCATGAGGTGTCATAAGTTGGACCTCTACTATTTTCACAACAATTGTCAATTTGACAATCCTTAGGATGGTGGTCATTGAACCCACAGTAGGGGCAAGGTGCAAAAGGCTTCGCCTTTTGTTTCTGTTTCTGTTTAGAATCAGAAGGGTAGTTTAAAGACTGAGCTTTAAGGTCTGCCATCTTTGATGTGACTGAGTGTGTTTTGTGATCAGAGGTCCTGTGATCATCCTTTTTGCAAATCATGCAGTAAAGGATTCTATAGCAATCATCAGTGAAATGATTGGTATAGTTACACAACTCACATCTTTTCAGGGGTTTGGTGCTTGAGGAAGCTGGTTTTTGTTCCTTCTTCTTGGATTGAGAGGGTTTCTCAGAAGATGCAATCTTCTCACCCAGCTTCCTGACCATTTCAGCCAACTGATCAAATTTTGAGTCAGGGCTTTGGGTTATTACTTCAGAAGGGATTGAAGTTGATGAGTCATCAGTATTTACTGAGACATCAAGGGTTGGTCTTTTCAGGATTGTTTTTCCCATTCCTGACCTCTCCTTTGGAGAGTGTTGGGAGTAGACCATTTGTGGGAGGCATGAGTTTGGTGCAGCACCCTGAAGGGTATTCAATGGAGGGAGTGGTGGATATGAATCTGATTCAGGCTCATTTACCAACTCAGTACTACTGAGTTGGTCTGAGAGTCCAAGCATATTTTTCAAAGCCTGACTTTCAGGAAGCAAGATTTTTCCAGTCTCAAAGTTTGGTAACTTACTGACTGGGTTGTCCCTGACTATCCAGTCATTTGACTTGGGTAGCATTTCTTGCTCAAATGATATGCCAGCTGGAACAAAGGTCAATTCACTGGGACTCACATAGGGGTTAACCATGTGATAGTCAATTCCTATTGTTTTCCTAGGGATTAAACCCACGGTATCAAAGACCTTGGGGTTCTTTTTGGTCCAGCCTTGGATGACAGCCTTTTCTTTGTTAAGTTCAGTTTGTAGGGCTTGGTCTTGTTTCAAAATTTCAGTGTTCTGAATTTGTAGAGTAATTGTTTCTAATTTGGCTTGCTTCATTACAAGCAATTCATCTCTACATTTATTCAATTCTGACACTATATTGTTAGTTCCTCAACAAACTTAATATCTACACAAATATAATTCATGTAAGACTGCCAATCAGAATCATCATCCATAGAAAGTAAAGTGTTTACCTTCTTCATGGTGATGTTTACCCACTCTCCATTCCTTGCATGGCTTTTCCCAACAGCCACCTGATCACCTTCAGAGAGTCCCATCAGTGCACTCACTCTAATTTCCTCATCTGAGGAGACCTCTTCTTCATCCCAATCATAAGCTTCAGCTACTAAAACCTTGTTCTTTGTCTGAACAGGTTTGGATGTTTGAGCAGCCTGAGACATAGAGGGATTAGTTTCAAGAAGTGCAAGTTTAGCCTTAGTTTTCCTATATTTTGCTTCAAAGTCTTTTTGACCCTTGTTTTGAAATTGTTGGGTCGACTGAAACATTCTAGGTTGAAACTTGCTAGTTCCTGAGGAACTGTTTCCTGAAATTTTTTAAGAGGGTTCTGAGATGGTTTTAGAATAACAGTCCCTAGCAAAATGACCCTTTTTACCACAATTAAAACATTCAGTGGTTTCATTTGCTTTTCCTTTTGAAAAGTTGGACTGGTTTCTTTTGATGAAACATTTTGAACTAGCAAGGAGTGCCCTCTCTTGGAATTCCAAGTTTAAATCTTTTAGGTACTCATTACTAGTCCTTTCATCAATTTCATCCTCAGAATCCTCTTGAAAGTCCTGCACAACACCATTAGTATAAAAAGCAGTTGATATGGGTGTGGAGGTCAAGGCCTTTTTGGACTCAAGAGCTTTTGAGTCAGGGTATCTCCTTGAGATTAAGTTGTCTTCATAGACAAACTTCCCATAGATCTCAGGGAGCTCAAGAGTCTGAATGTGATTAGCATTCCTCAGGCCTTGTGAGAAGTTTAGCCACTTCTCAGGGAGACTGTTGACAAAGCCAACATTTGTCTCATGCTTAGACAACACTACACCATCATTTGATAGTTCGTTTATCAAAGTCTTGTATCTGGTATAAGTCTGAGAGAGACTTTTAGAGTCTTTTGCCCTGAAAGTATTATACTCAAGTTTCAGGTCCATGACCCTGTTTTCCTTGGCATCTGAGGGACCCTGAAAGCTATTGACCAAGTCATACCAAGTTTGCTTGGCTGTTGAACAGTTGATGACTGATTCCATTATATCGTCAGGAAGACAAGATATAATGATGCTTTTTAGGCGTTGGTCTTGATTGACCACCCTCCTCTCATCAATGGTCCATTGAGCCTCAGGCTTGTTTAGCCCTTCAGCAGTCTTTGGTACATAGGGACCATCTTTGACACAAGAGATGTAGTATGGTTCCATACCAGTCAAGTAGCAAAGCATTCGCTTTTTCCACTTGCTAAATTTATCAGCTTCAAGTCGTGGGGCAACAGCTGAAAAGCTTCCACCCTTTTTGTCGACTAGCTGGGGCACATTTATATCAGTCATAGTAGGATCTTGGTTTTAAATACCTTGAGCACTCTTGGTTAATTTTAAAGATTTTATAAACCAGAGGCTCTGATACCACTTGTTGTTCCCTTAACACGCTTACAGTTAACTATAAAGTTAATCTATTTATGTTTATGACTAATACAATGTATTGATTAATTATAACAGTTAATGAAACGTAAATATAAAAACACAAAGTATTTTCAACATTTAAATTCTTATTAGAAATGAATCAAAGAATCTATTACCCAAGTGTTTTGCGGAACAAACACTTGGGATTGAATAGACAAGGTATGGTGTCTCCTATCTAAACTTAAGCAATGCTTTAAGTGGTAACAATTCGACCCACTGAGCTATCTCAGGGATACGTTACTCTTTGTAGGAGAAAAGGGGTATTGTGAAAGTCTAAGCTTTAATTGCACAAAATACCTAACCCACTTTTCTTCATCTATTTGCTATTTATAGGCAAACATGTTAAGAGTACTGAAGATTAAAACTACATAAACAAATAGGAAGCGTGTCTGACAAGTTGTCATTTCCAAGAACCAATAGGATTGCGCCAAAAAGTCTTCGAGTGTCAGTCCTGACACTTCTTCGACTTTTAGCCACTTGAGGGATGGTTTGTCTGACCCCGATAAGACTTGTTCTTATCTTCTCAAAACCTTCCCGCTTTATCCCGCCTTTTATTCAGGCTTCAGGTTCTTCAGTCATTTGCCTTCAGTCTTCAGTTATTGTTGTTGAGGAAACTTGGGGTTCAGTGAGCTCTTGTCTAACGCTCACTGATCCCATTACCTTCTTCTTCGTTTCAAGTAACACTTCAGGGAGATCCGCCTCCCTGTGTGGTGAGTCTTTCTTCTTAGACTCGTCCTGGGCATCTTGAAGGTAACTCACTGAGTGACTGTTCACTCAGTGACTTAGTATGTTTTCAGTTTAATTAACACTTAGCTTAATTTGTATTCAAATCTTGTTTTAACGACTCTTGGGTACTGAAGGACCCAACACCTTTTGTCCACAAGATTACTCCCGGCTCGCTTCCTTATTGATCCTCGATCTCTTTATATTAATACATTTGTACGACCATTATTTTCCACATTCAAACCTTCAAAAACAAATATAGTGCAACAATGGTGTTATGTACATGTGGTCAACAACCAGTGGCCAAGACTTCCTGGACAGACAGGAATCCAGGTCGCCGTTTCTGTGGCTATCCAACATATATAAGTTTGGTTAATTGGTGAAATGTATATCAATTTTACACAATGTGTTGTTTATTTACACAATGTGCATTTTATTTATACAATGTGTTGTTTTGGGACTCAAACTCTCCTTTTCTTGGATGGGTAGATGCTCCTATGTGCTCAAGGTCAGTAGAGATTATCCTTGGTTGGTTGAGGAGGCTTAATGGTCTTCAAGAGGTTGTTGATCTGTTTGAAGAACAGCGGTCCAAGTACAAGAAATATCTCATCATGAGTTAGGTTTTGTTTGGGTTGTATGCTTACTTTACTGCTTGATATATCTTGATCCATCCACCATCAAATCTCTTTTGGGTAGTTGGTGTTAGTTTGTGATGGTGGTGGATATATATTTTTAGTATTTTAGTGAAGCTTAGGTGATAGTGTTTGGTTAGTGAAGCAGTAGTTTGTAATGGTTGTAAACAGGAACATGATCAATAAAAATGTTGAAAACATTTTGGTTTGTAATTATGGCTAAATATGTTTTGGCTTCTAATCAAGTGAATGTGGGTAGTTATTGTTACTGATAGTGTTTGTTGTTCAATGCTAAATATGTTTTGACTTAGAAAAATCAACAATCAAAAGTTTGTAGTTTGACTAAGGAAAGTCAACAATCTGATCCATTTTGAGTATTCTGTGTTTGAAAAAATCCATTTTCAGTTGTAAACCTTTGATTTGGTTGATGTATTTGACTTTATCAAGTGAAAAATACTTTTGTTGGATTGGGTTGATAACCATTGTCATTCTTACCCATTTTGGCCAAATTTTTGTTTGGAAATGTACCCCTGAAGAACATTTAGGTTTGGTTACAAAGTGTTGACTTTCCTTTGTTGTTATTGGGTTGTTGAGCATGGTGATCCGTTTTACCATAAACTTAGTTTAACAAAAATAAGTCAAACATTAGTTGAGAATGGTAGAGTTTTAGAAGGGAATTTATTCCCATTCTCTATTGTAGCTACTGTTGGAGTGCAACTACTTGATGATGCCTGCTTATGGTCCTTTATGATCTATGGCAGTTTGGTGTTTTTGCATAGGTTCAGTTTGGATCCATAAGTATGGAATGTACACAGCAGTTTGTAGGGTGAAAAGGTTTGGTTACGTTTTTGTTTTGTACAACCAGTTCAAATACATAGTTTGGACATACTCCAAACTACAAATATAAAGACCAATAACCAGAGGACACAAATACAAGAAAAAGAAAATCAATACAGACAATATAGAATGTCCATCCAAGCAAAGATCCAAGAACCAAATTCTTTATACTCAGTAGTTCATTGCAGCAATCCACCAACCACTTCAAAAAACTGCATCAGTTTAAGGGACTTCTAAGACAACAAATGCATAAAGGTAACCCAGAAAGCCTGTGTCATTATGTAAACCATAACAAAACCCCACAGGCTACAGGCAACCACCTTATGTGACTATACTAAATGAATTTAACATGGTTAATTCTAGTGATAGATGTCACACCAGACGCTATAAACAACAAAGAACACCATGAAAACCCCATTTTTCAAACACAATGTACTGGCCATCTATAACCAACCATCGATATAGAACAACCATACCAATGTGAAATAAAGAGTAGCCTGCAAATGATGAAGAATGGTAATAAAACAACTTAAGACCAACTCTATCAACTAACCACCACACAAAATCACCAATAGCATCCAACACAAAACGAGTCACAAAACACCTAAAACAAGTCAAATAAGTCACAAACACTTAAAACAAACCATAAATTAGTTAAATATTACCATTTGCCACATAAGTGGACTTAGAAAATTTCCATAGAGGTAGACTTTTAAGTTTGCATGTAGAAGGACTTAGAAAATTGCCACAGGTGTGGACTTAGATGTTTGCCATTTATGTGGACTTGCATTACAAACATTTTACTTAAACACATAATTGTCTTGAAGTTAAAACATGCTTACAGGAAAGCCCATTCACTTTCATTAGCCTGACTTGATTGTGTTAGTATAGCATCCTGCATTTCTCTTCCAATAGCATGATCATATGTTGCTTGTATGACTGGCTGTGAAGAAGGTTGGCTGCCTCTAGTCGTATTTGGACTCATTCTTTCTGCTATAACTCTTGTCCTTGTCCATCTTGAGGGTGAACTTCCACTTGCAACACTTGAACTAGGACGAGCTTGAGCGGCTACATTTTCACCTTGCACAGGTCCAACACTTGACCTACCTTGCCCATGACCAACAGTTGCTTGACCAACACCAAGATCAACTTGACCAGCTACATGTTGCACTTGACTAACTTGACCCGTTCCACTACCACTAGCTTCTGCATTGTTTACACCTACATTACAAAAAAAAACTTGAAAACTCTCCATGATGCTCAAACAGTTATCTTTGTGCATATTATCTTTGTACATGTGTACCGCGTAGTATTATTGATAATATAGAAGATTAGTTTATTACTACAAAAGTAGTAACATTAAAAAACCATATATACAAATTGAGGTGAAATTATATTATTTCCTAGATCTTGCGATTTTTTAGTACCAATGTGGGAGGTTTAGTGATGCTTTGGCGGTTGTTATAAGGTTTTTTTAGCCGAATGATGTTGCTTATAATGCTATGGTTACAGGGTTGGTTGAGAATGGAGAAGTTGATAAGGCGTTTAGACGTATACGTCGACAAGCTAGGTCTTGTTCCGAATCGTTTTAGTTTAGTGGGATTATTAGGTAACTGTAGTGCTCTGAATTATTTATGGGTTGGGATGGAATTGCATTGTCAAGCTGCTAAACTAAATCTCGATTCTATAGCTTTTGTTGGAAATGTGTTGATTACAATGTACTCAAAGTTTAGTTTACTTGAAGAAGCTGAGAAAATCTTCTGGTCGATTAAGGAGAAAGATATGATTTCATGGAACATTCATCGCTGCATGTTGTCATGCTCTTGATTACGCCAAGGGTATAAACGTATTTTATAAGATGTTAAAGGTATGTAAATTGATCCCTGATGATTATTCGGGTCTTGCTTCATCTCCTTTAGGGAAACAGATTCATGGTTATTTAATCAGAACAAGATTGAACTATGTCACTAGTGTTGCTAATGTACTTGTGAACATGTATGCAAAATGTGGTTCTATTAAACACGCGGTTACTACATTTAACCAAACGAGATTCCATAATCTTTTATCATGGAATACCCTCATGGCAGGATTTGCTAATCACGGATTAGGAAAACAAACGATTGAATTATTTAACCATATGAAGGAATTACTCGTGAAACCTGATTCAGTCACATTTATTGCACTTTTATCCGCTTCAAATCACAAGGGTGGTTTGGTCAATGAGGGTAAATTCTACTTTAACACGATGCAAGAAACTTACGGAATTACACCCAACGTTGAACATGTTGCTTGCATAGTTGACTTATTAGGCCGAGCCCGAAGAGTAAAAGAGGCATAGGAGTATATGGAAAAGTATTCTTTCGAACGAGATCCTGTTGTTCTCGGGTGCTTATTGTCTTCTTGTTGGATGCACGGTGAGCTTGATATAGGTAAGCGCACACGGCTCAAGTGCTGAACAATTCTCAATGATTAAAAAAGTTTCTACTTCACCTTATATGTTGTTGTCTAATTTATATGCTTCAGAGAGTATGTGGGATGGTGTAGCAGAGACAAGAAAAGAATTAAAGGATAGTTTAATCAAGAATGAACCGGGCCATAGTTTGATTGAAGTTCAAGGGGTTGTGACAAATTTTACTGTTGGTAGAATTTTGCATTCGAGAATAGATGAGATTGTGGGTGTGCTTAAAGTTTTGAGCTGTATAGAATATTTTTCTTGGTGTTACTAATATTTTATCTGTACAAGGGTACTTAATTTTGTATTAAGTTCGTAAGTTATAGCTTAGTAGTGTTGTTGGTCGGTTTTGAGTTAATAGTAAAGGTTTAGTGTGATAGTATCTTCATTGCACATATTCGTTGGTTGATTATAATGCCTTCTAAAGAAGTAACGATCAACTGATCAAGGACGTTTTACATGCACTTAATTCCTTCTCATTGACTCAAAGATCCAAGCTTCATAAAGTTTATATATGCAGTCAGCCCATTTACTTACGAATGGGTCGAATAAAATATTAGCTAAAAGGGGAATGGGTCAAACAGTTTGAAGTTCGAACATCGGCCAAAGTCTACTTTACATATGCTTGTAACACCATTGTTTATGAAATACAACTAACAGTTAAGGAATCAATTCTTTTTAACCTTTTCTGAGATTGGACTAAAAGCATTGTGTGGGTCAAAGCAACCCAACTCGATGTGTTTCGACTCATGCTAAAAAGTGACCCTTTTCGACCCGTTAGCCAACCTGCCCCCTTCCTAGCTTGTCAGTTGCCACCACTAGATGAATCTTTTGCCTTCAATAGCTATATTAGTCATCACGTTTGAAAAATCTTTTTTCTTAAGCCCTTTACATAGAATAACAATATGCAAGAGTTTTGAACTTAACCAATGCTATATCAAAACTCAGTGAGTCGAACGCTATCAAGTTTTAAGTTTTTTTCTAGGATAGAAAGCAATGTGCACCCCGGAACTAGTATTGGATTCGACAAACTTATGTCAATGCCAGCTATCTATCCTAAAAAATCAATTTATTTGTTTATTTCTGAACGAGGTCGCAACTCACAAGTCGCAACATGCTTAATACAAAGTGAAACCGAAAGAAAAAATATATTTACGTAGTAGTGAAAGGCCGGAAAGCCCAACTGAACGTGACAATATATGTTTGACCCATCAGTGGTGTTCATCAGTTCGGTTTTCGGCTCTTTTGGTTTGGTTTCCTTGGTTTTAAAATCTATATTGGTGAAACCAAAACCGAACCGAATTTGTATAAAACTTTAAAAATGGCATCATAACATTGGTATAAAGATTGAGATAATCAGATAACAAATGTTGCAATGGCCCAATGCTTGTATCATTGGGTATTTGGGTTTTTTTTTGGGCCAACAAAAACATTCTAAACCCATACACGTATATACTTTATTGAACGAAATAATATGTGATCTTATTGCATCTTCCAATTCCAAAGTAAAATATCGATAGTATAAACTATAAAGTTGACAACTATGATAAATATATCAAAAGTCTATCGAGTATGTTTTTTTCATCTCATTTTCTTAATAATGTCCGTCTAATTTATGCCCTCAAACACATGTTAATGTGTACTTGTTTTTATTAAACTTCAACTTTCCGTTTAAGGTTTAGTTAAACATGATTTTTTTTTTAATTTAATAAACACCAACTTTACTTCTATATTCATTTTAACGTGCACATGATGACACATTTTAGAAAAACTCTTTTTGATAAACGAAAAACTTACTCCACCATAGTGTTGTATGAACCATAAACCATATAACCACCATCAGTCACGAGAATTTTATATCAAAAACATTTTCTTATGAGAAATAAGCATGTTTAACTCCTTAAATCGAGTAGTTATCAAATTTGGGCAAACTATGTCATCTGATATTGTTGATTTAAGTATACCGAGAACAAAAGTTTCATGATTTTATAGGCAAATCGTTTTAAGTAGCTTTATTGATTTTCGTAGGTATATGCAAAGTCGTAAGGGGGTTCAAGCTTTTTTTTTTTTTTTTTTTTTTTTTTGTTCTTCGGAACATGAGATCCATGAATTAGGAATCTTGATACGCATATAATACAAATGGTTCCTTATAAGTAATCATTTTCAGGAACATTTGGAACATTTCATTTATGAGTAGAATAGTGGTTTTCGAGCAACATTCGATTGGTTGGCCTCAAGTTATCGACAAAAAGAGAATTTTCTAAGCCACTTTGTTTTTCTTTTTGTCCAAGTTGCTCTTTAGTCTTTACCTAACAAAAATATGTGTGTGCTTATTTATGGTATTTGTTATGTGCTTTCATTTATCTTGTCGCGACTTATGAATTTTTAAGTACAATAAGGTTTGGTACTTTTCCAAATATACATGTTTTAGGTTCGGAATTATACATTCACAATAGTTACAGATCTAACAAAGTTATATTAAGATTATACTAACATTAATCCAAAGGTGTTGTTAAAGTGCAAAAACTGATGACAATATGGTCAAAATGATAGTTTGTGCCAATCGTGGAATTATGGTCAAAATAGTAGTTTGTTACTATAATTTATGGAATTATGGTCAAAATAAGAGTTGTGCAAATTGTGGAAATAACAATACTACATTTCATAATTAAATTAAGGGCCCTCAATTTTATTCAATACCGTTTTCATATATTTGGATGACCTTTTTAAAAATTATAATTTTACCTTTTTTTTATCGATTAACTTTAATTTTTCATCTGTAAGAACGTAAAGAAATATTTTCGAAGAACAAAATAATAGTTGATTTTATAATGACTTTTCAAAAATTTAGATCGGCAAAAAAACACTATCGAGTGAGCATTCACCATGAACCAATCTTAAGCAATGTTCAGTTGTTTTCTACAAACTGAATGAAGTTTGGATTAAACCATGACGTGGTTTGATACTAATTTGACTAGATTAGTGAATAAAAATATAATAAATTAGGAAAACTAAAATAATTAATGATAATGTCACATCGTAGGGAGATAAACTAACATAAGAAGGTTATGTATAACAACACCCTGTTTGGATACCCAAGTCAATGTTTAGCCCTGAAGTCTAAACATAAATCCGAGTTAAAAGGGTAGTTGGAGACTATGAACTGAACTACAATAATTGTGTTCATGGTTTCTATTAAGGGTAAATTAATTTCAAACGGTGAAGGATCTAAATCTTGCACAAAGTAGTAAATTTTGAGTCTCATTGGTGCGTGGTCGTACTAAAGAAACTAATTTGTCAAGATAATCATGTTTCTCAAAGTTAATGTATAATCTTTTAAGCAGGTCAGCGAGTCAATTTAAAGATCGCATTTAAGATATTATCTTTGGACATGTATGCCGCTTAGTATTGTTGGTTTTCAGAGTATCAAAATTTTCCAAAATGTTAATGTAGTAAACATCGGTGGACTTGGTCTTTTTCTTGGAGAGATGCTGCTCAATCAAATTGGTTATATGCAGGGACGGAACTTAGAAGGGACCGAGGGACGTTGTGGACTCAAATTTTTTTACCTTATGTACATTATATACCCTTTTATATATGGTTTTAGTTATTTTTAATACAAAAATTTCAACATAGTGTGTATCAGCCCCCTAAAATAAATATTTGTCAAGATGGCCCCTTCACTAACAATGTGCAATTTCCATCCCTGGTTATGTGCAACATAAATCACACTATAAGATATAAAATGCACACAATGTATACACACTATAAGATACAAGAAACATTCGAAGTATTCCATTTGTAAAGTTTTAACGATACAAAATTGTAAGTCTGACCGTAATGAAAAGCTTCACCACATGTGATTCACCTTCACCATGTGTGGTCCATTGTTAGGAGTCATCGGTCTTCACGTGTGGTTGCCCATAAAAAGAAAGAAACGGCACACTGACAGTTTTACAAGTGTTTTGTACTTTTATCTTTGGTAGAATATAGGTAAATAGTGAAGCGTGAGTGATTGTTACAAAGTGTAGATATGATGATAACGTAATAATAAAATAAATAATGTGACGTTAACGTGAAAATGATCGCTAACATCACTGGTAGACCGGATCTAGAGAATCCAGTTTTCATGGTCAAAAGTTTCAACCGGCCATCCGACGACTTGAGAAATTGCCAACCATTTTCACGTAATCTTATTGGTGATTGCTTCAAGCATGTGTTTAAAGACTATTACACGTGTCTAACCTTCAATGGCTAGTTCCACATCATCATGATTTGATTAATGCCTAACTTTTATGTCCCATGCGTCATTCTCATTCAAAACAAATGGTTTTTTATTCATAGTATTATGGTTAAAGGTGAATATTATTTTGTAAACTTGTGACTTACACCGAGTTACACGCAACTTGCAAACTTATGATAGACGATGTGGACTTGTGAATAAGTTAAAATGTTATTTTCGAATAATAAAGAATTAACTTACAAAATATTTGCAAAGCAAATTGCAATTCCAGTTATGAACTTACTGTCATAGCAAATTGCAACCACAATAAAATCAACCATAATTTTATTGTCAAAGCAATTTTCAAATTGCAAAACTGGTCACCAAATTTGAACTGGCAACAAACAAGTGAGCAGCCATTTTTTTTAATGAATAAAAAAAACTTAAAACATCTATAGTAAATAAACCAGACGACTATCCACTCATAGCAGCGATGGTATATAGTATCGTTAATATGCGTGTGTGCAATTTTTTTGTATATATATGGTTGTCGAATAAGTAAGAGTGAAAAAGTTAGCGGTTTAAATTATAATTGATTATTTAAATATTTAATATATTGCATTGAATTTTATAAGTAATGGTATTTTAGTCTAACAACATTATTTATTTTTTAAGTTTTTAAGCTTTGAACAAATGAATATTCTCTTTATACGTAGTATAGATATGGTCAACGCTTTAAGGAAAGCTATGCAAATAGAAAGTGTTAAACAAGTTAAAATTGACTAGCAGGTTCCTCGTGCGATGTGACTATGGGTACTCTGTAATTTAATTTTTTCGGCTAATAATTTTTTTTTATAGAACGGCTAATAATTATTTCATTTGTACTTTTTTTGAAATAGCATTACTAATTAGTTTGTTTGTTTAGAGACTACAAGTAATGGAAAAAGTTTGGTGAAACTTTCATTAGTTTTTATTATTTTGTTTGTTTGTTTTTTGTGTTTAGCAGCTTGCATACTTGTACTATGTATTTTAATACTTATATTTATTATTAAATGAGTGTTTTAAAAATGTATATTAATTATGCATCAATAGATTAGAAACATTGCATGAATACTTGCATAGTTGCATTGCTTAATTTTATGACATTTAATTGATGAAAATGTTTTCCTCCATTATAATAGTAAGATTAGAATATAGCGAGTATCACTAGTATTCTTTAGGCTGGTAAAAAAGAAAGTTAACTTTGTTGTTAACTTTAATACGCGCGAGATGATAACAATCAAATTATCAATCGCTTGTGCATATAACTTATGTTATCTCGTTTTAAAATCTTTAGGCTTTCGCCTCGAATCCAAACGATTTCTCGTCTTTTCTTAAGAGATTTCTAGTTAGGACTTGATTGAGGGATCAATTTTATCCGGAACATAAAGTAACAAGACCAGAACCCCGTGTGGACTATGAACCAACAAAAAAAAGAGCGTCAGCTCCAAAAAAAGGATTGTTTGCATTACTAAAATGTACATATTTTTTACTCTGAGATCTATTCCAACATTTCCAGAAGAAACCATTAAGCTTTAGTTGAAAGATGCAACGTACATCAAAGATTCTCTCTTCAATACAAATGACGTAATTTTTGTGTTTGCAAAGAATCTCTATACACAAATATACAATAACAAATGTTACAATTATACAATCAGGGCCGTTTTATAATTTTCGGTGGCCCTGTGCAAATAACAATAAAAGCCTAAAAGGCCCCATAGCACTCAAAAATTAAATATAAATTGCATGTAAACTTTAATTACACGTTTAATATCTAACTTATTTATATATAAAACTACGAAAAATGTAGCATCTTTTTAATGGGTATCTGGTGCGACGGCACCACTTGCACACCTCTTGTGTTAGATTATATAAATAAATTAAGAAGTGCATGCAAAATAGTGTAAATAATTTGTGTTAGATTATATAAATAAATTAAGAAGTGAACATAAAATAAAAACCACCCACTCCAAAATGCAAGACAAGATTATGATGTGTGTCATTTACTTGTTTAAAGTTATTACCATTCGCTTAATATAATAATAACTTTATATGTGATATGAGGCGTTAAATAAATAGTCGGTGGAATCATGAGTAAAAAAACATGAATTAGATAATACCACCCAGAACTAGTTGGCCGTTCAAAAAGCTCGCGGCTCGTGGCTTGCTCGAAACTCGCTCGAAAAAAGCTAGAAAAAAGCTCGCTCGAAATCGGCTCGTTTATAAACGAGTCGAGTCGAGCCGGCTCGGTTTGTAAACGAGCTGAGTCCGAGCCAACGTCGGCTTGGCTCGTGGCTCGCTCGTTGGCTCGCTCGTTTGGCTCGTATATATATATATATATATATATATATATATATATATATATATATATATATATATATATATATATATATATATATATATATATATATATATAACTAAACTTTAGTTATATATAATATAATATATACAACTAGATGAAAGAGTAATTTATGTTTTTGGAAATGCTATTTTGTTAACTTCTAGATGAAAGAAACTCAAGTCTGTTATTTTGTTAATTACTTTGATGGCCATATTGCAGAACTGCAGAACTAATTTTTATTAGAATTGAATTAGTATTTGACATTTTGACCTGGATTAAAATCGTGTAGCTTATTTTTTGTTTTTTTATGTTAAAGTATATCCCATTCAATGTAAACGAGCGGGCTCGACGAGCCACAAGCTGGCTCGAGTATTTGACGAGCCGAGCCCGAGCTCAACTTTTCGGCTCGTATAAATAAACGAGCCGAGCCGGCTCGGCTCGATTTTTAAACGAGCCGAGCCCAAGCCTACCCTGGCTCGGCTCAGCTCGGCTCGTTTACAGCCCTACCCAGAACAACGGCCATGTGGTCTAGTGGTAAGGTGGTATGTGGGTTAAGGAGTTTCCTGTGAGAGGCAGCCTGGTTGGGTGACCAACCGGGAAGTTCTCATATGGGAACGGGCCACATGCGCTGTTGTTATCAGGCAATGAAGAGGAGAGCCTGTGAGCCAGTGGTTGCGCAGGTTTGAATCCGAGCCGGCCCCGGTTTTCATCCGGCTGTTACTCCAGCGAATAATATCGTGTGGAGGCAGTACGGTTTCCGGGCGGAAGCCGTTTAATCCCCACTACTCCAGCGTGAACCCGGTTCAGACAACATAGTCTGGGTATGTGATGGATGAGGGCCTGCCGTGTGGCGGGTACGACTCTTGACCAAAAAATTGAAAGTCGCTCTTCCAAAAAAAACATGAATTAGATAATACCACCCAGAATAGTTGATGTATCAGCCACCACAAAGATAATAATAATAATTGATTTTGTTTTTTTTTTGGAACAGTATAATTGATTTTGTTAATACCTTGTTTACGATTCAAAAACTGAAGTAACTATTCGTAAAATGCAACTAACCGGTAATTGAGTGTTTTTTCAAATGCTCTATTTCAAGACAATATGTAAATGACAATTATATTAGACACTTAGCAACCCACTGCAAAATCCTTTTCTCCATAGCTAGCTTAATGACGATTGACCTCAAAGTTGTTGCATGTAATTAGTTACATTAAAAGATCAAATTAAGTAAATAGTTTTCTTTTGATTGATCTTGTTCGTACCACTTTAATAAGTAAAATGCTTTAAATCTTTTAACATAAATTATTAACTTTATTAGTTTCAAAAGTTATAAATGATAGAAAAAAAAGCTAAAAATAATACGGAGTAATGAATTGCACAATACTAAAGCGTCTAGTTACAGAAAAAGAAGGGACTTTACCCGGTTTGAGTCTTTAGTGGTGGGCTCAAATCTCATTGATTAAATGGTTAAAACATACGCTTTTGTTACAGAAGTAACAAATTAGAAGGCCACAACAACTCCATAAAAGGGCATAAGCTAGACGATTAAGCTGTAACTTATTTATTTGTTTACGTCATTTTCACCTATTATTTGGTTTGAGATGTGTGGGCTTCATTTAATGGTCGGTCCGACCATGCAAATATTTTATAATCTATAAAGATTAGAGATGAGTAAACTACAAAATACATCCCTGCGATTTGCAATTTCTGATATCTTACATACCTGTCAGAAACAATTGGCACCTTACATCCTTCGTTAGCCAAACGTTTAGCATCATACATCCCTCATTTACAATGAGGACTAACAGTGCAAATTATATGTCCGTTATTTCTTAACGAGATAGAAAATATTACACCGTTAGCCTTCAGGACTAATGGTATTTGCATCGTTAGTCATCTTTTTACGTTTTAACGATTTTTTGTATGTTTTATCCGTTTTTTTACATTTTTTGTACGTTTTATCTGTTTTTGTCCATTTTTTTACGTTTTCTCTCGTTTTTTGTACGTTTTTATATATTTTTTCATGTTTTATCCGATTTTTGTACGTTTTATCAGTTTTTTTTATGTTTTATCCGTTTTTTGTACGTTTTATCAGTTTTTTTTACGTTATATCAAATTTTTTTACGTTTTATCCGTTTTTGTCCCTTTTTTTAAGTTGTATCCGTTTTTTGAACATTTTTATCAGTTTTTTGTACCTATTTTTTTTTTACGTTTTATCCGTTTTTTGTACGTTTTAACCGTTTTTCTGTACGTTTTACCCCTTTTTAACGTTTTTTTCTACGTTTTATCCATTTTTTTTCGATTTTATCCGTTTTTTTACGTTTTCACCATTTTTTGTACGCTTTATATCCGTTTTTTTGTACGTTTTATCCGCTTTTTTAAGTTTTAAACATTTTTTGTACGTTTTAACCATACAAAAACGGATAAAACGTAAAAAAAAACTGATGAAAACGTACAAAAAACGGATAAAATATTTTATCCGTTTTTGGATAAAATATTTTATCCGTTTTTGGATAAAATATTTTATCCGTTTTTGTACGGTTTTATACGTTCTTGTACGGTTTTATCCGTTTTTGTACGGTTTTATCCCTTTTTTGTACGGTTTTATCGTTTTTTGTACATTTTTATCAATTTTTTTACGTTTATCCATTTTTGTACTGTTAAAACGTACAATAAACGTAAGAAAACGTACGTTTTTTACGTAAAAAAAAAAAAAAAAAAAAAAAAAAAAAAAAAAAAAAAAAAAAAAAAAAAACGTTTTTTTACGGATAAAAATAGTTAAGACGTAAAAAAAAAGCAGATAAAGCATACAAAAACGTACAAAAAAGGATAAAACGTAAAAAAAAACTGTTAAAACATACAAAAAAATAGATAAAAACGTAAAATAAGGGCAAAAATTGGTTAAAACGTACAAAAACATGGATAAAACGTACAAAAAATGGATAAAAACGTAAAAACGGATATAACATAAAAAAAACCCTGATAATACGTACAAAAAAAGGTAAAAACGTAAAAAAACGGATAAAACGTACAAAAAACTAATGAAACGTACAAAAAACGGATAAAACGCAAAAAAACTGATAAAAACGTAAAAAAAACTGATAAAAACGTACAAAAAAACGGAGAAAGCGTAAAAAAAAAGGGATAAAAACGGATAAAACGTACAAAAAACGGATAAAGCGTAAAAAGAACTCATAAAACGTACAAAAAACGGAGAAAACGTACAAAAAAAGGGATAAAACGCACAAAAAACGTACAAAACGTAAAAAGAGGACTAACGGTGCAAATACCATTAGTCCTGAAGGCTAACGGTATGATATTTTCTATCTCGTTAAGAGATAACGAACAAATAATTTGCACCGTTAGTCCTCATTGTAAACGAGGGATGTATGATGTTAAACGTTTGGCTAACGAATGATGTAAGGTGCCAATTGTTTCTAACAAGGATGTAAGATGTCAAAAATTGCAAACCACATGGATGTATTTTGCAGTTTACTCATTAGAGATTATAAACAGGGGCGGACCTATATATTGGGTTTGGGTGACGCCCCCATGGCTAGCCGAGAAAAATAGATTTTAATGTAGTTTTTTTTTTTTTTTTTTTTTTTTATTTATTTATTTATTTATTTATTTATTTTGACCTTTTTCAAAAGTGCCCCCAACCAAAATCTAAATTGCCCCCTACCTACATACTAAAATCTAATATTCAACACTCTCAAACCTTAAAAATTATTCATCTCTATGTAACAATACTCGATTTATCATTTCGATCATACTTTTTTATTTCGCATTTTGTTGCTATTATCAAAAAAAAAAAAAAAAAAAAAATGGCCCCCACATCTTATTTTCCTGGGTCCGCCACTGATTATAAACCTTGGCGTATCCTATAACCTCGACCTATATACAATTTAATTAATTTTAGTTTTAAATCTGGTGAGAAATATTACTACCTCCGTCTCATAATAAATGTCCAGTTTAACTTTTCAGAGTCAAATTGGTTCAACTTTGACCTTATCTATTTTTGTAGGTGTTCTATAATACTTGATGCAAAATACATGAATGGATTGGGTTTTAAGTGTATTTTTCGTTGGTATAATTTTTCATCAAGTATTATATAATACAAAAAAATATATTTAAGGTCAAAGTTGAACCAGTTTGACTTTGAAAAATCAAACTAGACACTCATTTTTGGATGGAGGGAGTAATATTTGATATTGTTACAAATATTAATATTTGATATCGTTACAAAGAATAATAATATTAATATTTGAAAAATCAAACTGGACACTCTTTTTGTGGATCAAATCACTATTATAAAAGGAAAAATTTTTGTTTAAGTTGGTGGGTAGTATTCATATGAAAGGTATTGATCTAGATATTAATATTTCATATCGTTACAAAGAATAATAATATAAACATAGTTAAATTTTTTCAGCATTTACATTCATTCTATTTTTCCGACTTTGCTAAACACAAATTTATGAGTTTTTATTAAGCATTCTAAATTTATAAAAATAACATTTAACGAACTTATATGAGTTGAGTTATTTTAAGTACTAAGTTTTTGTTGCATATTGAGGGACAAACCCCCCATCATTCATCTAGTTTGATTTAGTTGGATCTAATAGTGGGATTAACATAAAATTTAATATGGAAACCTAAATTCATTTTTTTCTTCTTTTATTTTTCTTATTTATTCATTTTTTTTTAACTTTTCTTTTTGTCTTTTTTTTAAATTCCCGTTTTCTTTAAATGATTTTTTTTTTTTTTTTTTTTTTTTTTTTTTACGTTTCTTTTTCATAAATATTCGTCCGTTTTCATACGTTTTCGTCCGTTTTCGCCCGTTTTCATACATTTTTGTCCGTTTTCACACATATTCGTCCATTTTCTTACCTTTTCATCCGTTTTCGTCAGTTTTTATACGTTTTAGTCTGTTTTTATACGTTTTTATACATTTTTGACCGTTTTTATACGTTTCTGTCCGTTTTATACGTTTTCTGTCCGTTTTATACGTTTTCGTCCGTTTTCATACGTTTTCGTCCGTTTTCAAAAGTTTTCGTCTGTTTTCCTACATATTCGTCCGTTTTCTTACATTTTCGTCCATTTTCATACGCTTTCTTCCGTTTTCGTCAGTCTTTATACGTTTTTGTCAGTTTTTATACGTTTTCATCTGTTTTCGTCCGTTTTTATACGTTTTCGTCTGTTTTCATACGTTTTCATATGTTTTCGTCCGTTTTCATATGTTTGATCTGTTTTTATACATTTTTATCCGTTTTCGGACGTTTTCGTCTGCTTTCCTACATATTCGTCTGTTTTCTTACATTTACGTCCATTTTCATAAGATTTCGTCCATTTATAAATGTTTTCGGCCATTTTAAGACGTTTTCATACGTTTCTGAATATCACAGGTGATATTCTGTGATACTAAGAATATCACAAGTGCTATTCAACTAATGTTTTGTAACATGAAAATCACTTGTGATATTCAGAATATCAATATCACAATGATATTCTGACTATCACAAGTGATTTTCAACTAATGTTTTATAACATGAAACTTGATATTCAGAAAATTACAAGTGATATTCAGAATATCACAAGTGATTTTCACGTTTTATTTAATTCACGGTTTTTAATTTTCACTTTCTTACGTTTTCATACGTACTCATACGTTTTCGTCCGTTTTCATTGGTTTCTGAATATCACAATTGATATTCTTAATATCACAAGTGATTTTCTGACACAGAAAATCACTTGTGATATTAAGAATATCAATTGTGATATTCATGAACGAATAAAAACAGACGAAAACATAAGAAAACAAACGAATACGTATGAAAGCGTAAAAATACGTCTGAAAACGGACGAAATTAATGAAAAATGGACGACAACGGACGAAAACATATGAAAACGTATAAAAACTGCTAAAAACGTATGAAAACGGACAAAAACATCTGAAAACGGACAAAAATATATATAAATGGACGAAAACGTATGAAAACGGAAAAAACAGACGAAAACGTATAAAAACGGACGAAAACGTCTGAAAACGGACGAAAACATATAAAAATGGACGAAAACGTCTGTAAACAGACGAAAACGTAAAAAAATGGACGAAAACGTATAAAAACAGACGAAAACGTCTGAAAATGGACTAAAATGTATAAAAACGGACAAAAACGTCTGAAAACGTATATAGACATATGAAAAAGGACAAAAATGGACGAAAAAAACTTAGTCCGTTTTTATACATTTTCATCCGTTTTTACACGTTTTTTTTCGTTTTTATACGTTTTTGCCTATTTTTGTCCATTTTTTTGTGTTTTTATACGGACGAAAACGTATAAAAATTGACGAAAACGTATAAAAACGGAAAAAAAACGTGTAAAAACGAATGAAAACGTAAGAAAACGGACGAAATGAAAAGAACGGACAAAAACGTGTAAAAACGTAAGAAGGCGTGTAAAAACGGATGAAAACGGATGGAAACGAGTAAAAACGGACAAAAACGTGTAACAACTGACGAAAAAGGACGAAATGAAAAAAAATGGACGAAAACGCTTTAAAACGTAAGATAACGTGTAAAAACGGACGAAAACGGGTAAAAACGGTTGAAAACGTGTAAAAACTGACGAAAACGTAAGAAAACGGACGAAATGAAAAAAAAACGGAAGAAAACGTGTAAAAACGTAAGAAAGCGTATAAAAACGGATGAAAACTTAAGAAAACGGATGAAAACGTATGAAAACGGACAAAACCGTGTAAAAACAGACGACAACGTAAAAAAAGAACGAAAATGTATGAAAATGGACGAAAATGGGCGAAAACGTATAAAAACGATCGAAAACGTGTAAAAACGGATGAATACGTGTAAAAACGGACAAAAACGTGTAAAAACTGACTAAAACGTAAGAAAACGGACGTAATAAAAAAAACAGACGAAAATGTATAAAAACGAATGAAATCGTAAGAAAACGGACGAAAACGTGTAAAAACAGACCAAAACGTAAGAAAATGGACGAAATGAAAAAAAAGGACGAAAACTTGTAAAAACGTAAGAAAGCGTATAAAAACGGATGAAAACGGTCGAAAACGTGTAAAAACAGACGACAACGTAAAAAAAACGGACGAAAACGTATGAAAATGGAGGAAAACGGAATTGTAAGTTATTTACTAACGGTCGTTAGTATAAAGGACTAATGATGCGACGTTTAGCTGACGTGGATACATACAATAACAAAAAATGTCAATTTTGATGCATACAATAAAATTAAAAAAAAATAATAATAATAAAAAAAAAATTTGCCTTGACACGCTGGCAGCTTAGGTGTCACAATGAACACGCTGGCATATGACAAGGTGGACATAGTACCCACAATGACACGAAAACAAAAGTTTATGGATACAATGAGACGAAAAAAAGTTAGCACCATACAATGATAAAAGTGTCAAGTTCGATGCATTTTTTTAGCATTTGCCCGAAAATTTATTGTGAACTAAAACCAGTAGGGTGAACATCAGGCCAATACCGACCCGTCCCGACTCGAAACTGAGTTTCGGGAAAACCAAATCCGAATACCGAACCGAAATTACTCGGTTTACTCGGTTCGGTTCGGGACGAGTCGGTTTCAGTCAGTTTTCTCGGTTTTGTTTGTATGTTTTCGGTTTTTGGCCCGAACCGATCCCTTTGTTACATGATAAAACTAGGGTTAAGTTACACCTATTTTCATTTGTTCATATATTTTCATAAATTATAGATCAATCTGCTTGCCCGAACCTTCCTTTGTCACATATTATCTATTATTGATTTCCTTTCTTTTTGTTAATTAGAGTTGGTATGGTCATATGGTGGCTTTGTACATGGCTGCCCTACCATGCATGTTTGCTTACATAAACACAAGAGCTAATTCCCAAAACTGTATTTTAATTTAACTTTTTTCAAAAAATAGTAAAAAAATAATGTCTTTTCTTAAAAAGGTCATGTGCGAATATGCGAATATGCGAATCCATAAATATTTTGACAAGTGCCCAGACACTTTTATAAACAAATGTGCGAACGATAGATGTGCGAATGTGCGAACAACGGATGTGCGAATGTGCGAATTCATGAAGTCGCACATTCGCACATGACCTTTTCGAGAAAGGGCTTTATTTTTTTACTATTTTTTAAAAAAAATTAAATTAAAATACTATTTTAAGAATTGGCTCTAATCACAAACACTCTCGATTATAGATTAGATGAGTTGTTTTGTCTTATCTATGTCAAATTGAAAAAATGAAAACCAAATACATTTTGGTTGCTTTAAATAAGAAATATTTAGATACAAAAGTGCTAAACAACTTTCTAACCAAAGACAAATTTTGGTTGTACCCACACCATTAATTAAATAATTGAAATGCCTAGGTGTGTCAAGTTACTATATTTTATTTTTCAAACTAATTAAATACTATCAAGCAAGGCAAAATACACATATTATACACAACAATTATTACAAGATTATAGTGTCTTCAAGATATGTTGATGTCAGGTTAAAATATTTAAATGTCATTAACAAATTGATGTGTGAGGCTTTCGTGTTAGAAATGCTTCACGCATTATTTTCAACTTTTTATTGGCAATTACGTACGTGTTGATATTGATAAATAATTAAATATTACTCACTAATGGCAAGTTGGCCATTGTTTTGTCATAAATACTTTAAGCAATTGTTATTAGAAGCGTTTATTAGGCTACTAGCAATGGTCGATCGTTGGATGGTCAACCCAACCGGTCGTGATCGGTCGAGCCATTGTGGCATTTTAGTCATCATCGGTCGAGTATCACAAATTAGATGAACTAGGTCAAAAATCCGACCGAATTGTAACACACACAATATTCAAAAAAAAATAAAAAAATAAAATCGATTTATGTGTTATTTATCCATTCCTACTTTTTTTATGCCAATGTTGGTGACTGGAGATAACTCGGAAGAGTTTAGGTAAGACTTTCAAAGAGACTCTCAACGGGAGAATCCAGGCTATTCAGGAAGAATCACAAGTACCGCCTCGTCCTGGGCCATCGCACGGAATCGAAATCCTTTTTATCTGGCATTAACTTGGAACCACATGCATTTTTTTTTTTTTTTTTTTTTTTTAATTTTACCACTTTACAACCTTATAAATACTAACCTCAAACACACAACTTCAAACACAATTCAAACAACAATTCTCTCAACACCTTCAAACACAATAACACAAAATTATGGCTTGTCGTCTCCCACATTCCGTCGAAGAAATGCAAGTGTATTAAAAAACAATGCGATAAAGACGATGCCGCTCGACAACAGGCTATTTTCGACGTTATCAAGCAGATTGATCTCGCAAAAGCAAAGAAACAACGTTTGAGAGAACGATACGCGCAATGCAAAGACAATTCTGCGGAACGGGCGGCGTTCATTGAGGAATTTCCTGGGTATAGGTCTCTTTCGTATGATTCTGCATGCGGGGAGCATTTAGATTACGATATGTTTATGTATTTCGTATCATAGTGTATTTTAGTTCGTATGTTTTTATTTCCGTATCGTATTGTATGATTTATGTAATATTTTTATTATTAATTAAGTTTAAATTTGTTGTTTAAAAAATTTGAATCTAAAATTTAAAAAAAAATAAAAAATAATAATAAAATAATAATAATAATAATAAAAACCTTGGTCGTCACTGTGGCAACTTGGTCGTCGTCAGGTCATCAGAGAGAGAAAACTGATGTGGCATGGTCGTCGCAGGTCACCACTGTGACTAAGCTTAGAGCATCCACTATGGTAGTTTATGAAAAGGTCTAAGAAAATTTGAAGAGGTTTATCATTTTGTTAATGAAAATGTGTTTCATGCTTATATGAAATGAAAAGGTCTAACATCTTGAACCTCTTTTAAATTTAATGCATTATTGTTTAGTGAAATTTTTATAAAACTTTAAAAAGTTTATACATAGTAGAGAAATATTTATAACAAGAAAAAGGTTTTAATGATGTAGAATGACTTGACATTATTATAAACTTTTATAAAGGTTTATCATAGTAGATGCCCTTATGTTATTCGTGTAAAAGTTATCTTCCGATGCCCTTATGTTATTAATGTTATTGGTATAAAAGTTATCTTCTTGCATGGACATAGGATGCCGATCATTTTCATTTTTATTTTTGTTCTTGTGTTCATTTTTATTACTGTAATATTTTAACTTATTATGAGTAGACCATTGAAAGAGACAATATAATAATAGAAGGGGATAGATATGTTTGGTTTACCTTAACTTACATGATGTGGCAACTTCATCCAAATATGACTAGTGGCCTGAATCACTTGTAACTAATCTTCGACAATCGTACCACTGAATTTATGTCGCCTTCATGCGAATGTACATGATTGTAAAGTTTTAGAATAGTAAATTGCGACACTTTAACTTTGCTTTTTACTCAAACTTGCTTCTTTTCTTTTATAGCTTATATACCGTACGGTCGTTTTATTTATTGTTTTTATTTTGTCAAATTATTACATGAGAGCGGAATTATGGCCAAAAGATCTAGTATTTCTAGTATTTTCCTAGTTAATCAAATAATTATATATGAAAGTAAACTCAAGTTTTGTTAAACTCAATTATTTCAATTAAATTGTGTAGTATTTGTTCATTTTCCCCCAATTATACTACAACTCAAACAAAATAGAAAATTGGTGCACATGGTTCTTTTCTATCCTTGTTCTGCCACTGATTACTTGATATCTAAATTTAAATATATCAAAATTTTGCTCATAATATTGAGTATTTTTGTTGCAACGCGTAAGCAATATGATCTAAAGTTCTAAACTATGATCGACTTTTGAATATACATGCTTTTATGCTAATGAGTTTCAAAAGGTCACGCTAACCTCTTTAAGTGAGAGTGCTTTGCCTGATTTTAGTTTGCAAAACGATAGACTCATGCATCATAAATTAGTCGGTCAAATAATCACAAACTATAATTGCCCTAATAGAAAAATTATAACACATGTATCATAAGCTTAATGAAAGAGAGAAATTAAAGCACCGACAATTGTGCTTTTAATTCTCGTTTCACATGGGAAATTACACGCATTGTTGTGACTAATTTCATGGACCCAAATATAAATGCAAAATAAAAGCCAAAGGTTGATAATATTAGGGTGGAGGGTGCGGTCATGGATTTTCACTCGTCACATCAGCTTTTTTTTTCTCCAAAACATTTTACTTCAACTTTCCATCAACCACTGCAACACCTTCTCTATCTCTTCCATTATTTATTTTTTTCTATTTTTTATCATTTAAAAATACACCCAACACATATCCCCACAAATACACACTCACAAAAATTAAAAAAAACAATTTCTCTCCCTTGAGGCGTGTGCAATTGCCTTCGGGACTTAACTCCCGTAAAAGATTTTTTTTGACTTTTGCCGCTTGGTTTGGTGTGGATAAAGTAATATTCCTTCAAAGGAAACATACTCTTTTCCATCTTTTCCCGAACCACATCTATCGCTCTTAGAGGACCCTCATCTTTAAAGTCCACAAAGTATGAAACTATTGACATGCTGCATGGATTATTTATGTACTCATTTATTATCATGTTTATTGAGTTTGTAGTTACTCTTTAAATGTTTATTAAATTTAACTAAATTTTGAAGAAAAGAAGTTGAAGCTGGTTAACTTGTTGGTTTTGCAACTAATATTCCCAAAATACAAGAAACCATACCTAAACACTCCACTAACACATTTTATAAAATTTAAAATAAAAAACCATACTTATTAATTAATACTCTATCCGTTTCAAAATTATTGTCCACAAACAAAAATATACTGTACATTTTAAGAAAAGTGATAACATTACACTCTTAAATCAGTCAAATATCATCCAACCCAATTTTGGTTAATTGACACAAGAAAAGACTATTATTTTAAGAAATCTCAAAATAGAAATAGGGGCTATAATTTTGAAATTTTTGAAATAAAGAGAGTAGTCCCGTCTCAAAATTATGTCCATTCACATATATAGTTGTGAATTACTAGTATGTAGTATGTTTACCGTAGTGCATTTAATGATGCTAAAATTACAAACTTCAATAAAAGGCTTTAAATAATTATATCAGCGCAAAACTGTTATTATGAGAAAGTAAAAAAATAAAATAATAATGAGGTTTGTCTCATGCTGCGTTCTCAAGTTAAATATGTAGAAGAAGAGAAAAGAAAAGATTAGGAGAAAAGAAATAAGAGAGTTCTTTGCTCTTCTTTTTGCTTCCTCCCAAAAGTGGGAGTAAGATTTTAAACTAAAAACACCTCAAATCTTCCTTCCACTTCTCCCCATTTTTTCCCTTTCTTCTTTCAAAAAAACTTAACACAAGATTTTTTATACTTCTTTCCATTTCTTTTCTTTTCCTCTTAAAATTTAACTCGAGAACATAAAGCTGGGCGCAGGTAGTGGACTAGTTGGTCGAATGACACGGCGATCAGTCGCCCTTACTGTGTGGTGTCGGTCGCATGTTGGTCGGATTTATTTATTTATTTTTGGTCGCAGGCACGACCGATTCACACAAAACAACAAAACTATATCCTATAAAATAATTAAAACCCATCAAGAAATTGGCGGGAAATTAATATGGATCTTACCGGAAAAATATTTAGAGATTGGAGGTTATGGTGTTGGTGATTGTTGATTGTTGGAAACCAGACATGTTTGGATATTTGTTTTTGTGTGTGTTTTAGTGTCCTTTGAACGTTGAAGATTGAAGATGAATCCAGTTATTATTATTATTATTATTATTATTATTATTATAATAATAAAAACATCACTTTATTATAAGCTCATAGGATCTACAAGAAATTAGAGGGGAATCGAGATACTAACTGGGCCCTCACTCCTCTAGCTATTGCAAAGCTAATCCTACTAAAAATATGAGGCGCGACACGCGCTCCGATGTCTTGAGTCACAGAGAACTTTCGGATCCGCTTCAGAAGGGCCACAACATCCGTCCCAAGTTCCCCAAAGGAAGAAAATGAGAAGGGGACAAACCCATATCCAATGTCGGCACACTTGGTCTCATACTTGACTCGTTTGCGTTGTGCTGCTTCAACCACCACCCGTCCTGGCACAAAATCAGCCATACCAGTTTGCGTTGTGCTGCTTCAACCACCACCAGTTTATTATTATTACTATTATTATTATTATTATTTTATTATTTTTTTTTCGTAAATGTGTGTTGTTTTGGGCTGTGAGGTAACTGCTACGTTTAATTCTTAGTATTATTATTATTATTTTTTTTAATATTTATTTTAGTTTTGTAATTTTTTTTAGATATTATTTGTAAAGCCTTTTAGAAAAGAAGGAAAAGAAAAAAAAGAATTTATTAATTGAAAAAAGTCAAAAATAAATAAATAAAGATCGTCTTTACATGTAAATCGTCGGAGAATGAAAAAAAAAAGAAAAAAAAAAAACACAATAATTGAAAGAAAATAGCACTATGGTAAATAGATTGACAAAGACATCCCACTATACTTTAATTTTAATTTAATAATTTTGCATTAAAACAAACAAAGAAAGAAAATCCACATAAGAACAATAAAGGGCATACACATAGAAGATTTATTCATTTATTCTTATTCCATCTCATCATCTTCATCATCTCATCTTCAACTTCAATCCAACTTATTTCATACTTTTCTTGAAGGATGCCGGAAATCTCGACGGAGAATAATCGGAGATTTTGGGATTTAAGAGGAGTTCAATGGCGTATGGATTTAGGGGTTTTGCCACCTTCTTCTGATAATTCAGATGTGGATCATGTTCGCCGTGTTACTGCTAATTCACGCAGAAGGTACCTTCTATTTAATATATCAAATTTTTTGGCTAAATAACTTGTTTTTACCTTAAAGGGGGTGTTTGTTAAAGCTTATTTTTTAGCACACAAGATTATGCTTATTTTTTGAAATAATAATAAGCTACTCAAAATATAATAGTATAAGCTTTGTTTTGCAGACATAACTTATCATATATTTAAGAAAAATTATCTCTTAAATTCAAATGATACTTCATGTAGATCTCCATCTACAGCTACATCTAAAAGTCCATTTATCCTATGTGGTTTCGGCTTATGTTCCGTAAGCTCATTTATTTGTGCTTATTTTGAAACTTATATAAGTTTAAAAAAAGAGCTTAATTATGAAACATAAACCGAATTTACATAGGCTCATAAGCCAAAAAAATAAGCAGATTTTCACATTTTGAACTGATATTAGATCTAACTTTGTTGAGAAAATGTTCATGTTTTTCAGCTATGCTTCTTTAAGAAGAAGGCTATTAATCGATCCTCTTATACCAAAAGATGGAAGCAATTTTCCTCATGTTGTTATCGACAACCCGTTATCTCAAGACCCTGGTAAAGTATTTGTCCCGATTATATGCTTTGCAAATCAAAACCCGTATTGTATTTGTGCATTGGATCAATTTTTTAAAATTGCTACTGTACTACAGTATATGTTTTGGCTGATTGGATTACTTATTGATAAGTGATATTTAAACAGATAGCATGTGGGGCCAGTTTTTTCAAAAAGCCGAGTTAGAGAAAATGGTCGACCAAGACTTGTCACGATTGTATCCTGAACAAGGTAGCTACTTCCAGACACCTGGTTGTCAAGGCATGTTAAGACGCATTTTGTTGCTTTGGTGTATTACCCATCCAAACTATGGTTACAGGCAAGGTAAGTATATCGTGTTATGATTAATTCCCTATTTTTCTATAATGCAATTCATTTTGCGTATATTAATACTAAATTATTATCGTCATTATTTGCAGGGATGCACGAACTCTTGGCTCCATTACTATACGTACTCCAGGCCGATGTAGAGCGTCTTTCCGCTGTCCGGAAATTGTACCAACATTATTTCACCGACAATTTCGATGGCCTCTCCTTTCACGAGACTGATTCAGCCTATGTATCCAATTTAAAACTAATATCTCAACACATACAAGACAACAGCGAAATCCAAGAAAGTAATATCAAGGTTAACAACCTTAATGAACTGGATCCCAAGATCCAAACCATCATTTCATTTAGTGATGCTTATGGAGCCGAGGGAGAATTGGGTATCGTCTTGTCTGAAAAGTTCATGGAACACGATG
The DNA here is from genome assembly GCA_021014915.2 of Artemisia tridentata subsp. tridentata. Taxonomy (NCBI): domain Eukaryota; kingdom Viridiplantae; phylum Streptophyta; class Magnoliopsida; order Asterales; family Asteraceae; genus Artemisia; species Artemisia tridentata. The sequence continues at coordinate 432,804,824 of CP139508.1, forward strand.
CTTACTGTATGTTTGACGCATTAATGAATGGTTCTAATGGTGCGGTCTCGATGGCAAGCTTTTTCTCACCGTCTCCGTTAAACGGACCACAAAACGGTTTGCCACCTGTAATTGAAGCATCTTCGGTATTATACCATTTACTTGCGATTGTTGATTCTTCTCTTTACACTCATCTGATTGAGCTAGGAGTAGAACCACAGTATTTTGCTCTTCGTTGGTTACGTGTTTTATTCGGGCGTGAGTTTGCCCTCGAGGACCTTTTGGTGATTTGGGATGAAATTTTTTCATTTGATAATACTAGATTAAGTTTAGTATCCGAAAACAACCCCGAAGAAAGCTTCGAAGTCCTTAATTCATCCCGTGGGGCCTTCATTGCTGCACTTGCGGTTTCGATGATACTATATGTTCGATCATCGGTTCTCTCGACCGAAACCGCTACTTCTTGCCTTCAAAGATTACTTAACTTTCCACAAGATGTAAATCTGGGAAAATTATTGAAAAAAGCTCATTCTTTAGTAACAGTTGCTATTGATGCAATGAAGACAGTCCCACTTTCGATGTTTAGTGACGGGTTTCACGAACGGACTAAACCGACTAGTTTTCGAACTCACAGTCTGTCATCTGATGCAGCGGCCCCGGGAAGCCCGTTAAGTATCGTCCGTGATAGTTACTGGGAAGAAAAATGGAGGGTTTTACACAAAAAAGATCAAAGTCAAAGTGAAGGTAAAAGTCAAAGTACACCGAAAGGTTGGTCAGAGAAAGTGAAGTCGCGTTTGTTGAGAACGGAGTCTGACCCGTCTTCCTCAAAAGTGTATAGTGAAAAAACAGCCCCAGGCCTGTCTAGACGACACGTTCGGAAAAGTTTACTGGATGACTTGTCTCGACAGCTTGGCTTTGAAGACGACAATGAGAATGATAATCTGGGTGGTAGTGAAGAGAACTCTTCTATATTCTCGGACCCACCGAGCCCAATAGCCGATGTTAACGATAATGACCATGACCATGAAAACGATACTGAGCAAAGTAGCGTTGGTTCAGTCTTATTTGTTGATGAAAATAAACCTGAACCCGATCCTGATGCTGATACCGAGCCTGAGCACGAGACTGAACTTGAGCCTGAGATTGAACTTGCGCCTGAGACTGAACTTGCGCCTGAGTCCGAGCCATGTACTAATGAAATCAATCCGGAACCCGTTTTTTATGGGCCTGAGGAAGCACCTATGAAGGCCGGTGGGTCAAATTTAAAACTTATAGCCGGAAAGTTTCAATGGTTTTGGAAGTTTGGAAAAAACGGGGGAGAGGGTTCGTCTGAAAAAGGTGATTCTACAAATTCGTCTGTTCTTGGGTGTGATCAGAAAAGTGAACCGGAGGCTTCTGTAACGGATGTAACGAACAAAGAAGAACATGTGAACCAGAATAAGATGTCCTCTTTGAAAAACCTTGGCCAATCTATGGTCGAAAATCTCCAGGTATTATTTTTAAGTCATTTTTTGCATTCATCAATACATGTGTTTGGATCAAAATGGCTGATTGTTGCGAGTTAAAACGGGTTCGAAATTCCTAATCTTTTAAAAGAAATTATGAAGTGTTAATTTTACGCACTTAAACAGTAAAACCATACTATTTCAACAATGATTGAGGACCCTTTACATTCTGGATCAAAAGAATACACTTTCGGACAGTTTTTGACCCATTTGCTAATTTTGTATATATTAGCCATTTGACCCATAAGTTACATAATGTAACCCAAGTTGACCCATTTATAAGTAAACATGCCTTTTTGTACCTTCAGTTATAATGGAAGTATCTTGTTATATTGTCCAAAATTCCCATTATGACAGAATTTATTACACAATGTTCAGGTGATTGAATCGTTGTTCCAACATGAAAAGGGTGAAACAGGTCAAGTCGATAACTTATCAAAGAAGGCACTGGTAGACAGAGGTCAAATGACTGCCATGGCTGCTCTAAAAGAGCTTCGTAAGATTAGCCATATTTTATCAGAAATGTGAGCGTATCTTCTGTATATATGTTCATATTCGTAGTACTATTTTTGATCGCGAGAGTGGAATAAGCCTATATATAATAAATGCTCTTCTCAGCTTCTTATATCCACTCTCATAGCTTTTTAGATCAAGTCCCATTATGTACGAAAAGATGTACATTTAAGTGTAGATGTATTCAAATAAATTTAGACATTGTACAACAAAAAAAGTATATCCAGATGTATTCTTGCTGATATAATACAAACAAACTATTAAAATACATAAAAATTTAAATACTGTAAGTACTCGGTCACTTATAAACACACGTACACATGAGAGAGTCCATTCCATGTCAACCTAATGACTTGATACAACAGTTGTGTTATCAGAGCTCGTGTGTAGCACCACTGGGATGCCGGTGGTGTGTGGTGTCATCGGAATAAAATCCATGTTTAGTTACGTCGTATTTCTCACCGTCTCCCCACAATGCATATGCTTCTTCACCATGTACAGCATCATCACCTATCAACAACTGTTCATCTGACATCCTTAAAGGAATAACCATACCGATCACTATACATATTATCGACGTTGCCACTATATTCCATCCAATAATAAACCCACCGCCAACAATCTGTTTCACTATCTGCATACCACCCGAACCGCCATAAACGGCCCCACGTGAGTTCGTCACGGGTAAAAACAATGAGCATAAAGTGGGCTCTGCGAAAATCCCAGTGAGGATGCCACCGAGGTACCCTGCAACTGCGTGAGTATGGACGACTCCAAGAGTATCGTCCACTTTCTGTAATACAGTCCATTTTTTGTGAACCACCATCATTGTGAACCACGGGACACTACCTGATAAAACACCCATGATTATTGCAGCCCATCCTTGAACAAGGCCTGCACCGGGTGTAATGCAAACAAGCCCAGTGATCATACCTTGGACTGCACCAATGACAGATGGTTTACCAAAGAAAATGACGTCGAGCCAGGTCCAAACGAGGAGGCTTGTCGCGGCACAAATGTTGGTGTTGAGGACAGCCATCGAGGAGTCGATGTTGGCAGTGTATGGGTCACCACCATTGAAACCAGCCCATCCCATCCATAACAGCCCGGCTCCGGCTAACGTCATTAGTACATTGTTAGGTGGAAATCTTTCCCTGTCGGCGGTTAATCTTGGGCCTACCTGTTAATCGGAATTTAGTAGCAATTAGTATACGCATGTAATTCGCTTAAAGTATCGTTTAGGTAACAAGTCGAAATGAGTTGGGGCAATTAATATCTAAGTCGGGATTAAATAGGTTGATTGTGTTGACATACATGACTAATGTACAGAGATACAGTTTACTTTATGTTACATCTATAGTAGTTTTATCTATATGCTGGGCTGCTTAGTAATACAGTAGGTTATTAGGTTACGATCATTACTTTTGTTAGAATATTAGTGTGTAATATTTAAGATATAAATTTAGAGGATTAGTTGTATTTAGCTCAAAATTGTGTGTTGTTGACACTCGGCATTAACTCATTACGGGATCATAAACATTTGTCAAGTTTTTGTTAGAGTTGTTCTTGATGCGTGGTTCCGCTCAAAAAATCTGTTTTTTGAATTTCTTCCAACACCTTTAATCAAAGTGTTTACCAACAAGTGCTTAAAGGTGTTTTTCTTTTCACAATGAAAGCTTCGATAATTTTCACCAAAACATATATAAAAGGATAAGAAGGTTTATCATAGAAATGAAAATGAACCTTTATGCGATTGGTGTAAGTATCTAATTTAGCTATAAAAGTTTATAGATCATCAAAGAAGATATATAGTATGAACTTTAATTTTTAGACCGAGTATAGCGGTGGTGATCAGTCATATTAAGTTACATCAACATCCTTTCTCACCGCTACATCATAGTGATTATCATATCTTGATTAGTCTTTTAAAACGGAGAGAGGTTTTGATGAGTCTTCCAATTAAGAGGGAGCAAGGGTTTTGGGTCTACCACTCTACCCTCCCCACTAAAAAGAAAGTACTTAATGTTGGTTGATTAATAACGTAATTTTATAAGTTGGTTGATTAATTTTATAAGTTGGTTGATTAATAACGTATAAGTTGGTTGATTAATAACGTATATGCCACATTTAATGTCATTGTCTTGTCCTGATGGTATCTTCAACATAATTTTATAAGTTGGTTGATTAATAACGTATAAGACTGATTTTATTTATTTGTTTATTTTTTCCTATTATGGTGTAAGATACTATTTGATGTTTCTTTCATAAAAACCTAAATAAGCGTTTGATATGGTCCATGGACTTGGCCAAGGACCGGCGATCCTCAATCATAAAAACCGAGTATAGCGTTTACTTTATAATATGTACATAATGATTCGTTATTATGCTGTTAGAAGGTTGTTAGGTTTTAGATAGAAAAATGATCGGAAAACTAAAAAGTATGGCTAGTATTATACTTGCGTATAAGTGTTCTGTTGGTTTCTAAAGAAGTTGGTCGCTTTGCTGCAACAAACATAATGTTGTCATGTAAGTTTAAGCATAAAACTATTTAAGTCTTCTAATCGATCTCTTGTACATATTATAAAGTAAAGTTCATGAAGGCAGTTTAATGATGCCAGGGTTCTTTATCTACAAAATATTGAAGTAGAGAACAATTAACGCATTGAGTGAAAGAATCATTTACCATCAAAATTACTTTATACGTTCGTCTTTTTCTTTTACTTATACACATCAACAAGCTTATTGTATGTTACTGCAGTATTTTTTTTTTTTTTTTTTTTTTTTTTGTCACATTCTACTTTTTGATGTATGTATTTATTTTGATTGTTAGGTAGTCATGATGAAGAAACTAAGAAATGAATAGACAATGGAATTGGACCATGAGAGTTCCTTAATGATAGGAACTTCTTGGATACTCCAAGTCTCCAACGTTTGAGGAAAAGTCAATGAAACAAGAATGTCAATTCTATTTAAGGATTTAGGGTATATTTAGAAAAACTAGCTGTAAGCTGTATATTTTTTTCAATAAAAGTGTTTTGTAAGTTAGCTGTTAAATGTAATTATAAGATGTAAAATGACATAAAAGGACACACCTATAATTGTAAACAAATTTTTTGAGGGTATATCAGTAATTTAAAGTTTTAACAGCTACAAGATGTTTAAAAAGCTTCATGAATCAGCTTTTCATTTTGGAGCTATTTGTTTGAAATAAAAGCTTGAAGTTAATGTATCCAAACGGAGCTACTTAATTTAGATGAGATTATTTTTGTAACAAAAAGCTAATAGCTCCCCAAAAAGCCCCTACCAAACAGGCCCTTAATATATAGTTTATTAAAATACTAATTAGTTAGAGTAATAACTACGGAGTAATAATAAAGGGGCGGAGCCAGAAAATTATGCTCGAGGGGCACACTTTAATAACTTTTAGAAACTATACTACAAATTGGTTCTTATAGGAGTCAGATTACAAATAAAGCTAGATATTTTAGAAATTTTACATTACAATTTTTTTCGCTAGGGGGTCACAACTAGGGATGGCAAATGCACCCGAAACCGATGGAGAAAACCGAAACCCGAACTGGTTGGGTCGGGTTCGGGGGGCGGGTTTGGATGCAGGTTTAGGTATTGATAAATATTTTTAGCCGGGTACGGGTTCGGTGACGGGTTCTGGTAATACTCACCCAATTACCCATACCCATACCCATATCCGTTTACCCGAATCTGTACCCGCTTTATTCATATTATAATTAACTAGAGTATATATACATTATATATAATTTCTTCCATTATATTTTTTATATAAGTATCTCTATTACATAACACATTTTAGTGTGACTAAATCTTAATACCGCTTTTTTGTTCTTATAATATTCAATTGGAGATAACCGATACCCGCGGGGAGACCCGAAAAACCGATGGATAATATTAACCGGGTATCCGACGGGTAATGGGGCGGGTACTGGTTTGGATATTTTAAACGGGTGCGGGTACGGGTACACTAAAACCCGCCCCAAACCCGACCCGTTGCCATCCCTAGTCACAACCCCTCCTTGTCTCCGCCGGGAGTATAGATACTAAAAACCAAATTATACTTATATATTGTTGACGAAGCAGTGATAAATAATGATGACATGGCATTGCCTCTAAATCGTCTGATCGATGTAAAAATGAATCTCAACCATCTAAAATAAAATACATCCTTATCTATAACTGTTTACCTGAATTTTCGACATGTATTCTGATGACTTAAGCACATTTCTATTTACAAAACTTGATAAGCTTGAAAAGAAGAATTGGTCAAATTTATTATCCGCGGATCATTTTTTGAAATGTGTCATTCACATGTCAAAGGTCCGCACTACACGAGCCAGACCATATAATTCTCAGGCTGGTGCTGGTCCTTCTACTTCATCTCCCGTGAGTCAGTCTAGTACTGATTCTCAGCTTGCTGAACTCACGAAGGCTATTCAAGCTTTGGTTTCCAACACACACAAGAAAGAGTCCGCTCCGCAAACTTCTCAAACTGCTGAAATTAAAAAGGTAGAAGTTTGTGAAACTTGTGGTGGTCCTCATGCATACTACAATTGTACCCACACCGATGGCAATGCATTTGAAGTCAATGTTTTAGCTGGTAGTTCCAATCAAGGAGGAAACCAATTCCGTCCTCAAATGGAAACAAACTACCGTGCTAACACCCAAGGGGGACAGCCCGGATTATACCAACCCAACAATGGTAATAGGTTCATTCCTAACCAGCAGAGAGGGCAAAACACGCAGAATCAATATCGTGCCCCGAACAATCAAATGGTTCCTTTTCAATACCCACCCCACAAGGGGAATTCTCAAGGGTATTCAGCTCCTGCTCATCAAATGGTTCCTTATCAAGAATCTCCTTCTAATGAGCTCGCTAACCACGTCAAGGTTAATGATGCTAACCTGAAGGCAATGCAGAACCAAATCTCCAATTTGAAGAATGAATTTGATTCTTCAATTGCAAAGAACAATAATGAGCTAAGGAATGACATTAAGGATATGTTTGCTGGCTTAGTGAAACAACTCAATCCACCTTCTACTTCGGGAAGTCTCCCGAGTAACACTGTTGCAAACCCAAGGGGTGAACTCAAAGCTGTTACCACTCGTAGTGGTAAAGCTCATGATGGACCATCGATTCCTATTCCTTCTCCGGAGAGGGAATTGGAACAACAAACCAAGGTGACAAAGGACCCGGTACTTTCCTCTAAAAAAGGAAGTGCTCATTACGTCCAAACCACGGTTTTCCAAAACTCTACACCCCTAATTACTCCTACATCGTCAAGAGTAGATCCTACTCTCTCACGATTTACGGTTAAAAGTTTGTCAAACAAACTTTCTGACCAAAGGGATGCTAGAGCTTATTCCAATATGCTCAATGCTGCCCCTAGGAGTATACTTGACGACAATGATGATGAGGAAGATACCAATGTCATTAAAGCTATCACCACTCGTAGTGGTGCTGCTTATGAAGGGCCCTCTATGCCTATTCCTCCCCCATTGTATGAAGTGGAAAATGAGACGGAGGTTACAACGAACAATGTGCAAATTCCAAGCCCACAAAGTACAGCACAAGTCCATCCTCCGGTTATCACTAAAAAGAAATCCAAACCAGGAGTTGTCTTTGAATCTGTTGAGACTCCTGAGTTTACAGCCCCTAAATCCAAACCTTTTAAACCTTCCATTCCTTACCCATCGCGCTTAAATGAGCAAGAAACCCGTGAGAAGTCTAATTACCAAATGGACAAACTATTGCACATCTTTAAAGATTTGCAATTTGAAATAAGTCTCGCGGATGCTATCATTCTGATGCCCAAGTTTGCATCAACAATCAAACAGTTGTTAAGCAACAAGGAAAAGCTAATTGAAATGGCTAAAACTCCTCGGAATGAAAACTGCTCTGCAGTTATCTTAAAGAAGCTTCCCGAGAAGCTTGGAGATCCTGGAAAATTTCTCTTACCATGTGTATTTCCAGGAATGGTTGAATGCTGTGCCTTGGCCGATCTTGGCGCAAGCATCAACCTGATGCCTCATTCAGTATGGAAGAAACTTTCTCTTCCTGGACTTACCCCTACCTGCATGACTCTTGAGCTTGCAGATCGAACCATATCTATGCCTCTCGGCATTGCCGAGGATGTATTTGTGAAAGTAGGGCAGTTCCATTTTCCAGCTGACTTTGTGGTTGTTGATTTCGATGCTGATCCTAGGGTTCCTCTCATTCTTGGAAGAGGATTCCTGAGAATGGGCCATGCTCTTATAGATGTATTTGAGCATAAGATCACACTACGCGTGGGTAAAGAAGCTGTTACCTTTAACCATGATCAAACTTCGAGGTACTCCTCAAATTATGATTCTGAATCGATTAACCGAATCGATGTCATTGATGTTGCTGCAAAGGAGTACTCTCAAAAAGATCTTGGTGATTTTCATAATTCTGTGATTGGTAACCCCACTCCATCTTCTCATCCTATTACAGCCGACTCTTCCCCTTCTCTCACTCCGTCTGAGGGAAGTAACTCCTCTTGGGAAGAGGTCGAGGCTTTTCTTGCTCCAGATAGTTCACCTCCGCTTGAGGTTGATGATAACTATCTTGATCCTGAGGGGGACATTCTTTATATAGAAAGTTTGTTAAACAAAGATCCAATTCCCCCTCCTCCACTAAAACAACTTCATAATAAGGGAAGTAATTCTATGCTGGAAGAAATCGAGGCTTATCTCGATTTGGTTACATTTCTTCCAGGAATTGATGACACTGAGAGTAATCATGAGGGAGATGTTATTCTGCTTCTTGAACAATTGTTATACCCAGACGATTATCCCTCCCTCTCACCCAAACCACTTCATAAAGAGGAAATCAAGTCAGTTGTAAAAACTGATAAATTTCCTGAGATCAAGCTAAAGGATTTGCCTCATCCACTTGAATATGTATTTCTTGAGGAGGAAGTTCTTATCTTAACAGCTATTCTGATCTCTCTTCTTCCCTTCACCTACCCGGTGATTTCTCCTATCCTTCACTCAATCGTGAGTGAGGATGTTATTTTTTACCCTGGCATTTTCCATATAACATTGGTTTAAGAGCCAGATATATCTCTCTTGGTGTGGAACTTTCATACACTTCAATGTTTATACAAACATCTTGAATGAAAGTCCGATGGAGATGGTCTCTTCCACTTACTTCCCCATAGACTTTTAAATTGCTTTTTCTCCCGGGCTGCTCAGGAGCTCTTTGTTACGGTTGACCGTTCACAAGCGGTTGGCTTGCGTGATAAACCTGACGGTTCGGGAGGAAACAAATCAATACGGGGTCGAGTCAAGCTAGTGACTCGGGAATCAAAAATGTTAGCAAAAACATGGGTTTTCACCCGTGTGTACCACCCTAGTGTGGGGGAGATGCCCCACATATTGTAAATATGTGTATATCCTCAAAAAAAAAAAAAAAAAAAAAAAAAAAATGTATATAAACAAAAATAAAGGCTAGTAATATTTCCTTTTTACGTTCTAAGTGTTGGTTTAACAACCGGTACTTTGAATATTGAGGGCAATATTCAGTTTTAAGTGTGGGGGGAATTCTCACGAATTTGATCATATGTTCTATCTATTTCACCCATTTTGACCAAAATTTTAAAATTTTTTCACACTTAGAACGTAAATAAATGGTTATCAGTCCGCCATGTGTAACCCACATAAGGATTGGCTAATCCAAGAGCAAACGACTCTTGGTAAAGATATCTCAAATCCGTTCATGGCTTGCAATTTGCCAAAAATTGTATGGTGCTCAACTCACCATATCTTTAAAAGTGAAGAGTTGGCTAGCCCGCAAGGTTATGGCTTGTGGTAAAGGCAGTGGAAAAACCATGATTGGTAATCAGCTCACCAAAGATAATATTGATAATTTATCTAAGAGTTGGCTAGTCCAGAAGCAAACGGCTTCTGGTAAAGACAAATCAAAACCGTTGACAGCTTATGGTTTGCTCAAAATCATTTGGTTATCATTGTACCAAAGTTCTTACTTGAACTGAAACAATTGGCTACTCCAGAAGTAATGGCTTTTGGTAAAGAGATGAAATCCATTAAATCTTCATAAAATATTTCTAGGGACTAGCAATAGTTTAGTGTGGGGGATTGATGAGTGTCTAAATACTCATCATTTCGTTCACATTTAAGCTACAAAAACATCTGAAAACACTCAGATATGCTTCAAAATACAGGAAATATCAATGAAATGTGTTTTTATGTGTTACAATTGCAAAAGGATTGAAAACTGATGAAAAACAGCAAATTTTACATAATTTACAGTTTCAGTCCCCAAACTTTCATAAATTGGCAAATCTAGTCCCTGGAATTCAAAAATGTGGAGTTTTATCATTCAAGGTCCCTGAAATATTCTAAGTTGTAAAAATTGGTCCTTGAATGATTCTTTGGGCAAATTACAGAAAAGGTCCCTGAACTTTTGAAATTGGTCCTTTGGGTTTTTAAAAATGGAAAAATGCAAAATTGATCCTTGTGTTATTGGATTGTGGCAACATTGGTCCTTGTGAGCAGTTTGGAGTGTGTACAGCTTCAGTCCTCATCTTTGGGAAAATTACATAATTGGTCCTTGTTACTTAATAAACCAAACGGACCCTTTATTAAATCTATAATCCAAATCCAATCCAATACAAAAACAAACACAACCCTTGGCCCAACCCTTTTCCTGGCCCAAAACACAAACAACCCAACACCCCCGTTTATTAATAAAACGGGGTCAAACGGTCAACCTTCCTCCTTTCCACCTCACTGAAACACACCAACACTCCACCTCCACCTCTCCATAGCCACCTGTAAACTTCACCACCACCTCACCCCCTCCAGCTCATTACCTACTCTCCCCTCTCACCTCTTCCACCTCACACCTAGCCCACAACCACTACTCCCTATAGTTTTAAACTGCTAATCTTACAACTTGTACTCCCACTCCTCAAAACCCACCATACCTTGTCCCTTCCACCTATGCATCACTCCAAGAAGCTTTAATTAGCTTAAAACTGCTCCTAGGCACGTGGAAGCAATTTGGCGCCAAAAACAAGTGGGAAATGCTCAGAGATGTCGACAAAGGCAATTAGGTCATTATAAAGTGATGGGGATGCTGAAGAGTAGTTTTTATCATAGAATTTACGTTTATGGTCATTTATCTTAAATGTTGTTTACTTCTTATCTTTAATTAATTGTCTTTTAAATGCTTTCAAAGCTTTGTTACACTTTGACAAATTGTAATAAAACTTTATTTACAGTTGTAGTTTCATTAATCTTTACATACTTGTCATTTATTAAACGTCATTTAAATTACCTTGTCATTTCAATATTGTCATTTATAATTGTTTAGAGGACCTTCAATAAGTCACTTAGGCTCCTGACAAAGCCTTAAGGCTTTTAGAAACCTTAAAAGCAATTGTAATCAGAAAAATCAAAAATACAAAAAGAAATCAAGGAGAAATCAGTTTGCTTGAAAGAACAAGTTGGAGCAGGGTGAAATTTGGATTGCTTTGGGGTATTAGAAGCTTATTGGTAAGCCATAGGTGTAATCTAAGTCCTGTTTGTGGTTCATGTTGCTCAGTTCTCATTTGGACACTCTTGTAAGCTTTTTGCTTCATTTTGGCACTTTACTGTATACGTTTATTATATGCTTTAATCTTGGTGTATTTATGTTCCTGTGGTATCAATGAGTGAAAATATTGCTTAGTATACCTTTCTTGTTCATTAAAATACCAAGTTACTTAATGTTTTATTTTCACAGTCAATTTAGCTTTTTTATGATTCTTGGTTAATTGTTGTTTTAATTGTTGTTTATCTGTTTATTTAAGTAGTTTACATCATAATATGGTCTATGTATTCAGTTTCATGGCATGAATCAGTTTATTGCTTTGATAATCACAAAATCAGTCATATTAAAGTGTGTTTGGTATTGTTTGTTTAAAGGTGCTATACTGATAAGTGGTTGTTAATTGTGGTTGCTTTCAGTCACATGGGTGATATTAGACTTATATAAGTCATCAAATTTGCATTGAGAATTCAGAAAGTAAAAATTCCTTTTGATCTCACATCATTTGTTATCTGTTAAGGATTTTTGGTTGCTGGATCATCAAATCTGTTCACAAGTAGTTAATATTGCTTAATATAGTTTCATTTTACCTTATAACATCATAATAAGTCACTAGGACTCAATCAAAACTCACTTAAGTCAAACTAGCATGTTCATATAAAAGTCAAAATATCATAGCTGCAAGTTTTTGAATTAAATTGTGAATTTTGTTGTGACTTTATTATTAAGTTATAGGTTTTAAGCTTTTAGGATAATTAAGTCTTGTTGCTAATCTGCTTATTTCTATTTTTGTTTATTTTTTATTTCATAGCTTAAGTGCTTATTTACTAGCTTCTTTCTAGCTATTTGAATACTACCCTCCCCTGCATCTTGGGAGTCTTTTGTATCTGTCTAATTTTACAAGCTCACTGAGAGCTTATTAGTGGGACCCATGGCTTGTGCCTTGGCTTTTTGAGAAGCCCAGCAAGCCATCTCACTAATTCCAGGCTTTACTTTCACTTTGCAGCTTATTTGATAAGCTTGCCATAAGCCTTAAGTTTGTCCCATCTCTGTGTTTATACTGAGTACTCAGCTGATCCACCAAACTTCACAAGCTTCTCACAAGCTTGTTAGTGGACCCCACAGAGTGAACCTTGGCTTATTGTGAAGCCCTCCAGGTCAGCTTTTGAGATCAAAACTTATTTTGGACTCCTGAGCTTATTTGTGGGCCCCACATAGGCCTGCAAGTTGGTCCATTGGACTGTTTGGTTTGCAGTGTTGGTTGGATTTGCTTATTCCAACTTATCAGCTTATTTTCTTTCTTTTTCTCTTTTCTTTGGCTTGATTTATACTTTTCTAACTTGTTTTAAGTTTATTTTGCTTTTGTTTCAGCTTGTATAGCTTATTGTAAGCTTGTCCAAAGCAAAAGTCCACTTTGAGCTTATAATTCCCAACTGTTGGGAATTTAAGCTCATTCTGAGCTTATTTGGCTTTTGTAAAAATATTGTCTTTTTAAAAGTTGTTTAAATTTGTTGTCTAAGTGTGTTTGTTAAGTTAAAATCCAAAAATAAAATAAAAGAGGAAAACTAACACTTGCCAGATTCGAACCCTGGACCTCTAGGGTTGACCTGGTCAAAACTCAAACCAAAGCCACGCACCATCTGGGCTGGTGTGTTATTAGTGTTATTGTTTTCCCTTGTTTTATTTATAGTACTAAGTGTTCAGTTAAGCTTATTTGAGCTTATCTGCTTATTTTTGCTTATTTAATAAGCATTTCACACTTTTTATATTTTTCCCTAGTTTATTAATAGTATAAAGTATTTTTGTGAAAAGTTTTATATTTATTACTGTTGATGAAGCGAAAAGTGTACCGCTTTTAAGGGGTCATTTAAGCCCTAAATCGTATTTATTTGATCAAATATTGCCCTAAATCGTTCCTTTTGTCATTTTAGGTACTTTTGAGGAGAAATCTGGAAAAGGAGGCATTTTGGACGTTTTTGGAGCATAAAAGTGAAGAAAACGACAAAGTCTCAAAATCATGCTGGAAGTTACCTTTGACGGCGTCAGGATTATGCCTGGACGGCGTCATGGCTTGGCAAAAGTGGTGGATGTGAAATTTACTCATGATAAGCCAGTGAAAATTGCATGGGAATTCTGACGGCGTCACCCTTTAATTTGATCAAGGTCGTCACGTTATAATTTAAAGAGGGACGGCGTCACGTTCATAGTCTGAGGACGTCAAGCCTTGATAGGCCAGAACGGATTTTGGAGAGCTAAAGAGGGACGGCGTCAAGAAGGTCATCCGGGAACCCTAAAAGCGGCGAGGTGACGGCGTCACACTCCATAACGTGACGCCGTCAGATCTAAAAATCTATATATAGTTTTGCAATTCTTTGTCATTAGTGTGGAACTTATTGGGGAACTTTGTGTGTGAAAACCCTAGGACGAATTTGGCAGCTCTTTCAAGGCTTTTTGCCTTGGGATCTTCCATGTTACATTGAAGATAAGTTATCAATTAATCATTCAATATGTCTATGTGTTGTTTGATTTTATCTTGTTCTTGTCTTTTGTTTAACATGTTAGGCTAGATTTATCTTGTGTTTGCTTAGATCTAATGAAACCTAGCTATTGATTATTGGTTATTAGTGTGTTATTAGTTGTATTGGATGATTGTTCATCTATGTTAGGCTTAAGAAAACTGGCTAACTTCCTATTCGGTAACTTGCTTGAACGTCTTAAGAAACATGAACCAATGCGTACTAAAGGTTTTTATGGTTGTATTTAATGCACAAGCGAATTCTAGTGATCCCATGTTAGGAGCTTCCTAGCCGGCTCGACATAGGAGTGAAGTAGGAGCTTGTAGAGTTGGGGAAGTACGTACGCCACCCCACGAATGGTATTAAGGAATACACCCGTCATCCACGCAACTAATACACACTAATCAACCGGTAAAAGATAGTTAGGGAGTAAGAAAATCTAAGTAAACACATTTCCCTCCACATAAGTTTTCACCAACATTTTCATTTTTGTTATTTTATTTTATTTGCATTCGTAGTAATTTGGGTTAGTTGATGATGAACTCAAATAAGTACATTTTATTACTATCATTTATCCTATTAATTTGACTTGTTTTACTATATTATGTATGAGGATTGATACTTAATCATTTACTTTTGTAATTCTCAGGTAAAAACAAGCATTTGGTGAAACTTAATGATTTTGGACTAATAATGGAGCAAAACGTGCATAAAGTGAAAGTCTACTGACATGGACAAGATCAAGTCAATTCTGCTCCAGATGCGCCGCATCTCACTCTCGACATGCGCCGCATCTCTATCAAGATATCACCAGATACGATCCAAGATACAAGAGGACATGCGCCGCATCTGATCATGGAGTTACGCCGCATCTTCTGGCGGTGTACGAATATTCCTGAATATTATAATCTTGGACCCCACGCGAAGTTAAGTACATGCGCCGCATCTACTTAGTAGATGCGCCGCATCTTCCCTCAGACAGAAAGTATAAATACCCCGTAGACCAGACGAATTAGGAGTTCCGAAAACCCTAAAACAGAAGACCGAACAGGAGGAACAAAGGACGAATTCAGTCAAGGAGGCAGCACAAGACACACCCAAATCAAAGATACAAGAGCTGTAAGAAGGTGTTGCATGTATTTAATTCATTAAGTAGTTTTGTTTTATTGTGTTAGCAAACTTTAATTCATCAGGATTGGTGGCTTGTGTAATGTGACAACGAAAGATTGCACTCCCTTTAATACTTGCTTTCCCATCAATTAAAGTTTATATGATGATGTCTTTGGTTACTACTTATTAGTGCATTGATAACCTCTGTGTTTATTAGTGGCTTGCGGGCATTTGACTGCGGGACATAATGTGGCTCCCACGGTTGTTTCTAAATTGATCACTTAGGAATAACTTTTAGACATAAGTAATCATTAAGGGTTTACTCGCCGATAAGAATAGGACCAACGAGAAAGGGTTAACTACATACACTTCATATAAAGCTATCAATAAAACAAGTGACAATCTACTTAATCATAAGGACAGCCCTCTTATTGTCTCGAGTATTTATCTGTGTACGTGTGTGCTACTTGCTGATTCGTGCCTATTGGTTTATTTTATTATTTAATTGCAACAAATCGTGCCAGTCTCTCAGGCTGAAACCCCCTTGCATTAGGATATTAAAATACTGATTAGAATAACTAGATAATACGTTCCACTCTTAGTGATCGACACTCTACTTACCATTATCTTCATACTGACCGGGTACACTGCTCGTTAAGTGTGTGTGTTATTGATAAGTCGGCTAAATATAAATTTAAAACTTGAGTAGGCATTAAAACTGCTAAACCGCAACGACACATCACGCGCATCAAGTTTTTGGCGCCGCTGCCGGGGAGTGAATTGTTATTATCTGTTAATTTGATTAGTATTTTAATTAGGTTTTTCTTTTTATTAGATTAATTGCATCATTGTACTATTTTGCATATTTGTTGTATTGTGTGTTAATTGTTTTCTTTTTATTTTTGTGTGTTTATTTTCGTTTGTGTGTTTAATTTTTGTTTTTATTTTTCGTATTTTTCTGTTCTGCTATCGTTGTACTGTGCTAAATCAAACGATACGGCGCATCTGATCTCTCAGATACGGCGTATTGCGTTTAATTTTTTTTTTAATACAACGCGTTTAATTAATTCGATACGACGCATCTTTTCCCCAAGATACGGCGTATCTGTTTTTAATAAGAAAATTTTTCTAAGCGATAAAGTAATACGACGCATCTGCTTTTGCAGATACGGCGTATCTGTTTTCGATAATAAAAAATTTTCAAACGTTAACGCCATACGACGCATCTGCTTTCGCAGATACGGCGTATCTATTATTTTAATTAAAAACAGTTTGCGAATTATTAAACAGATACGGCGTATCGATCTCTGACGATACGGCGCATCTTACTGAATCAAAAATCATTTATTTTTAAACGTAACGAAAATACGGCGCATTAACTTTCGTTAATACGACGCATTTAATTTTAATTAGATAAGTTGATTTTTGATTAATTAATTCGATACGGCGCATTCTTAAATTCTAAGCGGCGTATCTATTTTCTGAATAAAGTCTGATTAAATTTTAACGATTATAAGATACGGCGTATCCAACTTTTTGGATACGGCGCATCGTCTGCAGATATCAGCTATTTTTATTCTTATATCCGTTTCTATATTCATTAATTTCTCTTCTAGCGAACAAATCCTACTGATGATTTTACTTTGGATGACAGATTTTGCTATGGAAGACATGTCAGTTAACGGATATCTTGCTAAGGAAAGCTTGTTTTCAGATTCATTCAATGTACTCATGATCGATGCAGATTTATTCTCTTGGGAGACTCCTCTTGAAGCTGCTTTTAAGGAATTCATGCGTTTATGCAACATTGACAAAGAGGTGTTCTCTTATGATGTATTTGTGAGGTATGCTGGAGAAGAATTGTCGCTCTTATGGCCTAGCATTGAAGCCGAAGGATTGAACTGGACTACTATCAAAGAAGATGATGGGAAATTCTATCTTGCATACATGGACTCAAGCAACAACAGCTGTGGTGGAGGCAATGCCCAAATCTCTTACATGCCATATTCCGAGGAGTACTGGGGATTAAATGAGAAATATCAGGATAATGACATGAATTATGCTTTGGCGGAGTTACTATTTCATGGCAGGTTGGTAAGATTGATAGACCTCTCCCTCAATGATTGGCTAGAACTCAAATATGGTAGTCCGGAATTTGCCCCTACAAATGAAGTCAAGGAGATTATGACTTCATGGTTGACTCGGAGTTTTAAGAAGCAATTTAACGAGTTCATGGAGATAAAAAAAGAATATGATTGGAAAGGTTTGCTTTGACGTTAACCATGACCCTAACGATGTTGATTTTTCTGAGTGGTTGGCTAGTAAGTTTAATAACCATAAGAGCATGGATCGAGCTACTAAGGATGCATTATGGGTATATTGGATGAGAGGAGAAGATGAAGAAGTAGAAAGCGATTATGGGTCGTCACTTCATAATTCAACAATCAATGAAGGTATTGAAGAGTTATTCAGAATAGACATTGATGTGTTCGATTATGAGACACCCTTGTGCAAGCAGTTCAAGGAATTTAACTACCTTCTTCAAGTCGATGATGATGTGCTTACCGGAGATCTACCAGGATTTAAGACTTATGATGATTTCAAAAACACCTGGTACTATGAATGGAATGATCAAGTACCATGGGTTTGGGATAAACCATGGGAATTTGAGCACATTAATCACACCTGTACACCCTTCGTTTTCAAGGACGGGAGTAGTGTTTGGCCGACCTGCGATTATAAAAGTGACGGAACCTGTAATGGGGGAAGTATAATTGGGATGAAACGGGTTGGAAACGATGTAACCTTTGAAGATTATGAGTGGTACGATAATGTAGAAGACTGCCCACAAAAATCGGAGGCTTTACAAGAAAAGGGCAGAATTGAACGCTTGAAAGGACTTAAGGGGACATCGGATACTACTTTCTGGGAATGGGTGCATAAACAGTTTGATGATTTCACAAAGCTTAGTCGACGGTTACAATATGATTTGGAAAGAGAATGGGAGGCGATTCAAGACGATAAGTCATTGATTGAAGAACTAGATGATTATTTGATTAAGGATCCTTATTTTAAGTTTGTTGATAAAGACGAGGAAGAATTCACCAAAAGAAAGTGTCAACTACTTGGGATTCCTTACAATGAGCCACCCATGATTATTTCTGAAAAATTTAAAATCATCAAATATTCTTTGAGTCCTAATGAAGAATATACTGCGGTGAAGACAAAGAGTTATACTAGATTAAGTCGAACGGAAGAAAACATCGCAGAGATATACGGGAAAATCTTTCGGATGAAGGACGAAGGATGGACCGTGACAAGGACTTATTGCTGAGCTGAACGTGAGTCTAACTTGAAGACTCTGGAATAAAGACAAGTGCTTACCGGGAGACAACCCAGATTTATCTTTTATTCTGTTTTCTGTGTCGAGTCAGTCCAGGCCGCATGAGGATACGGCGCATCTCAATTCTGAGATGCGACGCATCTCCTGCAATGGTCATATCTTATTTTATTTTTCTGCATTTTTATTTTCGACTTTAAAACTATTTATCAGTTTATTTTTAATGCGGCGCATCCCTGGTTAAGGATGCGGCGCATCTTTATTCTGATCCGTATTTATTCCAGGCTCGATACGGCGTATCTTCTTCAATAAGATACGGCGCATCGACTGACCTGATGATTTTCAGTTTTAATTTTTAAGTTTTATTTTTCCTAACTACTAATGTGTTATGCAAGTTGAACCTTTCTTATCTTAGGTGTGTTTTAAAGTGTTGGTGGTATTATAGTTTCCTGGATTTCCTGTGGATACATCAAGTATGAAGCTTTAACGTTCTAATCCACAAGAAGTTGATTTTTGCTCTTATACTAATGGAGGATCATACCGAGCAAATCTCAGGGGAGTTTTCCTGTTCTAATTCTTTTATTTTCCAGTTTTTAACCTTTTATACAAACAACGAGGACGTTGTTTAACTTAAGTGGGGGGATTGGAGAATTAGAACACTTAACAATTACTTGTCCTAAACTTTTTCAAAAATTATGCTTAAAATGTGCTTAATATATCAAACTTAAAATTTTTTTTTAGCATGTTTTTGTTTAAGATCTAAGTTGCATAGCTGCACACATGACGTTATTTTCAAAATTGTGATTTTCCAAAATTCACAAATCTATGAGTGTGCCGGTGACTTGTAAACTTTAGAACTTGGCTTGTATACTATTCGAGACCACCATAATGAGTATTATTTATATAATTGGAATGACTTGTCTAAATTGGTAAAATTCTAGGATTACACCCAAAAAGCCTTTATATGTTATGTGTTATTAGCTAACTACACTGGTTAGTTAACCCCCGTATAACCCTTTTGTTACTCTCATTTTTAGAGTAAGATACCCCTAGAAAAACACTCAGAGCCATTCCTTTCGTTTCTTACACCTATGTTTAAAATGTTTCGTTACACCCTTACACCTTAGCCTACCCTGTAGATTAGAATCCGTGGTTGGTTAATTGCTATAGGCAAAGTGTGTTTCCTTACATTACCTGTGTTCGTGTGCGTAATTCATTATCTTTGGTTAGGTCGGGAAATTGCACAATGCAATTGGAGTGAAAGTAAATATTGTATATTTTGGAGTTTATTTTTCGTGTGTTTACTACTTTCACTATTACCGTTATTTCTGAAAGTATGAAAAGTATGAATAAAAATTATCCGGAAAGAAAGTTATAGTGATGTGGTAAAATTTTACACATCTTTGTTATGTAAAAAAAAAAAAAAAAAAAAAAAAAAAAAAAAAAAAGAAAAAGAAAGAAAGAAGAGTTGGATGTTTGTTTTAACCAACTTATGTAAAATTATGTAAGTGGTCGATATCACCACTATTTGTTGTACTATATCTATGGATTGAATGGGAATTGGCAGTTATGGGAACGCCAATTAAGATTTATTCTTTGATTAAGATCTTGTTGAGTATACTTCGTGTCTACCTAAAGCGTGTGTTTCAAGTGTTAAAGCGTGAGTTATTCGATGATATGAGTCTTATTCATGGGATGGTTGGGATAGTGATTAACCACACTTAGGATTTTAATTTATTTGTTTTGTTTATTTTTATTTTTACACCAATTTATATCCCAAATGTTATCCATGCCCTTTATTATTCTTTATCCAACCGAACCTTTGATTTATTGAGATTGAGGATTTGAGCAATCTTAAGTATCGTAGTCGTGGATTCGACTATGTATTTATGATTTTGTCGCCCTTTTTGATATATTATTATTGGTGAAGTTTGGACCTATCTTTAGCCTATTCGAGTTAAGGATTTGAGCAATTGCAAGTATCGTGTTCGTGGATTCGATCATGTATTTGTGATTTTGTCGCCTTTTCTGGAATTTGAGATCGATAGTGAAAGAGAATAATTAACCCTTAAGCCTAAAAACCCTTTTTACCGCTTTAGACTTGTTATTCCTTAGCTTTAGTGGTGGAGATGTGTATACTTGCCAAGCTTATGATAGAATATTCGTCGCGACTGGACAGTTAAACGATTAGATTTGCTTTTATCGACTTATTTTATTTTACTTCTAATTCGTTAAGTGTTTAGTTGTGTGATTATGAAATGAACGAATACATGCTTAAATATAAAAATAAATCCTAACATCTTTTAGGATACATTTTCTTAAAAGAAATTCTAAGGTTTACTTGGGGACAAGTAAAGTTCAAGTGGGGGGATATTTGATGAACTCAAATAAGTACATTTTATTACTATCATTTATCCTATTAATTTGACTTGTTTTACTATATTATGTATGAGGATTGATACTTAATCATTTACTTTTGTAATTCTCAGGTAAAAACAAGCATTTGGTGAAACTTAATGATTTTGGACTAATAATGGAGCAAAACGTGCATAAAGTGAAAGTCTACTGACATGGACAAGATCAAGTCAATTCTGCTCCAGATGCGCCGCATCTCACTCTCGACATGCGCCGCATCTCTATCAAGATATCACCAGATACGATCCAAGATACAAGAGGACATGCGCCGCATCTGATCATGGAGTTACGCCGCATCTTCTGGCGGTGTACGAATATTCCTGAATATTATAATCTTGGACCCCACGCGAAGTTAAGTACATGCGCCGCATCTACTTAGTAGATGCGCCGCATCTTCCCTCAGACAGAAAGTATAAATACCCCGTAGACCAGACGAATTAGGAGTTCCGAAAACCCTAAAACAGAAGACCGAACAGGAGGAACAAAGGACGAATTCAGTCAAGGAGGCAGCACAAGACACACCCAAATCAAAGATACAAGAGCTGTAAGAAGGTGTTGCATGTATTTAATTCATTAAGTAGTTTTGTTTTATTGTGTTAGCAAACTTTAATTCATCAGGATTGGTGGCTTGTGTAATGTGACAACGAAAGATTGCACTCCCTTTAATACTTGCTTTCCCATCAATTAAAGTTTATATGATGATGTCTTTGGTTACTACTTATTAGTGCATTGATAACCTCTGTGTTTATTAGTGGCTTGCGGGCATTTGACTGCGGGACATAATGTGGCTCCCACGGTTGTTTCTAAATTGATCACTTAGGAATAACTTTTAGACATAAGTAATCATTAAGGGTTTACTCGCCGATAAGAATAGGACCAACGAGAAAGGGTTAACTACAT
Source organism: Artemisia tridentata subsp. tridentata (assembly GCA_021014915.2). NCBI lineage: Eukaryota > Viridiplantae > Streptophyta > Magnoliopsida > Asterales > Asteraceae > Artemisia > Artemisia tridentata. The sequence goes on from CP139508.1 coordinate 432,826,709, forward strand.
ACACTTCATATAAAGCTATCAATAAAACAAGTGACAATCTACTTAATCATAAGGACAGCCCTCTTATTGTCTCGAGTATTTATCTGTGTACGTGTGTGCTACTTGCTGATTCGTGCCTATTGGTTTATTTTATTATTTAATTGCAACAAATCGTGCCAGTCTCTCAGGCTGAAACCCCCTTGCGTTAGGATATTAAAATACTGATTAGAATAACTAGATAATACGTTCCACTCTTAGTGATCGACACTCTACTTACCATTATCTTCATACTGACCGGGTACACTGCTCGTTAAGTGTGTGTGTTATTGATAAGTCGGCTAAATATAAATTTAAAACTTGAGTAGGCATTAAAACTGCTAAACCGCAACGACACATCACGCGCATCAGTTGACTAGCAACTAATTTCGCCCACTCTTTCAAACCCGAGATTTTACTTGCTTTCATAAAATTATATAAAAACATAAAAAGAATCTTCTCTCACCCTTAGACCTATTAGAGTAATTTTTCATACCTAACGAACACTATTCCCTGTGGAGAACGATCAATCCCCCGTACTTACCACTACACTATACTACATCGGTCAGGTACACTGCCTGGTGGGGTTGTATGCCTCTTGAGATCCCTCGAGAGGTAAAACCTGTTGTAAGGTTGCAAAACCACGCATCAAGTTTTTGGCGCCGCTGCCAGGGAATAGTTATTGTCTAGGTTGAATTTTTATTTTATAGGTCTACTCACTAGATTCCTTTCTAGTGAGATTTTTATTTTATTTTTCTAGGATTTTCTTTAGTCTATCTTTTTCTGCTCCGTCCATTGCTCAAATCTTCCTTGGCCATCATGGTAAACGAAGAATTCTCCAATCTCAGAGTCACCAGGAGTCGTAGTTCACTAAGCGACCTTATTTTACCCTACGCAGAACCTGATAGGGAAATGCGAAGATTAAGGCGGCTCTTTGCAACACCTGAACCATCTGGCTTTGCCATCAACTTTGATGATGCCCTCTCCGAGGAAGAATCCAATCATCACTCTACACCTCCTAGCCCTCAACCCAATCACGATATGGAGGTTCCCGAAAACCCAATTCCTAAATGCCTCAAGGACTACTCTTCTCCCACCCCACGTGGTTTTTCCAATGCTATCGTTTTTCCAAATGAACGCACGGATGGGGTCTTGCGTGCAACCGATATTTGGCTGGTCCAAAGTGTATGCAAGTTTCACGGATTGAAAACTGAAGATCCAATCCAACACATCAAGGACTTCCTGAAAATAGTGGATACCCTCCATACGGACGGAGCCACTAGAGATACCTCCCGGTTGCGATTCTTTCCCTTCACCCTTCATGAAAAAGCCGGAGACTGGTATAACCAACTTCCCTCCGAATCTATTTTCACATGGGAACAGCTTGTTTCAAAATTCTATGAGAAATTCTTTCCAATAGGAAGAACTTCAACATTACGAGACGAAATCTTCCGCTTCCACGTTGGACCAGCTGAACCCATTCACGAATCCTGGATCAGATTTAAAGATCTGATTAGACAAGTCCCTCACCATGGCATTGAACTCTGGCTTCTTGTCCAAATCTTTTATGATAGTGTCCCTAAAGGCGACCAATTTGGCATTAATAATTCGGTAAAAGGAAAAATAGCCAACCTAAGCGATGAGGAAGGATGGAATAGAATTGAGGAATACGCAAATGATCAAGACGATACCTGGGATGAACCCGATTCGATCATGAGCATTTCCAAGATCATGAAAGAGCCTCCTTTTGCTAGCCGGTTGAGTAGAATGAATGATCAAGTCTCTTATTTAGACAAGTCACAACCAACTAAACGGTTGTCAAACCCATACTTGATATGTGACCAATGTGGTGGCCCGCATGAAGTGGAGGAATGCGGGGATGATACCACCACCGAACAAGCATGCTTGTCAAGCCACGACATCTTCGATGATCCTTCGCTCTTAACTTTCTACCAAAACAATGATTTCACCCCTTGGGGAAATCTTGTGAGAGAAGAGGGAGGAGGAGAATGTCCTGACTATAAGGTTAGGAGCACTTTTGAGGATGATCTTGGGCATTTCACGTTTGAAAAGAATTTGCAACTAAATGGTCTCGACAACTTTATCAATAGCCAACAAAATGGCATAAGGGCCATATTCGCAGAACTCAACGCCACTCTCGACGGCCTTGGTGAACCTCAAAGAGATCCCTTACTAGCCATCACCACTCGTGCTGGAACAACTACTAAGGATCCACCTTACCCAGCTCAACAATCTAACATCATGGAACCCAACACCCCTCATGAGGAGGAAGATAATGTGAACGATGAGAATCCCGAACAAACCTCTCCGGTAACTCCCTCTCAACCTACTCCAACCAAACAGCCCATTAAAGTCCCATACCCGTCCCGTCTCAAGAATCAAAAGGTCGAAAATGATAATAAAAGATTCCTGTCATATTTGAAAAATTCGGTCGTCACCATACCCCTTCTTGATGCATGCTACCATATGCCCAAATATAGTACATACTTCAAGAAGTTGCTGACCAACAGAAAAGGGCTCGAGGGTCTTGTAACCTTAGGAGAAGAATGTTCTGTGGTGACTCATCGAGGGCTGCCAAAGAAGGTGGACGATCCAGGTAGTTTCACCTTGCCCTGCTCAATAGGATCTCTTTCAGTCAAGAATGCTTTGGCCGACTTAGGAGCAAGTATCAATCTTATGACGCATTCCATGTTCCTCAAATTAGGGTATTCTGGATTGAAACCTACCCGTATGAACATCCAACTAGCCGATAGATCAGTCAAATACCCCTTAGGAATATGTGAAAATGTGTTGGTTAAGGTAGGGAGGTTCAAATTTCCCGTTGACTTCGTCATCTTAGAAATGGAAGAAGATGACCTAGTGCCTATCATTCTGGGGAGGCCATTTCTTGCAACTGCTCGTGCTGTTATTGATGTTCACGACGGCAAACTGACCTTACGAGTGGGGGCCGATAGCTTAACCTTCGACATCAAGGACACAATGAATCTTTCTCTCGAAGCAGATAATCAACTGTATTTCATCGAAGAAATCGATGAACTATCCGACGAGATTGACAATTGTATAGATGAACAGATGGAAGCTGGTTGGTTGCGAGATGAAGCTTTCTTACCCATCTTTGAGGAGGAAAAGACTATGGATGTAAACGCAGTCTCTTTTTATCCCAGACAAGAAATCGAACAGCTTGAGCTTCGTAAACCCGAGAACAAACTTAAACCCTCCATCATCGAGCCACCTGCGGTAGAACTCAAGGAACTCCCAACCAACCTTGAATATGCTTTCCTCCAAGGGGAAGATCAACTTCCGGTAATCATAAGCTCCTCCTTGAAAAGTGAACAAAAAGATAAACTCTTAGGAGTTTTAAAAAAATATAAAGGAGTTATAGCATGGAGTGTAGCCGACATCAAGGGGATTGACTCTACTTTCTGCACGCATAAAATCCTCATGGAGGAGGATTATAAACCCACCGTGCAGCCTCAAAGACGAGTAAACCCCAACATTAAGGAAGTCGTGAAAAAGGAAGTCATTAAGCTCCTAGATGCAGGGCTAATTTACCCAATTTCCGACAGTCCATGGGTAAGTCCTGTACAGGTTGTACCAAAAAAGGGAGGAATGACAGTAGTAAAGAACGATAAGGATGAGTTAGCACCTCAACGAACAGTAACTGGATGGCATGTGTGCATCGATTATAGGAAGTTGAATGATGCAACCCGAAAAGATCATTTCCCTCTCCCATTTATCGACCAACTGTTGGAAAGGTTAGCAGGGCATGAGTACTACTGCTTCCTAGATGGGTTCTCAGGGTATTTCCAAATCCCTATCGCTCCTAAGGACCAAGAAAAGACTACGTTTACATGCCCTTATGGCACCTTCGCCTACAAGCGAATGCCCTTTGGACTATGTAACGCCCCCGCCACTTTCCAGCGCTGCATGACGGCAATCTTCCATGAGTTAATGGAAGACATCATGGAGGTCTTCATGGATGATTTTTCGGTCTTTGGAAACTCTTTTGATCGCTGTCTTGCTAACCTTGAGAAAATGCTCAAACGTTGTGAGGAGACTAACTTGGTACTAAACTGGGAAAAGTGCCACTTTATGGTAAAAGAAGGGATTGTGCTAGGGCACAAAATTTCAGGAAGTGGAATTGAAGTAGACCAGGCAAAAATTGAAGCTATATCCAAACTTCCCTATCCAACAACTGTCAAGGCAATCCGTAGCTTTTTGGGTCATGCTGGCTTCTATAGGAGATTCATTAAAGATTTCTCAAAGGTAGCTAAACCAATGACTCAGTTGCTCATGAAGGATGCCCCGTTCGACTTCTCTCAAGAGTGCAAGGACGCATTCGATCGATTGAAGCAGGAACTTACCCAAGCTCCAATTATGGTTACCCCTAACTGGGAGTTACCCTTTGAAATCATGTGCGATGCTAGTGATTATGCTGTTGGAGCAGTATTAGGCCAAAGGCTTAACAAACACTTTCAGCCAATATACTACGCTAGCAAAACCATGAATCCTGCTCAAGAAAACTACACTACCACTGAAAAGGAATTACTAGCCGTGGTATTCGCTTTTGATAAATTTCGCCAGTATCTTGTCCTTTCTAAAACGTTTGTTTTTACGGATCATTCAGCTATTCGATATCTTTTCGCTAAACAGGATGCTAAACCACGGTTACTTCGTTGGATCCTACTATTGCAAGAGTTCGATGTTGAAATTCATGATAAGAAAGGAGCAAAGAATCTTGCAGCTGATCATCTCTCTCGTCTCGAAAACCCCAGCCTCGCTGAATCTGACAAGAGTGAGATTCGGGAAACATTTCCTGAAGAGCAGCTCATGTCAATAAATGATTCTGAACCTTGGTATGCGGATTATGCTAACTACCTGGCAAGTAGAGTCATTCCTGAGCATATGAGCAGGCATGAAAAAAAGAGGTTCTTTAATCAATTAAAGTACTACTTTTGGGATGAACCCTTCTTATTCCGAAGATGTCCGGATCAGGTAATCAGGCGTTGTGTTTCGGAAAGAGAGGCTGTCAGAATTATGAAAGAGTGTCATGCCGGTCCATCGGGAGGACATCACGGAATGAACACTACTGCACGAAAGGTCTTCGACGCATGATTCTATTGGCCTACAATATTTCGTGATGTGAAGGGAATGATACAAACCTGTGACGCATGTCAAAGATCTGGGAATATCTCTAGGAGGGATGAAGCCCCACAGAATTATATACAAGTTTGTGAGGTTTTCGATGTTTGGGGAATTGATTTCATGGGACCTTTCCCATCTTCAGGTGGGAATGAATACATCTTAGTGGCCATCGATTATGTTTCGAAATGGGTGGAAGCACAAGCCCTTAGGACTAACGATGCTAGGGTAGTAATTCATTTCTTAAAAAAATTGTTCGCTAGGTTCGGAATTCCGAAGGCTCTTATTAGTGACAGGGGAACCCATTTTTTGCAATTCGCAAATGGAGAAAGTTATGAAAAGATATGGAGTCTCTCACCGATTCTCCACCGCTTACCATCCTCAAACCAACGGTCAAGTCGAAAACACTAATAGAGCCATAAAGAGAATATTGGAGAAAACGGTCAATCAAAACCGAAAAGATTGGTCTTTTAAGCTCGATGAAGCTTTGTGGGCATTTCGAACCGCTTATAAGACGCCAATCGGGACAACCCCGTTCCGTATGGTATATGGCAAGGCATGCCACCTTCCAGTAGAACTGGAACACAAGGCATATTGGGCACTTAAGGCTTGTAATTTGGATTATACGGTTGCAGGAACAAATAGATTCTTACAGCTCCAAGAGCTCGATGAATTGAGATTAGAGGCTTATGAATCTTCCATTACATACAAAGAAATGGCAAAAAGATGGCATGACCAACGGATTAAGAGACCAAAGGAGTTTTCAGAAGGAGACAAGGTCTTATTATATAATTCTCGCTTAAGACTATTTCCTGGAAAACTTAAATCTAGATGGTATGGACCTTTTACCGTAAGGAGCTCCTCTAAAACCGGAGCCGTTGTGTTGATTGACGACGAAGATAGAGAATTCACTGTGAATATACAACGAGTCAAGCATTATCAAGAGAATGGTAACGAAATGATCAATGAGGAAGACATAACTTTTGATGAAGAAGTCACGTAATGTACGTGACTTTGAGTCTAGCTACAAGACTCGTTAATAAAGAAAAGCGCTTCTTGGGAGGCAACCCAAGCTTTATTTGCTTTGTGTGTTTATTTATTTGTTTGTTTGATTTTATTTGCTTCCGTATGTATGTTTAATTTTTATTATTATTGATTCATGTTCAAAACTAAAATTGTGAAAATGCTTTATTTTGTTTTTAACTTCGTCTTAACTACATATAAAGGTATTTTGCAAAAGATAAGTGTAAGGGAAAGTCAAATCGGTTTATTAGAACAAATGAACATGAATCATAATAATAATAAATTAACATACATATTAGTATTTGTTTGAGTCAAATGCTTGTATCGAGTCATAATTATGTTTTGCAGGATTTCCAGGAAGTAAGGTATAGGTTTTTCCAAAATTTTTCCGGAAACGTAACATGAGAATTCTGTCAGATCATATCTGACGGCGTCAGGAGTTACAACCTGACGGCGTCAGGTTTAATTTTCTGAAAATTTTTGAAGGTTTTGTTTTCATAAAAAGTTTTTATTAAATCTCTAACTTATAATCTCCAGGAATCTGCAAAATTATCATTCCACAAGCATTATATCCTTATATATAGAGTTTATCCCGCCGATGTTATGCAGGTTTTCGTGTTTGTTTTCTCAGGTTTAACAGGTTATTTTGGACAAAGAAATGTTTTTGGATCAAGCTTATGGCGATGCATTAGTCATGGAGCTTCAACATTATCTTTGGAAGAAGATCTAACCGTGTTACTTCATTATCCACCGAGCGAATCAAGGGAGTATTTAATTTCATTCTTTTACCTTATTTACTTTTACATCTTGTTATTTGAACATTGGGGACAATGTTCATCTTAAGTGTAAGGGGGGTAAAAGTACGATTTTAGAGAATACAATTGCGCTTGATTTTTGTTTGTTTAATAGTAGATGTGTAATAAAACTGAGATAAATACCTGTTAGGGCAATTTTAGTGCCAAATTTAAATTTTTTTACAACATATAGGAGTGAAACTTTGATCTTAATGAGCGTCTCACGGATAGGAGTTATATGACTAGCACAAAAACCGTACCACTAAAAAATTTTCCACCCCCAAATATGTGAGGTTCGCCCCTAGAATTGGTAGGAAAAGCATTTATGCTATGATGTGTGTACCGGTAGCACTTAGATTCTAGAACTTGCGTTAGGACCATTCCGAGGCCACAAGTGAGACTACATTCGTGTAGTTAGATTTACTACATGATAAGAGGCATTAGGATTAACCTATTGTTTTACACCTGTGTTTTTGTTATAATTACGTTGGCTACATTGGTCAAGTAATTCTCCCACACCCTTTGCGTTGTACTCATTTTTAGTACACGATACCCCTAGTACACCCCTCAGAGCCTATCTTTTCGTTTCGACCTTTAAGCATTTTACTTAAAGGAAGAATTTGTTACACCCCACTAAAATGTACACCCAAATCGCCTTAGCCTACCTTGTATGCACTTATCTTTAGTGCATTATTGTGACAACATTTGTTTAAACCCAAGTTAATTATCTAGTTGATTACATGGTTGCTAAGTCGAGTCATATCCTTGTACATATTGTTTTGGGACGATTGGGACTCATGGGTAAAGTACTAGTGTAATGAAGTAATGGGGAAGAACATCATTTATTACCCCCATATGTGCTAAATGTTTTAAAAGTACTCCAAGTTTTTTGATTATCTTAATTCGAGTAATTAGAATAGTATTTTGTAAAGTTATGTAAAAGTTCAAGTGTAAGGGGATGCAACGCTCCTATGATGTATTATTTTGGATGGTAGGGCAAAAGTGTATGCAAAAAAAAAAAAAAAAAAAAAAAAAAATCGAAAAATCAAGAAAAATACAAAAAAAATTGAGAAAAAGAAAAGTAGAAAAAACATACGGACTACCATCCCGTTTCATTTTATGTTTATTTTATGTTTTTGTTATTTTGTTTTTAGCTTAAGTTGAGTCGAGTCTTGGCTTAGCAACATTGTATAGTACATGTAATTGATCAAGATCTTTAACTCGCCACCAGTAAAATATCCTTTATCCAACAAAACCGTGTTTTCTTTTTCCCTACACCTAACGTTATAACCCATTTAAAAGCCCTCTTTGATAGTTTATCTTAGGTGCTTACGCTTAGTGGAGGAGGTTTTTGATCCTTTCCCAAGCCTATGGTAATCTATTTGCTATGACAGGTAGTGAGAGATATTATCCGTTTTCATTTATGAGATTTATTTTGATGACACTTGAGAGATGTGAGTATCTAAAACACTACTTGTGAGGTGCTAGTTTATAATCTCCGTGCTTATTATGATTAAAGTGGAACGAATATTTGTTGTAATTACTTTTATGTTAGCATTAAATGACCCCTAACTTGTGTTTTGATTAGAATAAAAGCGCATTTGCTTGAGGACAAGCAAATCTCAAGTGTAAGGGTATTTGATGAAGCGAAAAGTGTACCGCTTTTAAGGGGTCATTTAAGCCCTAAATCGTATTTATTTGATCAAATATTGCCCTAAATCGTTCCTTTTGTCATTTTAGGTACTTTTGAGGAGAAATCTGGAAAAGGAGGCATTTTGGACGTTTTTGGAGCATAAAAGTGAAGAAAACGACAAAGTCTCAAAATCATGCTGGAAGTTACCTTTGACGGCGTCAGGATTATGCCTGGACGGCGTCATGGCTTGGCAAAAGTGGTGGATGTGAAATTTACTCATGATAAGCCAGTGAAAATTGCATGGGAATTCTGACGGCGTCACCCTTTAATTTGATCAAGGTCGTCACGTTATAATTTAAAGAGGGACGGCGTCACGTTCATAGTCTGAGGGCGTCAAGCCTTGATAGGCCAGAACGGATTTTGGAGAGCTAAAGAGAGACGGCGTCAAGAAGGTCATCCGGGAACCCTAAAAGCGGCGAGGTGACGGCGTCACACTCCATAACGTGACGCCGTCAGATCTAAAAATCTATATATAGTTTTGCAATTCTTTGTCATTAGTGTGGAACTTATTGGGGAACTTTGTGTGTGAAAACCCTAGGACGAATTTGGCAGCTCTTTCAAGGCTTTTTGCCTTGAGATCTTCCATGTTACATTGAAGATAAGTTATCAATTAATCATTCAATATGTCTATGTGTTGTTTGATTTTATCTTGTTCTTGTCTTTTGTTTAACATGTTAGGCTAGATTTATCTTGTGTTTGCTTAGATCTAATGAAACCTAGCTATTGATTATTGGTTATTAGTGTGTTATTAGTTGTATTGGATGATTGTTCATCTATGTTAGGCTTAAGAAAACTGGCTAACTTCCTATTCGGTAACTTGCTTGAACGTCTTAAGAAACATGAACCAATGCGTACTAAATGTTTTTATGGTTGTATTTAATGCACAAGCGAATTCTAGTGATCCCATGTTAGGAGCTTCCTAGCCGGCTCGACATAGGAGCGAAGTAGGAGCTTGTAGAGTTGGGGAAGTACGTACGCCACCCCACGAATGGTATTAAGGAATACACCCGTCATCCACGCAACTAATACACACTAATCAACCGGTAAAAGATAGTTAGGGAGTAAGGAAATCTAAGTAAACACATTTCCCTCCACATAAGTTTTCACCAACATTTTCATTTTTGTTATTTTATTTTATTTGCATTCGTAGTAATTTGGGTTAGTTGACTAGCAACTAATTCCGCCCACTCTTTCAAACCCGAGATTTTACTTGCTTTCATAAAAATATAAAAACATAAAAAGAATCTTCTCTCACCCTTAGACCTATTAGAGTAATTTTTCATACCTAACGAACACTATTCCCTGTGGAGAACGATCAATCCCCCGTACTTACCACTACACTATACTACATCGGTCAGGTACACTGCCTGGTGGGGTTGTAAGCCTCTTGAGATCCCTCGAGAGGTAAAACCTGTTGTAAGGTTGCAAAACCACGCATCAACTGTTCAGCTTGTATTTATTTTAAGGGGCTTTTGCATATATATCCTTTCGAAAATGCAAAATTGCATATATATCCAAAACATGCATTAAAACCATTGTACTATGTGCATAAAAAATTTGTACAGAGGATATATATGCAATTATTCACTTTGGGAGGGATATATATGCAATTTGGCCTTATTTTAATTTTAATTAGTTTTAATAGTTTTTAATTAATAATAAATAATATAAAAGTTAAAAAATTATTTTTCTTTTTCTAATAATTTTCTTTTATCCTTAGGTTTGTAAAAACATAATTTTCATATCCATAGCCTTTTTATTTCTTTAAATTCACTTTTTTTTTATACGTTTACGTTTATTTAAACTAAACGTACGTTTTTTAAATACCTTTTACGTTTCCAGGGTATTTGATCTTACTTATTTGTTGATATAGCTCGTTTGAGCTATTTTTACTTATAGTTTGTGACAAATCATTCAAAACCCTTTTCTTGTTCATCAAAGCCCGATCACACATTCGTTCTATTTCAGGATATCACATCTCGTTGGGAAATAAACGACCCGGGGAAACACTATACTCCCTTGGATTTTTTCATTGGTTTTCTAGACTGTTTGACTTTAGTTGTTGACTATTCACAAGTGGTTGACTAATTTAAGTTAGACCGTTTCAGAGCCAATCAAAGCTGCAAAAAACATTGCACCTCCAACTTCAGCTTATCAGTTTGAAGTTTCGTGGCGAGGATTTTCTGGGGATCATACCCTACAGGCTCATCTCTTAAAGGTACTCGTATGATCAAGTATTTTGACAACTGATATGAAACTTATTATATAGTCACTTAACTAATTAGCATAATTTGTTTACCCAAACACTATGAACTAATCTTAAGGCAATAATGCATGAACTTGAATGCTATAACGCTGACAGAACCTTATTTTGAATTAGTTTTGGGCAGTTCTATTGATGTTTTTGTTGTTGTTGAATTCTTTGTTGCAGCACGTGTTTAAAATGGAAGGAAGGAACAACAGACTGCTACAAGAAAAGCAGAAATCAAGTGCAAATAAGTAGCAAAATGATGAGTTCTTGAAGTTAATACTGCTAGTGTATTAGTTACAACGGTTAGTTATAAGTTAGTATAAGTTAGTACTGTTGTTCATATAGTGTATTAGTTACAACTGTTATTGTATTTGAATTTGTTTTGATATATATTTGAATTTGTTTTGTTATATATTGATTTTTTAAATGTGGCTAAAAGATGCATACAGTCACACTTATTAATATTTTTGGCCACTTTATGCTTAATTGTATGTGACTAAATACCCAAAACAAAGATGCTTTGTGTAACTAAATATTACAAAAGGCCACACAAACAAAAAATTAATGTGGCCATTGGATGAACAATAGTCACACAAAATACATATTTCTCCACTTTAAACAACATATGGTTACACTTATTAACATTTTTGGCCACTTTTTTAAAAAATTGTATGTGACTAACTAAAAAAAACAATATATGTTGTGTGACTAAATCATCACAAATGTCACATTTATTATATATTCATGTGGTCATAGGACGGGAAATAGTCGCACATAATACACATTAGTTGAATAAATCATCTCAAATGTCACATATATTATATATTTATGTGACCAAAAGACGAACAATAGTTACTCTCAAAAAACATTCATGTGACTATAAAGTGTTTACGGTCACACATACTGATTAATCCAACAAAACTTGTGCATAATTTGTTACACATATTCGGGTTTTGGTCACTCTTTTTCAATGACAATGGTCACAAACTCAACAATGTCACCATGGGGGACCTTTTGTGACACACACAAAAAAAAACGTGTGCTACTATATGAATATCACCAATACAACTTTTTGTACCAGTCTTTATGTAAATATATCAGGATATCAATAAAAAATTATTCAATCTCAAAAATCAGGAAATCCAATTTTTGTCATATATTCAATCATGATTATTTTAATTCAATTTGCTTTTGAATTGGTTAAAGGGTTTCTAAGTTTGATGTTGTATGTTAAGTGTTTGATGAAATGCTTAAACGAATGTATGATGAGTATTGCACACCGGATTCATCTAAAAAATCATACACCAGTTTCATCAGGTAATTTTTTTTATATAAAGTTTGTATTTTTATAAAAACAAGATTTCATGGGTTTTTCTGTGTTTTGATTGCAGCGGCGATTGATTTGGTTTGTGGGTTTTGATTGCATCGGCGATTGAGAACAACACAAGATTTCATCACCAATAAAAATTAGCATGGTTTTGAGTTCAAGCTCCATTGGTGACTGAGTATCATCACCCGTTTCATCTTCTTAATTAACTGGGTCTAAAGTCATTTTTTTAAATTTATGTTCCTATTGAATCGAATTTGGTTAGCTATTCAGTTTTAATGCATGATCAATAAGAGATTAGTTTCGTATGCATTAATTAACTTTAGTTTTGAAATCCACCCTGATTACAGTTTTGCATACCATGTGTTTGATAAAAGGGTGGTTCTCAATCATTATGTTTATCTACGAATACATAATATGAGCTTATATGTTTCTTGGATTTGCTTTTCAGCTTATTCAAAATAGGTTTAATAAGCTATGGAACTACAGGCTCAATTTCCCGATTGTAAGTTTCCTAGAAATACGATACTTGCAATCATATTATGCCCTTTAGCCTATTATTCTCCTGTCGAATTAGGACATGTGCATACCATGCTTTCTGTTATTTTGCAGATCTATTATCATGCAGTCACACATTGAAATTAATGGATACTAATGATCTTGAACCACCTATCATTGATCAAGTCAGTACTGGGATTTACCGCCCACTGTTTCACTAGAGTAGCTTATTTCGTGAAAGTAAGATGCTGCTAACAACTTCGCTAAGGGTCATTATACAGGTATATGTTAAAATAAAACTGAACCCACACGAAAGGTAATTTGTAAGGTGAGGGTACATAAAGGATGCCAACTCTTACTGATACAAAAGTTGGTCGCCTATCTTGCTCCATGTGAATTATGCGTATCATAGGTATGCAAAAGTTATAACTGAAATAGAAAAGGATGGTCGCCTATCTTGCTCCATGTGAATTATGCGTATCGTAGGCATGCATTTGAATAGATGTTGTTATAATTATGCATCGTTTCACCGATTATGGCTCTCAAATGATACAATTACTATCTCTAATAGAATAAGTAGAGCCTGGAATTTGAACAAACATCATTATCAAGATCGTTCATTTGGATTATATGTGCAGAATGATTCTTGAAACAGATGGCAATATGATTGCTGGAAAAGTAGCTACACATAGCATAGATGAAGGATCTCCCTTATCAGAACAGGTGAATGTAAAACAATGAAAGGAACCAGTAGACAATGAAAAAGTGCATAATTGTTGGCCGGCTGGGCTGGGTAATGACTGGGTAACATTTGTACCAGTTGGGCTAACGTGAAACTTGTGTCTTCAGAAATTCTCTGAAGTCGATATAGTTTATATCAATGATTTTCTAATAATTTGAATAAAATGATTTAGTAGGCTTTATAAAGAATGTACTTGGCTTTCTAATCCGTCTGACCTACTTTGTGTTAAGCTATTTTATTACTTTGCCAATTTGACCCATAGGGATGATGTAATAACTTGAACCGACCCATTCATAAGTAATTTGCCAAGATGTCATCTTTTATTTGTAACTGAGTTTTTCCTCGGCTAACTGGTAGAAATTTTGGTTTATTGCATAGCTACCTGAGGAAGCCAAAGAGCTCGAGAAAGAGCTTAGACAGATTACAAAGGAGAAGAATGAAGCTTTTCATGGCAAGGACTTCGAAAAGGTAATTATTTTTTTCATGCTTATTCTTTCATGTTTTAGTAATGCGGGGTCACATTATTTGGACTTCATTAAGCTATTCTTTCATGTTTTAGCAGGGTACATCTTTCATTAAAATCATCACCAAAAAATTGTTTGAATTTTAAGTAATTAATATTTAAATTTACACTAAAACATGATCAATTAGTTCAAACCCTGCCAAATTTCTACCCATCATCATTATATTATACTATTATGAAGCTCTTACAATGATTAATGTTTTTTTTATTAATTTAGCTTTCGAGTGCCTACCAAAGCTTTGCCAGTGATATAGAGAAGAATGTAATCACTAAAAGTCTGCAAGAAACTAAAGATTGGCTATACGAAGACAGTGATGAAGAATCTGATGAACATGACTATACTGGGAAACTCGATGATCTCAAAAAGGTATCTAGAAAATGCTACTTGCCAGCTGATTATCTTCTTGTGCAACAGCGTGCACACACCTAACCACGTTCTTGTATGCAGTTATTAGGCCGAATTGAAAAGATATACAAGGATGAAAAGGCTAAAGCAAGCGCGACCAAAGAACTTCTAACTCTTATTGCAGAATACCGTTCGGCCACTGATCCAATGCCATCTAGGCTGAAACAGGAGCTATAATGTAGCATTTTTCTTCGCACGCAACTACCTAATATGAAGATTTATATATCTGTCATTATTTCAGTTTAAATCTTCTTGATCTTTCTTCTTTTGAGTACTTGTGACAGATGATAGTCGGTTCCATAATCGCAATTTATGTATTTCACTCTTTTTGACAGGTAAACAATTTTTTTGATGGAGCTGAGAAGCGGCTGAGTAACTATCAACAACTAGAATTTTTCAAGAAACTAGACCCCGTACAATGGTCATATATCATTAAACATGCCATTGGCATATTAAAGAGGTTAGTTCCGAATAATTGGTGTATGCTTGAGTTATACTTCTGGAATTTTACACTAATTAAGCATTAGCCAATGTTATTCCTCAATTTAGGTTACATTTTATTGGTAGAAAACATAACTTTTGATCAATTGTACCGTTTAAATTTCCATGTTGTAAAGTTTTCGCCTAACCTGCTACTTATGATGTCAATTTTTGCAGCAATTGCGAGCCCTTACTATTCAAACCTTCATCTCCCAAGCGCGATAGACCTTTGGACTCGGAACAAAGGAAAAATCCTGCGGACTCGCAACAAAGGAAAAACCCTGTGGACTCATAACAAAGGGACAATTTTGTGGACTCGAAGCAAAGGAACAGTCCCGTGGACTCAGAACAAAGGAACAATCCTGTAAACTCGGAGCAAAGGAACAATCCTGTGAACTCGGACCAAGAGAACCACCCAGTGAAATCGGTACAAAGGAATCATTATGTGGACTTGGACCAAAAGATTCATCCCGTCAACTTAGACCAAAAGGACCACCTGGTGGTCTCGAACAAAGGGGATCAACCCATGAATTTAAACTGTAATATTGACAGACCCATGAATCAGAACCGGAGTGGTGGACACACTAATTTGAACCAGATGGATGGACACGTTTATACGTATGATTGGCCACCATTGGTCTCGATCCACGGGGCCGGACCCATGAGCGTGTACCACGGGGCCCGACCCATGGTACCAAACCATGGGTCCCGACCCATGGTACCAAACCATGGGTCCCGACCCATCGGGCCTTGGATGAATTTAAAGTGTCCACATAATCAAACTCATGAGAGTACCATACCCGAATTGAAGTGTTGTAACTGTCGTTGGGTAAGCGAGAACTTTGAAAACCTGTTACGAAACCAAATTGTTCTGGACTATCTATTCACATATATATAGCTACAGCCTTTTTTGAGAACCTGTTTCGAAATGCCTACGCATATGTCCTCATACGACTCGAACCAGCAACCTATGATTGGTAACGATAGTCGGATGGTATGTATAGACCCTTTTTACCTTAAATTTATTTAATTGCTGATTACGCATTTCGTAGCTGGTAAAAAAAACTAAAAATAGTCAAAGTTGTAGCACCCCTACACTCAACCTGGCCACTACCCCTGAGAAGCTTAATATTCAACAGCGGATGGAAAATACGCGACACAAGTCCATCTTTTGTTTGATAAGTCTTTGTATTTTATAGTTTACCACAATACGTGGTGCCGAGGGATAACTTATTTGTATATTGTATGATGCACAGGAACAAGGCGATCACGACTGTGACGAAATGAAAAGTATACCAGACTCTAGGCTAAAGAAAGGGAAAGGAAAAGCTAGAGAGCCCGTGCTAAGTCAAACAAAGCATAACATCACTTTTTGTTTGGTCAAAGTGATAGAAGCTCACCTAAAGTTGTGGATAGTTTTGAAGCATACTCGCCAATGGATACATCTCCGTATCAAGAAACATTTGGTTCAAAATTGGAAATGTAAACAAGGAGAATTTCACTTTTGCTGCATCTACATCCGGTCAGAGTCAACTGTTTCCAGAAACACGTCAGCAAAGACGGGCCAGGATTTTGTCTCCTGTGAAGACCCAGAAATCTGACATGTCTCCGTTATTTGATCAAAGTAAGGATAATTTTAAACCGGCAAACGAATAAGATTCAGAGCATGGGAACTTTTCGACTACATCAGCTAACATTGTTGCAGAAGAAGCCTGTGAGAAATGGCGATTGAGGTTGATATTCTTACTTATATGACTATATAACTATAACTGTGCTATCAGTTAATTAGAGGTTGATTTGGGTTATGTTTTATATATAACGGGTCAAATGGGTGAAAATCAAAATCAGCTTTTAACGCTTACAACCTCTTATCCTTTCCATTTGTAGATCATATCTAATTAACTGAATTGTGACTGTTTTGAGGCTTTATGTTTGTTGACGATTGGGAGGTGTTTGGGAATGCTTATTGAAATTGCTTAAGTGCTTAGTATGATTTGTTGAATTATATGCTTTATTTGAGACTTGCTTAATAAAATCATTAATTTTAAAGTAATTGAAATAAATGTATGCATAGTAATACTTTCTTGGGTTGGTTAAATCACATGTCAATTTTGATTCACAGTCCGAGTTGTTTTAAAGAATGGATCTCAGATTATTGTAAATGAGGGGGCGGGGTGGACTACCTGGATAATGAAAAATGGAATAGTGAGTCTGGAAGACTAGAGTGTCACCCTTTTGAATGCAGGCAAGAAAGTCATCTAAGAAGCTTGCAAAAGATCAACCAAGTGTTGTTAGCTCTAAACATTTTGTATTAGCTTGAGAAGTATAGGTATAAACTTCTAATTCGCTTATGTATCCTGAATTATTATTTTACGAAACAATGTCTTCAAATTCAGATTTTTATACACTTTTGGTTGTTTCTGTTTGAACAAATTAATGCGAGTAGGGAGTCTATCATTCACCTCCCCTCCAGATACAAAAGTTTACTTATCTTGGAACCAAAGGATTCCATGCGAATTATGAGACATGACATTTGAACCCAAAGTGGCAGCATCAATAAGCTTAGAGAGTTTAACAATGAATTTACAAGAACATGTTCAAGAAATGGAAAGATAGTTCCTAAAATTGCAGGACATGTATTTTATTTATATGTTTGCTTATGGTATTCATGTTGCATTGCCAACAATATGTCTTAATCTACTGTTTGTTTTTGTGAAAAATGATTATTTAAATAAGGGAGGCACAAGCTTGGATCACACGAGTTAAGTAGATAGACGCTTTGCAACAATCTTGATGTATGAATGAGTTGATTTTGTTTGAATGTTTGATTTTGTGACAGTGGTGATTTCGATGGGGGTTTTTTTTTTTTTTTTTTTTTTTTTTTTTTTTTTAATTTTTTTAATATGAGTAGTACTATAATCCTAATATCTAAATTTCCAGTTAGTCCTTTGTAGCCTAAAAACGTAAATTTTTAAGTTTCTAAAAGCATATCTTTAGATATTTATTTCACACTTTTCATTTTTTTTACATAAATTACTTGAACACTTTCCATTTGTTTTTCCAATTCATGTGTTTAAAATATTTGCCGTTATTCATTACTACGTATTTATTTACGTCTGGTTAGATTTTGTCGATCAATATAATGAAGCGAACCCGCCGATTCGGCGGGTTATGAAGCTAGTACCTATATATACGAGAACAAAGTTCAAACGTCAAACGGAGTAACTTACTTTAAATCTTTGAAAGCAATCAAAATTTTATCGCTACAAAAGTCGGGGCTGTTAGCCACGACGAATGTCATGGTTAAGGGTTGAATCGTCATGGCTAAAAGTTTTTACCACGATAAATAGTGACTAAATATATTTAGCGACGATAATTGCATCGATGAAAAGTCAAATATTTTTAGCCACGACTCACTAAGGATTTTTGTATTAGTGATTAAATATTGATTGCTTTAATGTTTAGCCACGACTCGTCGTAGTTAAAAGTAAAGACTGATTTTTTTTGTTATAATGTTAAAAGTAATGACTGATTTTTTTTTATCAGTATACCTTTTGCGATAACGTGTTGTGGCTAAAGGTTCAATAATAAAAAAATCAACCATTATCTTTAACCACAACATATGGTCACTGAAGGTAATAATATCATTTTAATACTACAACTCTAGTGATGAGATGTCGTTGCTAAATATATGATAAATAAAAAATCAGTTATTACCATTTGACGACTTGTCATGGCTAAAGGTGACATATAGTGCAGCTAAATCTGTTGTAAGCAGCTAAACCTGCACTTTGTCGATCTTTTTCTCGTATTGTTTCAAATCATTTCAAATATAATTACAAAATTCTTAGAACATAATTCATTTTAACGAAACACAAAACCTACTCATAATCATTTACTTCATCCTCTATTCCTTCATATCGCCTTCGTCAGCCACAGGGTTTTTATCAGATTTTATACCTTTTGCGGTGAACGCTTTCAACAAGTTACCAAATAAAGATGTAAACTTTCGTTTTCAAGTGGCAACTTTAGGTTTGAGTGGAATAGTTTAAGAGTTTTCTAACAATTGCCTTCGGGCATTGTTTTACACGATTAAACAAGGAAACTAATATGATGTGTTTGGAATCATAGGGAAGGAGTCGTTGTGCTAGAGTTTTGATTGAAGTTAATGCGTCTAATGAGTTTTGTGATACTCTAGTGTTGGATGTTCCTAAACTAAAGGGAAGTGGATATACGAAAGAAACTATTCTTGTCGAATACGAATGGGAACCCCTAGATGTAGCACATGTTTGTTATATGGTCACCTTCTTGATGTGTGTCCCAAAGCTACACCTAAACGTGTAGTTAATGCGGTTGGAAAAGCCAAAGGTCCGACTTCAGGTGCTACTAAGGAGGTGTTGAATCATGAGTCTCACACTGTCAAGCGAAAATGATCTTATTATAAGCAGGTTTTGGGGGTATCTATGAACAAGAGAGTGGAGTATAGGAAGGTTGTTAAACCTACTAAAAAGGCGTCAAGCCTAATTGATAACACCAACGTGGCCTCTACTTCCAAACAACCGACGAAGGTTAGTAATGTGTTAAATACTTCGAATACTTCTTATGCTCTTAATGAGATAGATGATAGTATAATGGATAATGTTAAATCAAGTGTCGATACTAATTCGCCTACTTTTGAACATTCATTTACTTTGAATAGCAAAGATTCGGATTTTGGTAATGAAATTGGGAACATAGATAAACACGTGAGGGCAACTATTGATTCATTTGGCAGTTCAAGTACTACATCTCTAGCTGAAAAAATTAATAATCTAGAAAGTCAAATTATTGAGGGAAAGCTTTTGCTTCTGGGTGATGATGGGAAGCCGCTTCCTATGCAAAAGGAGGCTAGTGTGGGTCGCGGTTCTAGCATGGGTCGTGATTCGGGTATAGGAAGTGATGAGAAAAAGACTGATAATTTGGATTTCATGGATAAGGATTTTGGGAATTTGCAAAGTGATGATGATGATGATGATGAAGTTTTTGAAGTCGAAAATGAAACTTCTAGTTATATAACGAATGATGCTCCTAAGAGTGGTGGTGGAGCTTGTAAGAAGAGCTTATATGAGAGATGGAATAAGGATACCCATGATCAAAGCCCGTATTATACATATGACAATGAAAATCTTGATGATTGTGGTTTGACTAGTGCACAATTGGGTATGCTAATGCATATGACATTCATCTTAATGGTCAAATTAGATAGGTTTCTTTCTTGTTATGCATAAGTATGATGTTTCTTTCTTATGCTAGGTTGTTTTATTCTCTGCAAGAGTGTTTGTTTAGCCTTATTGGGCTGAGTTGTGAGACTCACCCTCAACCTTTGGACTTAACTCATTTTTGGAGTAATATATTTTACCGGGGAAACCCTTTACCAAAAAAAAAAATACAAAAAAAAAAATAAATAAATAAAAAATACAAAAATAAAAAAAAAAAAAAAAAAAAAAAAAAAAAAAAAAAAGGGAAACTTGATGTTCATTAGATTAAAAATTTTATTTAGCTATGGTAATTTTTAAGTGCAATAAATGTGTATTAAATGCATTTTTTAATCAAGTAAGAAATTTATGTTTAATTATTTTAACCGGTGCCTTGAAAGCATCCATTAAACGTATGCATAAAGGCCAACATAAAAAATGAAAAATCGCCAATAAGACAACAAAAACTTGAAAACCTAGATGACACCATAACTGAAGATGGAATCCAGAATTAGGAAAGTTGGGGCTAGCTTAATATTGGCTGACCAACAATAGTAATTAAAGGTTAATGACAAAGGAGAATCTTTTATGATAAGATAGGTTGTTATGTATCAAAAAGATTCTATCAGCTATTTCTCCAATCGTTTAACGCTACTATAACAATCGTTATATCTCTCCAAAAAGATAGGTTGAGATTTTGGTTTTTGCTTCTTCATTTTCTTATAAGTTTCTATTTGTGTGTTTTTATTATCGTTATATTTTGATAAGTTTACATACATGAACATTATACATAACACTTAACTAAATTATCGCAACTATAATTATTTATTGCTGTAAAATTAAGACGCTACACAATACTCACTAGTCTTAATAAAAGAAAAACAAATGGTTAGTTGTAAGTAGCTAACTCCTTTCTTTGAATTAATCATTACCCAAAAAAGTCTTAAAGTGACAACATATGCATGCACTTTATTTATTTGTTGAGCTTATCGTTTATATATAATCAAGGTAAACAATGGGTGATGGGGAACTAGGAAAGACCATGTCCCTTGTACCCGACAACATAAAAATTTCTTATATTTTGCAATAGTCAATCACCATTTGGCTTAATCCAAATACACAAATAATACAAAATTGGGGGTCCTTTTTCATAAATGCACCCAAGCAAATGCATGCACGTAAACTTATTTCAAATGAAAAGAATATGACTATCCATATGTTGATATAAAAGTACAAAAAAGTATATATATTAATACCACTTAATATAAAATAAAATAAGATAACATTATGGATCGGTTTAACTATAGACTCTGTACATGCATAATGTTTATTGACCATCCAATCCATCCTTCAAATCACTCATACTATAGGTCAATTAAGTGTACATCTCCGAGTTATTTCCGATACTTTATAACTAAGAGCATGCATGACAGAATGAGAATAGGTCTAAGAAAGTAATAAAAAGATGTTTAAAATTTTGTGCACTATAGAAAGAAATCATTTCAAGTTTAGGTGTTATGAAAAAGTACTTGTCATCCTCGTGCACGTGCACATCTTCCAATTGGCGATTATATATGTTCAATACGTAATGGCACTTCAGATAGTCATTAATATAGTGTTCTTCTGATTTTTTATTTTTGCGAGCCGGTTAAACCCAGAACACGTTGAGTCAATGAATAATATAGGTACTATTACGTGAATTCAGAACAAACTAGGAGGCCTAAAAATAACTTTGTATTACAACATTTTTTCTGATCGTTGTTAGAAAAACTCGTTTCTTCACAAACAAATCCAATTAAGCATGCTTTTCGAAAGAAAACGGAAAAAAAATATCAAATTAAGCATACTTATACATATCTCAGTCGTTGCCCTAAGTAAATTTATGTGAACATCGGATTATTTGGCGAGAAAAAGTTAAATCCTCACTGCATGCAATGGTTAGGAACTTAGAATAAGTGTAATAAGGACTCGTGGTGACCCTCTTCTCCTTTGTCATCTCAACTTTCTATTTCCAAAACTAATGCGTGACCAATTTAGTGTAACAAGGTGACCGACACCACCAAAAACATACGTAGTACCTTATAAAAATACATTTTAAATAAAAACTCACACACACAAACATGCACACTAGAAGCTCGGTCGGCTGACCCTCTTCTCCCGTTTTACCTTGGCCAACGCGTCGGAAGAGACCAGGTGTAGCAGGGTGGGACGCGTCGAACCACTGCCATAGGCTGGGGACTCATCGACTTTGCCCTTACTACGGCCAACCTAAGAAAAGAAGGGTCCTATGTTGAAATAGCATTCAAGTGTTAGGTGATTAATGCCAAAATCATTAATATAGAATACCATACCCCACATGAGATTGAGATATTGATTTTGATTTGAATCATGGATTATTCATATAATAGTTGAAAGTGTCTTGTGCTTGTGTTGGTCAAAAGATGTAGATTGGCAGGGACACCTCAACCCTGTGTATCATAATGGTACCCATCAACCCTACCCAGCAAAGGTTTGATGCCTGTGAAATACCTCCACCCAATACCCAACCATGCTTGCGGAACGGAATCGAACTCGCGCCCTTCAGTTGGTCAAGACATCACATGGTTGGGCCCGGCTTCAAAGGTAGCTGGTTGATATCATTAGAGCTTATGGTCCCCATGTGAGGACTTCCCGGTTGGTCACCCAATTCGGTACTACTCTCACCTAGGCTCGCTTAACTTAATAAGCTTCACCCTAGATTATTCACTTAATAGTTGAAAGTGTCTTGTGCTTGTGTCGATTCCGAAAAATACAAACAATTATACTTACCATAACGATTACTCAAATTGACAAAATGTCTACTATACAATTTTTCTTTAAAAAAAATACTGCCTATACAAATTTCCTTAAGTTATTTCTTATAAAAAATATTGCACAAGTAATGCTCAAATTGACAAACGTTTGTTTGCTTTTTGAATATGTAAAGGTTTGCAAAACGATGGCAGCACCGACTTTTCAACATCACCTCGCTGAAAAGACAATATGTAACTTATAGTTATCGAATACATCATAACTTTTTCTGGAGTTCATTGTTTATACCAATTGCATATGTAACTTATAGTTATCGAATACATCATAACTTTTTCACTTCTATGTTGCTAATGTGATAATACGATACATAGCTAGTACGTCTTATGCCTTCTATAAACTCGACTAGATAAATATACTCGAAGCTAGTACTATACTACTACATTCAATTATGTAAATGTACATATTTAGGTTTTCATAGGTCATAAAAATCAAACCAACTCATATTAAAATGAAATGTATATTAGTACTGTTCACGTGCACATCTACTACATTATTTGAGATGGGGTCGAAGACAGATCATGACAATCATTCAAAGACACACATTGAGGTGTTTTTGGTGATTGATGAAGACCAAAGAGAATAAATGTACATGGGAAAAAAATATAAGTCAAGTATAATTGATACTGGAATTCCTAAACAATAAACCCGAGCCTTATATTTATAGAAAAATAAACTTGGGAAAAAAATAACCTAAACATGGTAAAAACCGACTCAAACTATAAAAGGTAAATTCAGCTATCGAGACCTTTACGGCGTAAGGGTTTTTCTTCCCCTTTACGGCATAAGCACTAAGACGCCCAAACAAGTACTTATTCGAGAGTTCTACGGCGTTGGGAGAAACATGCAATGTCTTTACGCCGCAGAGAAAACTAAGACAAAACATAATTAAAAGATGTAGCTTCTACGTCGTAAGCAACAAAGATCCTTTACGCCGTAGAGAGTGTTGGGTCACGTTTTCTTGATTCGAGTCCTCTTGCCATGTTCCAAGTGCTCCATGTATTCCTCAACTAACTCCTCGATCTTGTTCTCATCACATTTTCATTGGGGTCAATTCCATATACATCCAATTTAAAAATCATAATGTCAGACATTCATACTTACACAAAACATGCTTTAAGTATACTATCCATCATGCATTTAAAACTTGTACTTTAATATATAAGGAATTGTCCTTTTTCATTTTTATATATGTGCCCAGGTAGTTTTGAATCCAAAACCAAACTAAATGGAAGATGTTGAACCAATTTTTCATGGCATCTTTATTTATTAAAGTTACATGTCTACAAATTTACTCAAATCTTTCGTCTCGTTTTCAAGGAAAAACCGTTATTGACACTTACAAAAGTGTCACTAAGTTCAAACCTAACATAAAAAATTCAGTCACAAAAGTCTACGTGTTTCACCTGCGGAATGAGATCCTCTCATGTTTCATTTGAACATGAGAGGTCATGTTGAAGTTTATGTGAATAAAGAAAAAATAAATAAATTAATCATTGTGGGACCATCATTTTACAAATTAATTATTGTGGAGAAATAAATAACTAACATGATCTCTCATGTTCAAATGGAACATGAAAGGTTCAAATGGAACATGAGAGGATCTCAATCCTTCACCTGCACATAAGTAAATGTCATAAATCGTCCCTGTGGTTTATCGGGTATAACGAAAAGCGTCCCTATACTTTTTTCCCCGGATCCTCTCCCTATGGTTTTGACCCGTTACGGGTTTGGTCCCTTGACCAAGATTCCCGTCAGTTGACCGTTAAATCCTTTGACTAGACTAATATATGGGGGTATTATTGGAATTTTACATTTGGCGCCATAACGGGTGACTTTATCAAACCCTAGATTATCACATTTCATCCCTAATCTAATAATTCACCTACCCACCTACCAAACTTTCTCTCTAAACCTGATAATTGAATGAAACCCTAGAAATAGTAAAACCAAAGTCAATAATGTTGTGTGAATGAGGGTGCCTAAAAAGGGTTCAACATCAAATCCCTATCATGATTATCGTAAGTACCATTGTTACCACCAAACGCTTCCTTTTTGTTTATTCAGTTGTGTAATAATTTTGACTTTCTAATATAAATCATATTTTGTATGATCAGGTGAGTTTCCAACCATTTTTTGTCTAAAAATTAACCATGGAGGTGCATTCACCAGTCCTCCTAACATACGTTACAAAGGTGGGAAGGTAAATTGGATAAACACGATTGATTCAAATGAGTTCTCTGTTCATGAGGTTACCATTATGATGAAAGAGTTAGGGTATGAAAATGTATATATGGACTCTTTTTATAAGGTACCAAACTCAGATTTAGATAATGGTCTAAGAAAATTAGAAACCGATAAAGATGTGTTGGAATTGTTGAAGTACGTAGCTAAGTGTAAGGTTGTTGATTTATATGTTGATCACTCTGTTTCTAAAAAACATAAGATTGTAGATCTTGCTTTGCTTATTGGATGGAAAAATGTACCTCATAATACCGACGTTGTAATAGAAAATGTGGATACTGATGTAGTTGATGATGTAAGTGAGGATGAGTGGTTGAGGGATGTATTAAAGAAGGTTGGAAGGTTGAATAAGAATGTAGGTGAGTCAAGTAAGAATTGTTCAGATGTAGGCCAGTCAAGTAGGAATAAAAGCCCAAATATAGATGTTGGTAACAATGGTTCAGATAGTTATCATCAAGGTTATAAATAGCTTGATTTTTTTGTAAATTTATATATTTACATTGAT
The DNA here is from genome assembly GCA_021014915.2 of Artemisia tridentata subsp. tridentata. Taxonomy (NCBI): domain Eukaryota; kingdom Viridiplantae; phylum Streptophyta; class Magnoliopsida; order Asterales; family Asteraceae; genus Artemisia; species Artemisia tridentata. The sequence continues at coordinate 432,852,454 of CP139508.1, forward strand.
TCACTCCTTATATGAGTGGTAGAAATAAGTTGAAAACTTTAAACTCATTTATAAAGTTACTAGGCCCAAGTCTCATGATCTCAAATAGCCCATATCCTTTATATTAGTAATTCTTTAGTGCTAGCTCAAAATACTACTAAATCCCTTAAAAGCTTAAAAAAAGTGCCACGCCTTGAGCTAAGGCACGCCTTATCGCGCCTTATCACGCCTCACAACGCGTCACGCCTAGAGATGACGCCTTGTTCTGTTTCGTAACGTGGAAGCCACGCCTCGCGCCTTGGCGGCGCCTTAGTGGCGTCATGGCGCGCCTTTTAGAACCCTGGTTATCATGGTTCAGATAGTGACAATGAATCAGGAAGTTATGATAGTGAGTTCATAGTTTATCAAGACCAGATGATTTATGATGTAGAGGTTGAAAATATGGATGTTTGTGTTTACTACTTAGGATTAATCAGACTTAATGTTATGTTTGTGTTAGACAATATGGATGTTTGTTCCTTATGTCATGTTAAGTTGCATCTCATTTTGTGTTTTGGTAGTTTGGCCTATTATGTTATGGCCATTTCATGTTAGGTCAGACTTGATGTTAAGATAATATGTTTGGATTCACTTGTTATGGATTTATGTATGGTTATGGTCTTATGGTCTTAGGGTCTTTTGGTCTTTGGGTCTTTTGTTTGGAATTAGTGAAACTGCATTTACAAAGTAAATGCTTATGAAGTGTGGTAGCAAATTACCATTCATAACACTTTCAAAGTCAAAGTCAAAGTGTTGCTTATACACTTTTGGTCAATATTTAAAAGTCAAAAACTTTATAATTCCATATACAAAATATAGATACATAACTGCATATACCAACCAAGGGTTTAATTACATTTACTTTTACATTGAGTTATGTGTTGCTAGTTACTTTAAATTCACATACATACACACAACATAAACCAAAAAAATCTGTCAAACCCTATACTTTATCCAAACTTCTCAACAATGAGTTCCAAGCCAGATATCATTGACATATCATCTGATTCAACCTCACCTGATGAACTCATGTCTCCTCAACTACCTTCGAATTTACCATACACTGCTACAAACTCAGTTAAGAAAATGGCAAGGAAAAGGGTTGATGATTCAAGCTCTGATTTCAGCTCTCTTAATGATAGCTATATGTCTAGCTATCATTCAAGCTCTGAAGATGGTCAATCTCTGTCAAACAAGGGTACAAGTGATCAAGCTGTGTCAAAAAAGGCTACAAGCTCAAACACTACTCCTATTCAAACTCAGTCAATCCCTAGTAAAAAGGTTCAAGTGCTAGGCCTTGCAAATGAGCACACTTGGGCATCAATCAAAGGCAAGATGTTTGGGATCAAAAAACACCAACTGTCACAGGACCAAATGCAGGCAACAAAGGGAAAGGGAAAAGGACCATGGGCTAGCTTTTTATGTTGCTTCAACCTTTTATAATGTCTTATGTATGTCTTTATCTTTTGATGG